>JAZHEH010000034.1:0-11433 GCA_036589455.1 Ateles fusciceps | reverse complement strand
TGTTGCCTGTGGGGGACTGCTGTCTCCAGATACTTCATGTTGATTCTTTCTTCCCATCATTTATGTGAAGGTATTTGATCAATTGTTGCATCAGAGATGTGAGAGATTTTTTTTTTATTAGGTGCCCATTATTCACGAACTTTTCTATGGAAGCGTAAGGACATTAAGTTGTAAGATGCATAACAAACATCTAAATGGAGAGGCTCTTTGTGATTGACTTATAACATTGTTTTAGTGATGTATAAGGTGGATGTTAAGAGTAATATTCTGAATTCCATTGAAAGGAAAAACCTTTGCATGTTAATAGAAAATTATTTTATCAGTTGTACCTGTATGTAATAAAGTGCAATAAATTTAAAAAGTTTTTAAAGATTGAGTGTGAACTCAAATTTTCATTAAACCAAGTATTTTTTAATGTGTTAAAACTATTGTGCTTTGAACGAAGTGTTATTTTACCATGAACTTTAACGTGTTCCATCTTACTTGAGGTTCTAAGTAAAAGACAGTCATAATATACTATTTGTTAATGTATGGGAATGACATCTCTAGTAACCCTTTTTTTTTTTTTTTTTTTTGCCAGTGTTTTGTTTGTTTGTTTTGACTGGAGCCTTGCGCTGTCACCCAGGCTGGAGTGCAGTGGATGATCTTGGTTCACTGCAACATCCACCTCCTGGGTCCAAGTGATTCTCTTGCCTCAGCCTCCCAAACAGCTGGAATTACAGGCATGTGCCACCATGCCCAGATAATTGTTGTATTTTTAGTAGAAATGAGGTTTTACCATGTTGTCCAGGCTGGTCTCAAACTCCTGACCTCAAGTGATTCACCCACCTCAGAGTCTCAAAGTGCTGGGATAACAAACATGGGTCACCAGGTCTTGCCGGCCAGTGTTTATAAATTGGAAATAAGTTGAAAAATTTTGTTCCCATAGGTCAAATCTGTATTCTTTTTTTACATTACTTTTTTTAACTTTTGTGGGTTGAGAGTATGAATAAACACATGGCATATATGAGATATTTTAACACAGGTATACAATATTTATCACAGCTGAGTAAATGAAGTATTCATCACCTCAAGTATGTATTTATTTTCTGTATTACAGCCAATCCCATTATATACTTTTAGATATTTCAATAGATCCGATTGAATTATTATCAGCTACAGGGATATTTTTATAGTCATAAAAATTATATAAGTATAATTAATATTCATTCATTTCTGAGTCTGATTAAATATTTTAAAAATTTTGTTTTATGTATTTTTTGTACATGTCAACTCTGCTGACAAACAAAAACAGACTTTTAGTTTTTATTTACATGGAGTTACATATACAAATATATTCCTCTAAATATGTACCAGCTGAGCACAGTGGCTCAAGCCTGTGATCCCAACACTTTAGGAAGCAGAGGTGGGTGTATAGTTTGAGGTCAGGAGTTCAAGACCAGACTGTCTAAGATGGTGAAACCACATCTCTACTAAAAATAACAAGAAAATTAGCTGAGTGTCGGGGTGCGTGCCTATAATCCCAGCTACTTGGGAAGCTGAGGCAGGAGAATCACTTGAACCCAGGAGGTGGAGGTTGCAGTGAGCTGAGATGGTGCCACTGCACTCTAGCATGGGTGATGCAATGAGACATTTAAAAAAAAAAAAAAAGATATAACTTAAATGTAAGAAATTCATGTATCAAGTGAGTGTATTTGTGTGTGAGTTTGTATGCATTTGCAGAAAAAAACAATAAAACAAAAAAGAACGTTTTAATAAGATGGATAGTAAACTAGAAACCCGGAAACCTTAAGAATTCTGAAAGGAAAAAATATTCTATATTCTATGCCTTGTATTGAATCCATTACTGTAAAATCTTATCCCACCCAAATCTTATCTCAAATTGTAATCCCCAGGTATCAAGGGATGGACTTGGTGGGGAGGTGATTGGACCATAAGGGTAATTCTCCCCCAGGCTGATCTCCTGATAGTATGTTAGTTCCCAAAGATCTGATGGTTTTATAAGTGGAAGTATTTTTCTGCTCTCCCACCCTGCTGCTGCCCAATGAAGAAGATACTTGTTTCTCTGTTCCCTTGCACATAATTGTTTGTTTTCTGAGACCTCCCCAGACATGCAGAATTGTGAGTAAATTAAACCTCATTTCTATATAAATTAGTCATTCTCTGGTAGTATCTTTATAGTAGTGTGAAAACAGACTAATACAGAAAATTAATACTGGGGTTTTGGGGCACACCTATAAACCTAATTGAAAATGTGGAAGTGACTTTGGAACTGGGTAATAGGCAGACATTGAAGCAGTTTAGAGAGCTCACAAAAGACAGACAGATGTGGGAAAGTGTGGAACTTCCTAGAGACTTGTTGAATGCTTTTGATCAAACTGCTAATAGTCGTATGGATGATAAAGTCCACGCTGAGGTGATCTCAGATGAAAATGAGCAACTTATGTTTAAAATGGAAGCAGAACATAGAAGTTGGGAAAATTTGCAGCCTGACCATTAGGTAGAAAATAAAACCCCAGTTTTTAGAAAGAAATTCAAGCTACTGCAGAAATTTGCAGAAGTAAAGAGGAGCCAAATGTTAATAGCCAAGACAATAGGGAAAATGTCTTCAGGTCATGTCAAAGATCTGAGGCAGGTCCTTCCATTACAGGCCAGGGGTCCTAGGAGGAAACAATGGTTTCATGATTGAGGCCCAGGGCCCCACTGCTCTATGAAGCCTCAGGAGTTGGTGCCCTGCAACCCAGCTGCTCCAGATCCAGCTGTGGCTAAAAGGGGCCAAGGAACAACTTGGGTTATTTCTTCAGAAAGTGTAATCCTCAAGCGTTGGTGGCTTCCATGTGTTGGCAATGCAGAAGAGAAATGTGGGGTTGGAGTCATCATGCAGACTCCCCCACTGAAGCTGTCTACTGGAGTTGTGAAAAGGCCACTATACTCCAGACCCCAGAATGAGAAATTCACCACGAACTTGCACTGTGTATCTGGAAAAGCCACAGGTGCTCAATTCCAGTCTATGAAGGAACTGCCCACAGCCATGAGGGTCCACCCCTTGCATCAGCTTGTCCCAGATATGAAACATGGACTCAAATGAGATCATCTCAGAGCTTTAAGAGTTAATGACTGCCCCATTGCATGGTGCCTGTAACACCTTGGTTTTGGCTAATTTCTCCCATTTGAAATGGGAGAATTTATTTAATGTCTGTACCCCCATTTTCTCTTGGAAGTAACTAACTTGCTTTTGATATAAAGACCCATAGGTAGCCAGGACTTGCCTTGTCTCAGATGATACTTTAGACTTAGACTTTGGGGTTAATGCTAACATGAGTTAAGACTTTGGGAAAGCATGTTTTGTTTTGAAATATAAAAAGGGCAAGAGATTTAGAAGGTGCCAAGACAAAATGTTACTCATGATGTTTTTAGGATAGTGAATGAGTTCTCATGAGATCGGATGGTTTTGCAAGTGGTAATGTTTTCTGCTCTCCCTCTCTCCTGCCACCTAGTGATGAAAATACCTACTTCTCCTTCACCTTCTGCCATTATTGTAAGTTTCTTGAGGCCTTCCCAGCCATGTGAAACTGTGAGTCAATTAAACTTCCTTTCATCCTAAATTATCCAGTCTTGGGTAGTATCTATATAGCAGTGCAAAAAAAGACTAATGCACAAATATAAGATAGGGCTATCTGTGTACTAGATGCTTTATAATTAGCCATAATTATTTCTGCTTGAGTTTCTCTGTCACTCTCAGTCAGAAAAAATCACATTCATTTTTCATGTGCGGAGGACATCTGTTCCCAGGCTGCAAAATGGCCTCTCTGAATTTAAATACAAATTCTGCTTTTTAAATTTTCTGATTATATCTTGTTTTGTGTCTTTCTATGTTTATCACAATGATGTATCCATCTCAGCCCTTCCCCTTTTTGTGTGTTATGGCTACCGTTTTCTCACTGTTCTCTCTGTGCCTTGTCATTTCACACAGTACTTTGTAGGTTCTGATGAGAAATTTGGAATTTTTTAATATGGTGAAAGCTGTGTTAAACGTGGAAGTGTGAGCTGGTTTATACCTTCTCAATGTACTTCCATATCAGTTCATTGAGATAAAAGGCATACACTGTCCACAGGTGAGAAGATTAAATCAGGTAGCACTATTTGTCTTTGTAAAAAAAATGTTTTATTAGATTCTAAGACAAAGTGTAACATATACAAAATTATTTAGAAAATATATCTCAGAGATTAAATTTATAGGAGAGTTAATATGAAGGGATAATTATTAAATGTAATTTTATGATATATTTGTAGCACAACTTATGTTTTCTTGCAGAATCTTGTACTTTTGAGTGTGAATGTTGAATGTTGCAAATAAAATGAGCTCCGTAGATTTAAAATTTGAAAGAATATTTCTTTTTCCTATTAATACTACAATCTTGAGATATTTTTCTATTATTTTATGATTTTTTTTAGTGGGTGAGATTCACAGTCTACAGTTGCCATTCCTAGTCACCTAACTGTAGCCAACATTTTGGTCATTTCCTCTTGGAAAATTTTGGAGATTACGGCAGCTTTTGGATTAAAACATTTGCTCAGTTATTTTTTCACGCAAAGATGTTTACTGTGTTCACAGAGTGACCAGTCATGTGACAGGTAGCAACACCTGATTTTTAGAGTCTTCCATTACATTGCCAGCAGCAGCAGAAAATGAAGGTCCCCAAGGTGAAAGTAAAATCCCTAAAGTATATTGGTTCTTCCCATGCTTTACTGCACCCAGAATATGCTGGTAAATATCAATGTTTCTACTGCCATTGCTGACAGGTTAAATAACAAAAACAGCCCAGAAAAATTGTGGAAAATGCATTGATACACTGTTTAGTTCTTTATAATTTATAGATCTTTATAGTTTCTATATTATTATAAGTTAAAACAATTTGAACATGCAGATATATATAAATTCTATGTAGATGGTATTATATTGTCATCACTTATAATTTTGAGCAACAATTTTCCATTTGGTTTACCGCAAACTAGTTATTTCTCTTCTAAATGTAAGTAGCAAATAGGGTTTCAATGACCATAAGCATACAAGGTATTTTACAATGATCACTAAGATTAGAATAAAATTCATAGGTTTTTGGTAACATAAATTTTAATTTTTTTCTAGCAGAATTGAAGAAGCAATAGAAATAAGTCCTTAAAATGACTTCAAATTAACTACATATGTGGTCATTAAATAAGATTTAAAACCACATTGTAAGTGACTGGTTAGTAATTTGAATTTGTTTTATTTTAATCACTAAGAAAACAATATTCTTTAATTATTCTATATGAAAAAGTATTTATTTTTTTGAGACAGAGCCTTGCTCTGTTGTTCAGACTGGAGTGCAGTGGTGTGATATCAACCTACTGCAACTTCTGCCTTCTGGGTTCAAGCAATTCTCCTGCTTCAGCCTCCTGACTATCTGAGATTACAGGTGCATGCCACCACACCCAGCTAATTTTTTTATTTTTAGTAGAAACGGGGTTTCACCATGTTGGTCAGGCTGTTCTCCAACTCCTGGCCTTGTGATCCACCTGCCCCAGCACCAAAAATGTTGGAATTACAAGCATGAACCATAATGCCTGGCTTAAAACGCATTCTTGTATTAGTGTTTTCAAAACTTTCAGAAACTTTAGACCACTCAATGAATAATGTTGTACATTTAGATCACAAATTTTAAATAAAATAATAGGCTTTTCTAGCTTATTTCAGACAGAGTTTTGCTCTGTTTCCCAGGATGGACTGCAAAGGTGTGATATCAGCGCACTGCAACCTCCACCTCCCAGGTTTAAGTGATTCTCTTGCATCAGCTTCCCAAGTAGCTGGGATTACAGGCACCCACTACCACACCCAGCTAATTTTTGTGTTTTTAGTAGAGATGGAGTTTCACTGTGCTGGCCAACCTGGTCTCAAACTCCTGACCTCAAGTAATCCACCTGCCTGGGCCTCCCAAACTGCTAGAATTATAGGTTTGAGCCACTGCCCCTGGCCTCATTCTAGCTTTTAATATAAATAATATTTTTCCAAAGTACCATTAGTGACTCTTTTAAGTAATGAGAGGAATAAGGTTATCAGAAACCAATTACCAACCCAAGTATTTGTGTTAGGGTTTATTATGAGTACTTTGAACCAAAAATGAAGTTTTACATATTATCTAAGTTTCAGAAAAGTTGTTTCTAAATTCTGCTTTATTTCTATTAAATTAGAAAATTCAAAGCAAAAATGTTAAATAAAAAAATTAAAAAAAAATCTGACTGAGGGAGCTGGCCATAATGATTAATATTAAACCTCAGTATCTGGTGGCCCCTGATTGCATCCTGGTTCTGCCACTTATGGGCTGTGTGACCTGGAGACAGTTTCTTGACATCTCTGTGCTTGACTCTTCAGCTGTACAGTAAGAATATTACTGCCTAAATCCTAGGGTTTTGATAAAATTAAAGCAATTAACTCAAATAAAGGTGTTAGAAGGCTGCCCAGCATATAGCCAGGGAACAGAAAATTTATTAGCTCTGATTATTGGTAAAGTGTTTTAGATCAGGACTGATGTTAAGCCTGTCATCAAGAAGGTGGCACACCAGGGGCTGTAATTTATGTTCATTTTAATTGTGAATTTGGGACTATAATAGTCAATGGGTATTTTTAATACTATCCTTGGAAGATTCTCCTACAGCATGAATATAAATACTAAAGAAAGATCCTTTATCTTGTACTGCCCTTTATCACTCTGTTAGCACCAGATAATAAACACTTCAATTCTGAGTGGTTTTTTTTCTGTTTTAAAATTAGAGAAAGAAGCAAATTGATTTCTGATCTACTTGTTTAATAAATTCTTTTTGCCAATTAATTTTTTATGTTCACTTGATAAATTTAAAGGTAGTTTACATATGTATATAGCTTTTCTTTATAATCATTTATCTTGAGAGAATTTTACTTTAAACAATCGCTTTAGAGTCTGTCTTCTAAAGTATTATATGATCAAATAAAGCCGGGTGTGGTGGCTCAAGCCTGTGATCCCAGCACCTTAGGAGGCTGAGGCAGGCAGATCAACTGAGGTCCTGAGTTCAAGATGAGGCTGACTAACATGGAGAAACTCCATCTCTACAACAAATATAAAATTAGCCATTCATGGTGGCTCATGCCTGTAATTCCAGCCACTCAGGAGGCTGAGGTATGAGAATCACTTGAACCCAGGAGACAGGGGTAGCAGTGAGCCCAGATCGCACCATTGCACTCCAGTCTAGGCAACAAGAGTGAAACTTCATCCCATAAAAAAGAAAGACAGAAGAAAGAAAGAAGGCAAAGGAAAGAAAGAAAGAAAGAAAAGAAAGAAAGAAAGATAAAAGGAGTGAGAAAGAAATTATATTATTCTGAAACATAATAATTAACATATTTTATTATCGAGTGGTAAGTTCAGACTACTCATGATATCAAAAGTTTACTTACCTGCATCACTAAATAAGCCGGCTGTGTGTAATAAAAAATATATGTATATTTTTCCTGAAATTATAATATATGAAGAAACATTTATTTCTCTTGCCCAATTTGTTAAATTTAAATTTTCTTAAAAAAATAACACATGGACTACAAGTATATTTTGTTGACAAATCAAAATTCTATACATTTATGGAGCACAGTGTAATGTTTTGCTATATGTATAAAATATGGAATAATTAAGTCAAGTTAACTAACATATCTATCACCTTACTTACCTGTAATTTTTTGTGGTGAGACACTAAAACTTACTGTTAGTTGTTTTGAAATATACAATGCATTATCATTGACTGTAATCAGCATACTGTGCATTAGATCTCAAAACCTCTTTATGCTGTCTGTAAAACTTTGCATTATAGTATCAACAACAGTCTTTGAGAACCAATTATACCACATTGTACTTTGTTATTTCAACTTTGTTAGATTCCATGTAAAAGTGGAATCATGCAGTAGTTTCCTTTGTGTGTCTGACTTATTTTACTTAGCAAAATATCCTCTAAATTTATCCATATTTTTTCAATTGACATTGTCTCCCCCTTTTTAAGGCTCTGTAGTATTCTATTGTGTACACTATTATTCTAAATGTATATACCACATTTAGAATAAAATTGTAATTTAAATGCATATTCATCTATTGGTTGGAAAACTCACGTGTAATGAAAAAATGTTTGCGTGAAAACATGTATTCACATAATTCAGCATATAAATGTCTTGTTAATAATAGCTAATTTGTACAGATCACTAACCATAATACTATACATGTGATAATAAACTTGGTTCTCACAGTGATATGGTCTGGCTGTGTCCACACCCAAATCTCATTATGAATTATAGTTTCCATCATCCCTATGTGTCATGGGAGACACCTGGTGGGAGGTAGTTGAATCATGTGGACAGTTACCCTTATTCTGCTCTCATGATACTGAGTGAGTTCCCATAAGACCTGATGGGTTTTTTTTTTGGTTTTTGGTTTTTTGTTTGTTTGTTTTGATAGAGTCTTGCCCTGTCACCCAGGCTGGAGTGCAATGGCACAATCTCGGTGCCACCGCAACCTCCACCTCCTGAGTTCAACCGATGCTCCTGCCTCAACCTCCTGAGTAGCTGAGACTACAGGTGCACCACCAGGCCTGGCTCTCTTTTTGTATCTTTAGTAGATACAAAGGTTTCCCCATGTTGGTTAGGCTGGTGTTGAATTCCTGATCTCGTGATCCACCCACCTCGGCCTCCCAAAGTGCTGGGATTACAGGTGTGAGCCAGCATGAATGAAGGATTTGATGGTTTTATAAGGGGCTATTCCCCCCTTTTGCTAAGCATGTTTTCTCTTCCTGAAACCATATAAAAAAGGATATTTGTTTCCTCTTTCATTATGATTGTAAGTCTTCTTAGGCCTCCCCAGCCATGCTGAACTGTTAGTCAAATTAACCTGTTTATTTTATAATTTGCCTAGTCTTGGGTATGTCCTTCTGGCAGTGTGAGAATGTGCTAGTACATACAGTAATTTAATTACAAAGGCATTATTATCCTCAGTTTACAAAGAAAGAAACAGAGCCAGAGAGAGAAATAACTTGCTCACAATAGAAGAGCCAGTATGAAAACACAAGCAACTTTGACTCCAGAGATAATACTCTTGAATACAACAATAAAAATACTTTCAAACAGAAAAGGAGATACCTTTATTCCATTCTTAAAAAATTTAGCAACAATTAAAAATGGATGCATTTGTATTGTTATATATGTATGCATGTGAATGTATAATATAAATGAGAAATACTTAATATAAGCCAGAAAATGATAATTATTTTAATGAATAAAATTAGACAGCAGGTAATTTGTTATTTGCAGATGATACCTTTGTTTTCTTAGAAAGACAACAAAAGCAACTGAAAGGCTGTTTTAGAAATCTATTCAGCTGGGTGGGCAAAATTCTAAGATGACCCTCAGGATTCCCACTTCAGTGCACACCTGCTGTGTAAACCTTTTCTCTGGAGTGTGAGAGAATGTGTGACTGTGATGGGACAGTTTTCATGTAATTAGGTTACTAATGTATTGGCTTCTTGTTTATTATAAGAGAGATTATCTTGATTAGACTAAACTTAAGCAGATGTACTTTTAAGAGAAAAAGCACATCATAGGAAAACACCTCTGCTTCCCTGAAATTAAACTTCGTGGTGAGCTATATGGTAAGCTGCTTATGGTGGCCACATGGCAAGGGATATATTTTAATATCATCTCAATTTTTTCCTTCAACAGTTTGCTTTCAGTAGGGAGAATAGGAGTTTCTCATGATGGAGATAAAGGAAGGGATCTCATTTATGCAAGAAATAATCACCCCTCATCTGGGACAGCTTAAGAAACAGAGATCAGAACATAACCACATCAATGGGAAACAAAGGCAACTTGGTTGAAAGGGCTCCTTGGCATTATGAAGCAATGTCGACACAGCCACAGTAAAAGATCAGCCTCTGGGATACGAATCGTCTACCAAAAAGACTGAATTCATTCCCATTCTAATTAAATTAGCACGTCTGCACGATTCCGATAACTCAGTTTTACGTAATTCATGACAAAAATACCATGCAGACCAGTGAGTACCTCCTAAAATTGAATTTACCATGAAAAAGCATACCCAATTCTTTAATTTCAACATTGGAAAATGTTGAAAAAATAATGTATTTATTAATAACAATCTGGTGTTCTGATTTTAGAAAATTCTACTCTTCTGAATACAATATACAACTTTAAACACCTTAATATGAATATTTATTGACTGCATACATTGTTACATAGATAGTTTCTCTTTTAGATTAAGCACAAAGACTAACAATTAAAGAAAATATTTGAAATAAAAGTCATTAGAACCACATCTTTCAATGTCTTGTCATGCTCTTTGAAATTGTCATGAAGCAGAGACAAGATTTTGGCTTTGCTCAATTTTTAAGTCTTTGATCTTTTGAAATCTAATATCTTGGCTAAAAAAATTAGGAGGGATGTAATAACCGAGCGAGTTAAAAGGAAAGTGCCTTGCTCTGAGTTCAAATTCAGGAGTCCTTTTATTGTGGGCGACCAAGATCCACTTACACTCAAACTCTCTTGGCCCGAGGAAGGGACTTTATTTTCCTTTATTCTTTTATTTACATAGGGGAGGGAGAGCCTAGCTGAAGCGGAATTTTACAGACGCAGAACAAGCAAGATAGTAGGAGGCGGCTGTTAACCAGGATGCAGGAGGTTTCCATAGCTGCTGGTTACTAAGAGTATTTCCATACAGTCACCAATGGGGGTAGCAGGTGGAACTTTCCATACAATCAATCACCAAGGAAGGTGTTCACAATAGCAGATAGACTTGCCAAACAGGATGCAGTTACAATGGTTACAGGTACTGCGAACACCAACACCGTGAACCACTCTTAACTGTTCAAAGCTTTAAGTGCAGCATGACCCAGTCATGCACCTGAGGGGCCACGGAGGGCAGGAGAGGTTAGAGAGAGCTTGTCAGGTTTTGCAGCTAAGATGGAGTCAGGTAGGCTAACCATAGTTAGGTTATTACAGGGAATAATTTTTAGGTGGTTGCCTAGAGTGTCCAAGGGAATATGAGAAGAATTTTGAGAGTTGGGCAAGAGTGATGTGTTGTGCATACGATATACACACATTGCTCTTCTCTGATTTGCTTTAACACTGAAAGATTGGAAATTGCAAATCTAGTCCCTCCATTTAGGGTAAATTAACAAAACATTTATGTTTCAGCTGAGCAAGTTATTGTATGAAACTTATAGGTAACAGATGTCATTAGCTGCAGAAAACAAAATAATATGACTAGATTCAATAACTATATAGCCATGCAAGTGATAGACCAATTAGATCAAGATCCTAATAGGTGCCTGTAGAAAGCATTTCTGTGCAATGTTGTGACCCTCCTCCAA
>JAZHEH010003399.1:0-432500 GCA_036589455.1 Ateles fusciceps | reverse complement strand
TACGTGAAAATTGGCTACACAAATTAATACGTCATGTCAAATAAAAGCGTAAAAGCTTTAACCTCATCTAATTTATCTACATATCTACATACATCTTCCACTGCCAAGGGGAAGCATAGCTGATCATCACCTCATCTAAAAATTATTAAGCATAATTTTCATTACCTGGAAAGTATAATGAGAAAAGTATTAACCTTAGAGCCAAGCAAGCCAGGCCTCCCCACAGAAATATTTTGCTCTGGCCTGGTGCAGTGGTTTATGCCTGTAATCCCAGCATTTTGGGAGGCCGAGGCAGGTGTATCATGTGAGGTCAGAAGTTTGAGACCAGCCTGGCCATCATGGTGAAACCCCATCTCTACTAAAAATACAAAAATTAGCCTGGCATCTTGGCACGCACCTGTAATCCCAACTACTCGGGAGGCAGAGGCAGGAGAATTACTTGAACCCGGGAGGTAGAGGTTGCAGTGAACCAAGATTGTGCAACTGCACTCCAGCCTGGGCAACAGAGCAAGACTCTGTTTTAAAAAAAAACAACAGAAATACTTTTTCTGTGTTCAATGTCTGTAGTTCAAAGATGCACATCTATTTGCTTAAAGAAAGAAATACTTAAAATTTATATTTAATGTGGATTAGCTATTTTATTACAATATTCTGGCTTCGGTGGATAATTGTCTAGCCTCATGCAAACACTGGGCAGAATGGTTCATAATTGACTTTCTTCAATTCATTAATTTTTTTTTTTTTTTTTTTTTTAATAAGACAGGGTTTCACCATGTTGGCCAGGCTGGTCTTGAACTCCTGACCTCAGGTGATCCACCTGCCTCGGCCTCCCAAAGTGCTGAGATTACAGGTGTGAGCCACCACGCCCAGCCCAATTCATTAGTTAGATTAAACTTGTGAGAAAATTCAAGTTTTCTATCACATTTTATACACAGAGAAACTAAGGATTACTTTAGGAACTGATATACGTGGGATGAAGGACTGAAACAATTTCTTTCTTCTATTATGCTGCCTACTATAATTTAAAAGATTTGCTGTCTAATTCAGGGCTGGCCTGAATTCCTGGCCTAATAATTCCTATATATTAGTATATATAGGAATATACTGTAAACTACATTCATAATTTTAAATTTGCTAATAGCACACTAAAAAAGATATTTTTAAGTGGAATTAATTTTAATATCTTTTATGTAGCCCAATATATCTAAAATATAATCATTTCAATATATAATCAATATAAAAATCATTGAGAGGTTTTACTGTTCTTTTTTAAATACTAAATCTAAATTGAATTCAGACTTAAACAAATAATAAGTAACCAGAACACATAAGTGAGTTGTCTGTAAAATCTAAACCTTATATTGTAAGCCACATTTCAAGTGAACCTTACTTGTTGGCACAGTCGTGGTTAGCAGAGGCATAATTGCTTGTCCTGACTGTCCAGAAGGCAGGATGGAATTGAGTATGTGGGCTCTGGACAGGTGCAGTCTGGGTTTGCAACCCGGCTCCGCCACTGCTAACTGGAGAACAATGGGCAAGTTACTTTCTGTGCCCCAGTTTCCCCATATGTGAAACAGGGCTGTTGTAAGAATGAAATGAGTTAATATTTAGTGCCTGACAAGTAGGCATTAAATGTTAGCTATTGGTACGGCTATTGCCAGAGAATGCACAAGAGCTAATTCTTATTTATACCCTCCCGCAATGAAATTTGTAAGAAACTAGACATGCTAGGTCTATAACAGGGTTTGTCATGTGTTAAATTGTGTCCCCAAATGATATGTCAAAGTCTTTATCCCCAGCACCTCAGAATATGCCTTCATTTGAAAATAGGGTAGTTGAAGATGCTACTAGCTAAGACAAGGTCATACTGGAGTAGGCTGAGCCCTCAATCTGATAAGTCTGGTGTCTGTATGAGAACAAGTAAATCTGGACACAGAGACAGAGACACACAGTGTGCCATATGACAGCAGAGGAAAAGATGAGAGGGAAACAGCCACAGAACAAGGCTCACCAGGGATTACTAGTCACTCCGAGAAGCAAGCAAAGCGGAGGGGAAGGATTCTCCCCAGCCTCAGAGGGAGCGTGCCCCAGCTCACACTTTGATTTTGAACTTTCCGCCTGTGGAGCTGTGAGAGAATACTTTCCTGTTATTTTAAGCCACCCAGTTTGCGGTACTTCATGATGGCAGCCCTTGGAAAGTAACAGAGAATTCTTCACCCAAAAGGAAGCACTCTGTCTCACCAACAGCCAAGGTCCTGATGACCGACAATCGGGAGACTGCAGACCTCCAAGGAATTAAAGTAGGCTCTAAAAAGTCTGCGCAGCCCCATCTTCCAAAGGCTGCTTCTCAAGTCCACACACACACTTTGGAAAGAGCATCCTGTTCTTGGATGTGGTATTCTTGGTGGAACAGCTACTTATAAAATGAGAGGTAAGTCACAAACCCAGTGAAATAATTCCATTGGTTTCTTGGTGATTAAACTAGTGTGAGCATGTTACAAAGTCTACCATTTGCTCTTAACGGACTTTGTCATTTTTTGCCAGTTTTTTCAAACATCTTATTATGGTAAAAACATTTATTTTCGTTCAGTTTTTTGTTTCTTTGTTTTAGAGATGGGTCTCACTTGATCACTCCAGCTGGAGGGCAGTAGCACAGTCATAGCTCGCTACGGACTTTACTGCTGGGTTCAAGTGATCCTCCTGCCTCAGCCTCCTGAGTTTTATTCAGTTTAAAAATGTGTTAGTATTTATGTGTATCCTTAAAAACTAGGGCACTAAAGGTAGGACATACAAAGAAGTAAAATAAAAATAGTCTAAAATGATATGGATTTTTATAGTGTTAATACTCCTGGAACTGTTAACCATTCTATATACAGTTTTCTATAGTTCTTCATTCTCCTAAATTTGACAGTTATGTTTCTTTTCCATTTCCATTCATATATATATATATATATATGAAAAGAAGTTCTCAATCATATATGCAGATTTTACGACAATACTAGCAAAAAAATAAAGAAACATTTATTTTCACAATTCAGGAAATGCTTGACCGTAAACACAAGTACTCATAAGTGTTTATTGTATTGATTTTAATCTGATGATTATAAAATAGACTCTAAAAATGAATTTATTATTATTATTAATTTTTTTTTTTTTTCTGAGCTAGCTGAGATTTTATTCTGGACCAAAAAAAAAAAAAAAAAGCAATTGAATTGTTTTGCAGCTGGAGGCATGGGCAAGGGGGGTCCCCAGGCAGTAAACTCCCCACGGGTGGGCTGAGGGCTAGGGCTGAGCCTTGGGTGGGTCTCCTGTTCCCTGTGCTCCCCTCACAGGGGCCTCCCTCCCGGGCTCTGGGGCAGCCTCAAGAGGGGGCAGGCTGGGAGGGGCTGTTGCAGCTGTTCACCTGGGCAGGATGTCAGAGGACTCGGACACCAGCCTGCCATCGCGGGTCTCAATCTTCTTCACAACCACGGCCTTGATGGAGCTGGTGCAGCTGAAGGAGCTGGAGCCCATGCCAGAGCCAAAGCTGGAGCCCAGGCCGTAGCTGAGGCTGGGGCTTGTGAGGCCCCCACAGGCAGAGCTCAGACCACCTGCATAGCCGCTGGTGGTCTTTGTACGGATACTCATATTCTGCATCCCAGACTCCAGCCGGCTCTCCTCGCCCTCCAGTAGCTTGCGGCAGGTGGCAATCTCGATGTCCAGGGCCAGTTTGACGTTCATCAGCTCCTGGTACTCACGCAGCTGCTGTGCCATGTCCTGATTGGCCCGCTGTAGGGTGGTCTCCAGCTCCTGCTGCTTGGCATGAGCATCCTTGAGTGCCAGCTCCCCGCGCTGCTCAGCCTCAGCAATGGTGGTCTCCAGGGAAGCCCTCTGGCCTTTGAGGCCCTCGATCTCAGCCTGGAGCCGGCTGATGTTCCGGTTCATCTCGGAGATCTCAGGTTTCGTAGGCCGCAGGTCATCCCCGTGCTTCCCACCCAGTGTCTGCATCTCCTCATACCTGACCTGGTGCAGGCTCAGCCTCAGCCCGGCTGCGGTCGGCCATCTCCTCGTACTGCGCCTTGACCTCGGCGATGATGCTGTCCATGTCCAGGGAGCGGCTGTTGTCCATGGACAGCACCACAGACGTGTCGGAGGTCTGGGACTGTAGCTCCCAGATCTCCTCTTCATATAGCTGCCTGAGGAAGCTGATCTCGTCAGTCAGTCCTTCCAGGCGAGACTCCAGCTCTACCTTGTTCCTGTAAGCTTCATCCACATCCTTCTCGATGAGGACAAATTCATTCTCCATCTCTGTAGCTTATTGATCTCATCCTCACACTTGTTCTTGAAGTCCTCCACCAGACCCTGCATGTTACCAAGCTCCGCCTCCAGCTTCAGCTTCTCCTGGCCGAGTCTCCAGCGGCCGCCTCAGGTTGTTGATGTAGCTCTCACTTACGTTGTCCACGTTGCTCCCAGCCGTTTTCTGCGGCTGCAGGAGGCTCCACTTGGTCTCCAGCGTCTTGTTCTGCTGCTCCAGGAACCGCACCTTGTCGATGAAGGAAGCAAACTTGTTGTTGAGGGTCTTGATCTGCTCCTTCTTCTGCGTATGTATGGCCTGGATGTTGGGGTCCACTTCCAGCTTAAGGGGGTTGCAGCAGGCTCTGGTTGACGGTGACGGCACTGATGCCTCCATGCCCATGCCGCTGGCCCCAGCATAGCCTGCACCCAGCCCACCCCGGAAGCCACTGCTGCTCACTCGGGAGAAGCTCGAGGGAGCTCAAGCGGGCACCGGGCCCACTCGTGAAGGAGCGGCTGGTGAAGGCCCCAGGGCCAGAGGTGGACACCTTGTAGGACTTCTGGGTCACCCTGATGGACATGGTGGAGGTAGGAGTGGAGGCAGGCGGGCTGAACCAGGGACAGATTCCAGAAGGAGTGGAGAAGCTGCTTCTTCTGAATTTGTTATTTTAATGTTATGGCTTGTTAATTCTTATTTACCAGGAAAACATAGGCTTCCATTACAGCATCTTCTTAAGTCATATTAAGTGGCTGCCTCAAATCTCCATTAATGTTTATAAGAATATAAACTGCTTCAAGCAGAGTTTTATGCTTAGAGACAGCCTTGAAGATATTTTGATCTAAACTTTTCATTTTATAGATGAGAAAAATAGAGCAAGGGGATATTAAAGACTTGGCGAAGACATGTCATTATTAAATGAAAGGCCAGACTATAACTCTTGTCATTCAAGTCTCCTAGCACCCAGTTCAGGGGACTTTACACCACACCACCAAGCAGTAAATACCATCCACCTATCAGGCAGATGAGATGGACGTTAGTAATCCATCAGTGAACTTAAGCAGAATTTAGGAAAATGGTCTTTAGCATTAAATTAAATAACGCATATCAAGCTTTAGCAGGATATGGGGCACATAATAAACGCTTGTTAAAGGGAACAATTATTTTGTTGTTGTATAATTCAGAAATGCAGTGTGAAATAGAGGAAACCCTTGTAGACTTTAAATCAGATGGACTTGGGTTTAACTGGTAGCATGCCCTCACTGGCTTATGTAACCCGTGCAACTCACTGAATCTTTCTCTGTATCAGTTTTGCCACAGGCAAATGGAATAATAATGAGATTGGGTATGTAAAATACAGATAAGTAGAGGCATCTGTTAATATTAACAATGAAATTACAGTCTGTCATTTTATGTGTTGAGTCAATAATATAAAGAATTCAAAGAGATGTGACCTGTCATTAACATTTATCCACCTAAAATTGAGGGGACTAGGCCAGGCTCATGTCAGCTCTATGGTTAGTGCTCCCACCTCTCTTTCCACCATGCCCCTTTCCTTTGGCACTGACACTTGAACCTCAGTGGCTTTACCCTGCTGCCTTCTGAAAGTTCAGGAAACTCCCTTCATAACTTTCTTGTATTTCTCTTTCCCTGCAGGCCCCATATTTAGACAAACAAACAGGCCAGGTGCGGTGGCTCCCACCTGTAATCCCAGCACTTTGGGAGGCCGAGGTGGGAGAATCATCTGAGGTCAGAAGTTTGAGACCAGACTGGCCAACATGGTGAAACCCCATCTCTACTAAAAATATTAAAACTTAGCTGGGTATCGTGGCACATGCCTGTAATCCCAGCTACTCAGGAGGCTGAGGCACGAGAATCGCTTGAACCTGAGAGGCAGATGTTGCAGTGAGCCGAGATCATGCCTGGGTGACAGAGGAAGACTCCGTCTCAAAAAACAAACAAAAACAAAATACAAACATCCCCCGCCCTTCATTCCATTCTCTTAGGCACCACATAGTGACCTCCTAAAATTAAGGCTACTTAGCTGATTAACTTATTTGACTCAGGGAGCATTCCCATGTGCTGTGGAACGCCAGCCTCTAAGATGCTCCGTGAAAGAAGACCACGTAAGCCTGGGAAATGCTATGGAATAACTGCAGTGTAGGAGATGCCCACCTTTAGGTAAGGCCTACCGGCACCTCCTCAACCCTCCTGGTTCTTTTTCACTTTGAGGGCTTCCTACTGCCAGCCCCCACGACTCTGAGGGCATTCTCTGACTTGGAGCATGCTCTTTCACGCCCTTCAAGTCAAACCAGGTTGGTCACTTCCACCCTGCTATCAAGAACTAACAGAAAATATGGGTGGGTTTCATGGCTAAAGAGACAGTCATGAGATTTGGAGGATGGTCCAGGAGGCATGTAGGATGAAGACAGTTATATTCTGAAACTGCTCTGGAAAAAAGAAGTGTCTTTAGGAAGAAGCAACCCATCTTTCAATGGCTTCAGCCAAAATCATGATGCCTGGGACTGCAACATGCCTTAAAGTACTTAAGGAGTAAAATGGTCAATACTGATCAGAATTTTAAATACTTAAGCCTTGAACTACCCTATAAAATCCATGAAAAGATTTTAGAAAAGAGTAATAACTTTGGTTCCCTGATAGAGAAATACAAAGTGAGAATATTCAGAAAGCATTCTTGCTCCACCTTTAACACAATCATTGGCAATAGGTGTACTCTACTGTACAGGCAGAATCCTCTGGGAAGAGGCGGAAAGAAGTCTTGTAAATGGGAGTCCCTTGGGAGGCGAGTGAGGGGGTAAAAGGTCAGTGTGTGGGGGAGTGTTTAGTGCGACTGGGGACTGAACACCAGTCATCTTCAGGATTTGACTTTTGCCACTTACTGCAATTTTCTTCCCAACTCTGCAAATGCAGTTTACATGCCTCGTTTGTCACCTCAGTCACACATTATCCTCCCATGTCCACTATTTAGGTACTGAGACATTAAATGTTTTCAAATGCATTGCCATAGTTCATCATTCAAAAATCCTACCTTTTTGTTAACAATGCTTTTCCAAAAATCCTTTGTCATTTATAAAATATTATTAAGTGAGATACCAGGCAATAAAGAGAAAATTTAAATAATCCTAGTACTTTCAGGGGTACATTCTCTGTATTAAAAACAAGAATAAAAAATTACTAAGAAATGAGAAAATGTGGAAAAGGAGTACCAAGTATCCAACATGGCCATGAACTGGGGGCCTCTGACGTTTCCATCTTCATCAAGGGGGATTCTGTCAAGTCGTAAGTCAAACTCTTCATCAGTAATCTCCACACCAGACCTGAAACAAATAGCAGTTAGCATCAGTCACCCCCTAAGTTCACATTTGGGTCACCCATACCCACAATACCCTAAGCATATGGCTGCCATGAAAGCTTTGTGACTGCTGCAGTCCTCAAGATCAAGAGCGCCACGTGAGTATCAGAGGTTAATCAGGGTTTTGATCGCTTTAGCTTTCTCAAAGAAAGAGATTCTACCACGGAAACCCTGCATTGGTGGAGCACAGAAATAGAAACACCGGCATGTTGAATTGTGTGTGATTGTCTTCTATAAAAAGTTATTCATTACGCTAAAACACTGGTATTGCTTAAACAAGTTAACTCTGAAAAGCCTTTCAATTGGGCTGCTTAGCAGGAAAGAAAAGGTAGAGAAAAAAGTGCCTTTCGAAAAACAGCTTCCTAATACTCTTGCAAAGCATTTCATAATGGCTTTAAAGACATTTTGCATACAAATATTTTAAAAGTGGCAGTGTTTATTCATCAGCAAGAAAGTGTTTTCATCTCTCAAGAACAATCAAAACATAATCCGTGAATCACTGGCATAAATAAGAATGACTTAAGCAATAATAATGAACAAGGCATTCATTCATCATTTTGCAAAGCTGATAAAACCCAGCTGACTTTTGGAAAAGAGGGGGAATATATTTTCTTTTGGCAATGCAATGACAGAATAATATCAAAAAGCCTCTTTTTCCATTTTCATTATTACTTCCTTAATAATTATAAAAAGGCAAAAGATTTATAAGATCTGCAGAGAAACCAGAGTATACTTCCTTAATAATTATAAAACAACACATATACATCAACAACAACACAACAAACAAAAATGGCTTTCTTTTTCATGAGCTGCAAAGAATTACCGCATATTTGTATTTCAGAAGTACTTGAATTTGAATAGCATCTCAGGGAGTTTGCAGTTGAGTGTCCTTTTTTTCGTTTATATAAAATTAGGGGAAAAGGGGGGTAATTTAATGTGACACCTGCACAGTGTTTATCTTACTACCTTTTATTTTCTTTATCATTTATTCCCAATGAAGTTACCAGTACTAATGGAGAAATCTTTGGTATTTTGCCTCAGAAATGAAAATTAATTCTCAGGCTTTATTTGGATTTAAACTCTTAAACTGAGTACTTTTAAAGGAAGCATTTTGTATAGGCATACTGGGGAAAAAAACGATTGAAAGTCAAGAAACCCAAATCTAGTTTATATCCGTGAATCTAGTTAATCTAGATTAAGCATTCTACAGCTATGTAACCATGGAGAAATCACTTAACTTTTATATTTGAGTTATAAAAGTGGTCTCAAATGGTCTGTAAGTTCTGTTTATCTTACTAAGTGGTTTTGCGATAGTGAGATAATGATAATAAAAGTGCCTGGAAAAAATCACATAAATATTGTGTATTACTATTTTTGATGTAGAATACAGATTAAAAAGGCCTCAAACATACCAGAAAAGATTGCTCAAACCTAACAGTAACACAAGCCCTTTTTCTCAAGAGCCCCTCTTTGTGAGTGGCAATATGGTAAAGTGGAGATAGCATGGGCTTCCAGGTAACTGGACCAAAGTTTGAATCCCAGCTCTGTCATTTAGTAGCTGTGTGTGGCCCTGGGCAATTTCCTTAATTCCTTGAGCCTCAGTTTTCATTTGTATAACAAGAAAGCCTGTTTTGAAAATCAATTAAGTAAATAAATATGCATATGTTCTCTTTAATGTAAAATGTAGTTTCTTAACAGTGAAACTACTTTCGTTTTATTGGATAAAATGAGGCTTTCCCTAACCACCAAGCTTAGTCTCCCACCTAAGTGTCCAGTCTCTATCTTATCACACTGCTATTATTATTTTATCTCTCTTACCACTATTTGAAATTCTTTTATCGGTTTCACTGATTACTTGGTGATTGTCTGCCTTTTGTCTCCACTTCTCATGTAAACTCTATGAAAGTAGGTTTAGTGCAGCTGGGGACTAAACACCAGTCATCTCCAGGGCTTCACTTCACCATTCGCCTGTTCACCATTGTATCCCTAGAATCTGTAACGACAACCAGAAGGTACTCAATAAATATTAAATAAACGAACAAATGACTAAGTCATTTCTACTGTAAGGGTATATGTACTTGAGAAAGAGGAAATTTTTATCATGTGAAATAAGGCATATGTTAATTAGCTTAATTAAGCCATTACACAATGTACACATATTTCAAAACATGTTGTACATGATAAATATATACAATTTTATGTCAACTTAAAAATAATAAAGAAATAATAACATAAAGAGGAGCTTTTATGTATTTATTTGTATGTATTCCTGGGGTACAGGTGCAATTTTGCTACATGGATATATTGCATTGTGGTGACATCAGGGCCTTCAGTACATCACTGAAACAACACACGCTGTACCCACCAAGTAATCCCCCATCCTCCACCCTGCCTCCCACCCACTCAGCCCCCCACCCTCTGAGTCTCCACTATCCACCATTCCACATGCTACATCCACACGTATACATTTTTTTAGCTCCCACTTGTTAGTGAGAATGTGTGGTATATTTCTTTCTGTGTCTGAGTTGTTTCACTTAAGATAATGGCCTCCAGGTCCATTCATGCTACTGTAAAAGACATGATTTCATTTTTTTAAGGCTGAATAGTATTCCATTGTGTATATATACCATATTTTCTTCATCTAATCCTCTGTTGATGGACACTTAGGTTGATCCCACATCTTTATTACTGTGAATAGTGCTGGAATAAACATACCAGTAGAGAATGCGTGCTTTGAAGAGACTGAAAAAGGTTTGAAATAAGCACAGTGGAGAATGGAATATAGAGTTGACTAATAAAACATAGTGGGGGATTGACAGGAAATACTAGGAATCCAGGTGAAGTTGGTGACAATGAATTTCCAGTGATATAAATCTACTCAGTAGTATGAATCTCCCCCAGCAGCACAAAGCAGTCTGGGTGCAGGTGAAGGCAAGATGAGCAGCTGGGCACATCTAGGTGTGAGAACCTGTCAGACAGATGTGAATAAAAGACAACAAAGCAAGGGAGTGTAGAATATTGACCAAAAAATGACTCATGGGAAAATAGAATCTATACTGTGCTCCAGCTTAGAAAGGAAAGAGAGAACAGGTGTGTAGGGATAGAACTGGAAAACAGCGGGAAGGTCAGTGGACTAGAACAGATAGGAGATAATAGTCAGGAATAGGCTTAATGCGTGATTTCTCAGGTGTAGTTATTTTGGATATCACAGTTCATCTCAGACTTCCAAGACAGTTTACATTCTTAAGTGCCCCCCAAGGACCTCCTTCACTTACAAGGCGAATAGTAAAAACTAAAATTTACTAAGAATTTTGTATGTTCTTAGCACTATGCCAAGCATTTTACATGCATTGTCCCCATTTAACCCTCCCAATATCAATTATTATCATTCCTAACACTGTCCTAATAGTGTCAGCAAGATCTCTGAGGTGACTGCAGGTGAAGAAATTTAAAGGGAAATAGTCTGTAAATGTCACTAAAGCGCGAGGTGAACGAGCACCTTCTTGCTGAGAAAGGAAGTAACGTCCTGGGCAAAAAGCCAGTTTGTGAATAAATTAGATCACAGCATTTAGAAGGGTGGAGAATGGAGAGGAGTTTGTGTTTCATGGGTTGGGAGTTCTGGAGGGCAAAGCTGGAGGATTTTACAAGAAGGGGAAGAGTAAGAGTTTGGAAGAGTGAACAAGAAACCCACGTGAACATTAGGGTAGGAGAATTCTGAAAGGGTATTTAGGCTAGACAATTGGGGGGGCGGGGTTACATTATAGGTAGTATAACAAGGAAAATGATTATGAGGCCAGATGGATTAAGATTCTAAAAGAAACCTCAAACATAACCATCTAGGCCTTATTTTTAGCTCATCACTCACTGTCTCTACAGGCATAGGTAAGTAGCTTAAGTTTTCAGCTGTAATAATAATAGCAAACATTTATTGACTGCTTACTGTATGCCAGACACATTTATACAATCCTTATGACAACAGTATGAGGTAAATGTACTATATGTTATCTCCATTGTACAGTGAAACCTTACATAGTTATTTGGTAGAGCTTGAATTTGAACTTTGCCAGCTGTCTCTGGAGTCCTCCAGATCATTTTATTATTCTCACTGCTTGGGCAGGGCTGCCATTTCTCTTCCTATAATTGTCTTTATCATGTTGTACACTTTCTCTAGCAGAAAAAGCTCTCTCCACAATCCTTCCAGAGAAATTTAAATGTTAACGTATGATCAGATTATGACAAAGTCAATATACTCAAAGCTAATCTTTAACACGATAGAAGTGGATTTTGAAATAAGGATAGTTCATCTCAGACTTTATCTAAGAGAGCTTACATTCTTCCTCCTTTACTTATAAGGTAGTCTAAAGGCCTATATCCCAAAGATAGTATTTTAGGACAGACCCAGTGTGTTTAAGAAATCATCTGTCACGCAATAAATTTGACCTGCCCTCAGAGAAGAAACTAACTTCTGATATTTCTCCTCAAGGACAAAAAAATAAGTTACTGTCAGGCTTAATTTAAATTCCATAACAGAAAATGTACTGGGTTTTTAAAATTAGCTCCATACATTTTTCTGTCTATATAGAGAAAATAAACAAGCAAAGTAGCTTTTATAGATATAAAATAAGTAGGAATCCCATTATGGAAATTCTCCTTTTCTGTTATTTAACTTTCAAAGTATCAAAGCATAGTATTTATGTACAGAATCCAAGAAGAAATAAAAAATAAATAATCTAGAAAAAAAACCCACAGTTGGATTCTAACTATCTTAATACTGATTTAGCAATCACACTTCTATTTTAGTGGGTGAAATTTCCAAGGAACCTAAAAGTTTAAAAGACTGAAGTAGAAAAGATGAGGCCTTACATTTAACAAAACTCCTTTATTTACTTCTACAGGTAACTATAATGGGAAGGCTTACAATTTAAGTGCTCATGTATTAATGACTTCAGACCTCTTCATTAAGGACTTTGTAATTTTTTACTAAATGCCATCTTCCTCAAAAACAAAATAATCTATATTGGCTAAATATATTTTTCTAAATTTTTTTAGGCCTAATACTCTGTCTACTGCTATAAATCTGGGTTTGTTTCATCGCATTTTTGCATGAGTTCTTCAATCAAATTCCTAAACAGAACCATCTATTTCCTCGTCTGTGTTTAATTGGATACTTAAATTATTTTAGTGTGCAATTAAATCATTTGTAATGTTCAAAAAGTATTTCAGGATGATATTCGTATCCTCTTTTAAAAAGTACAAGTTCATAGCTTGTTTTTAAAGACTTGAATTTCTTACATCAAGATCTTTTCCAGTAGACTACTTTATCTTTAAAAGACAGACCAGGATATATAGTGCAGGAAAAATCGTATTTTTAATCACCTCTGTTCCTTTCGTTACCGTCAAAATCTTTAATACCATATTCCCTCAGCAAATATCTGGGTATTATTATAAAATAAGTTCTCAAGCTCTGGTAAAAGTGTCCTTGGCCTATACTTTAAAATGGATAAATAATCCAGCCTTTAACTGATTTTCCAGGAATTTACTTTTCTAACATTAGACGTTAAAAGCACACATACACAAAAAAAACCTCTGATGAAACCCAGGGTGATGATAAAAATCATTAATCCTGATCATATATGCCAGATCTCTTGGTATATGACATACTCATTACCTGTCCTGAGTAATATGTCTTGTCTTCTCTCCATCTTGTACTCCAAAGGCAGGCTGAAATTATCCTAGGAGATCCATGGGCTTGAAAGGCTCCAGAAAGGCCAGGTGGGGCTGAGCCTGAGATATGAGAATTATTAGTGTGATCCTGGTATTATGAACCACAAGTGGCCCAATGTCATCCCAAATCCCCAGAGGACCACCCAACTGAGAGGTCTCTCTTTTGAGTCATATCACCTCCCCTTCTTTTTTTCTCTCTCTTCCTCTCTTTCTTTGCCTACAACTGTCTTTCCTATATTGTACACTTATACATCTTTCTCTTTCTCTCTGTCTCTCTATATAGCTCTGTATCTACAGTATCTCTATATATATGGATGCATTTTGTTTTCTTATCAGACTATCGTCAAAAAAAAGATATCTGTCATCATAGAATAGTCATTTATATTAATCAAAAACATCATAGAATAGTTCTTTATATATATTAATCAAAATAAGCACAAATAAATGAAGGGCTTTGAATAATAACTTCATGACTTTTTTTAAAAAAGAATTTAACATGGGAGATAAAGTGAGAAGTCCTGGGTTTGAGTCCTTAGTTCTGCTACTTAATAGATGTGAGGCTTTAGCAAGTCTCCTAAGCGTTCAGATTGTTTATTTATAAAATGCACAGGATAACCACAATTAATCCACCAACCAACAGGATTATTTCTAGAGTCAAGATCGTTAATGAACACATAAATAACTCCATAAATTTTAATTCTTGATGTCACACACTCATAGTATCAACAATACAATTGGGTAAAGTTTGTATTCAGCATGACGCTACAACTGGAAAACGTGGGTAGTTCGTTTCCTTACACTCCCTTTGCATTCCTTGTTCCTCCAGACACAGTGAAACTCGGTTTCTGCAGAATTTGATTTCATTTGAGTTACTGGGGAACAAAGCAATTAGACAATGAATAATAGCTCAAGACAGGCCAAAGCTGAAGATTTCTGCAAAAAAATGAAGAGGAAACGTTTTGATCCTGAGCAGGTGTTCTCCCTAGACAGCTTAACCTGAGGCTGATTGACTTTAGGAAATGAGACTTGTTTTCGGGTGGGAAGCCTTGGGGCCAAACGTTTCCCAGGATTTTGAAGGTCACATGGAATGGGAGGGGGTGAGGGAGATTTCCCTAGCATTTATGGGACCTGGGGGAATCTCACGTTAAAGAAGGTGGTTACCACACGGAAGCAAGCCCTCTTCCTGATGCAGGGGCCGAACAGCTCCGGTCTGAGCAGCCAAGTCTTGGGGAAGCTGCAGATGGCGGAGGGACGCCCAGAGCCCTCAGGGAGAGCAGCTGGGAGAGCGGCCGCAGGGCACGCCGGGAACGGCGCGGGGCACGCTGGGAAGGCAACCGCGGAAGGGTGGGGCCCTGGGGCCTGTCGAGAAGGTAAGTGGCGAAGGAGCGGTGTGTTTAGTTATCTCAGAAGTCCCTTGAGCTTGTGGTGTCCGTTCCGTAACTGTTCTCACAAGACAAGACAGCCTGAGTTGTTTACAGCCGGCACCTCTTCCCGTCTGAGAGCGGTGTCTCCCCGTTGGGTTTACCTAGTGCCTCGCCTTGGTGCTGATGGCGAAGGGGGACCGTTTCCTGTGGCCTCTACGCACCGTTCTGGGTGTTAATGGTTCCCCCACCTCGCCCCCGTACTGACTTCCTCATCCTAGCCTTTTGATTCTTTTCTGCCTGGCCTCTAATTTTACAATACTATGGGGAGAAATGTCTCTGAAGTTTTACTTCAGCCTGAAATGTGTAAGAGAAGCCTTCAAACGTTTCCAAAATCATATTTTAAATACATGTACGTTTTTCCGTCTTAGGCAGTTCATCTTACGCTTGCATTAATGTGGGACAGGGCCCCAGCTCTGTGTGAGCGGATCGTTGCTGACATACTATTAAATAGAATTTTTTTTTTTTTTTTTAAATAGAGACGGGGTTTCACCATGTTGGCCAGGCTGGTCTCGGACTCCTGACCTCAAGCAATCCACCCACCTCGGCCTCCCAAAGTGCTGGGATTACAGGCGTGAGCCACCGCGCCCGGCCATATTAAATAGAATTCTATCTGACCTGACTGCCACATGCAAACAAACTGGAGCATAGCTTCTGTGTGATTTTGTACACAGCAAGAGATTTACACTTTTTTTTTTCTTTTTGGTGTGGCTGTGGCTGAGATTTTACAATGCCCTGGATGGCTTCTTGGTCTGATTTCACAAAGGGCTTTTCCTAAATGATAAGTGGAAGAATGTCCAAACTCCCAGGTGAAATTATCATCACTGTAGGTTTCGCATGTAACCTAGTCTAGTTACTTCAAAAGTTACAGTCGTTGGGCCGGGCGCGGTGGCTCTCGCCTGTAATCCCAGCACTTCGGGAGGTCGAGGCGGATGGATCAGGAGATCGGGAGATCGAGACCATGCTGGCTAACACGGTGAAACCCTGAATCTACTAAAAATACAAAAAATTAGCTGGGCGTGGTGGCGGGCACCTGTAGTCCCAGCTACTTGGGAAGCTGAGGCAGGAGAATCGCTTGAATCCAGAAGGCAGAGGCTGCAGTGAGCCGATCTCGCCAGCATATTCCAGCCTGGGTGACAAAGCTCTGTCTCAAAAAAAAAAAAAAAAGTTACAGCAGTTGGACCCATCTATGTAGGTTGACTATTGCAGTCCAGTTAGATGGCTTCCAAATTCTGCTGTTTTCTAAAGACTTGTTCATGTATTTCATAAAGACCTATTCATAAAATATTCTGTTCAAATATTTCAATATATATTTCTAAAATTTTCTTGCTCTCTCTTTCCTCTTAGTACTTTGTGAGTTTCTTGTTGGAAGGACTGTCTTTAAAGCAGTTAGAGTTACTTTATGAGATTTACCCAAATATGAAGAGAATATTCAAGTTGATCAGAAGAAAATATTCAATTAATATTAATTACGTCAATAGGTAAGTTAGAATTATATCTAATATTCAGTTGTAGAGCTCATAAAGTATAATACAGAACCCTTTTATAACCATAATTATCACCTCTTAAAAATTCATCATTCATGTCAATTTAAGACAAACATTCTTTAAATGAAATTAAAACTATTACTTTGAGATCACTATTTCATAGATACAGACATCTGTGTATAGATTACTTCAATGTTAAGTTTTGCTGCAAATTATAAAATTTTCTTTTTTTAACCTATGTATTATGTTTCTTCTTTGCAGTAGAACTTATTTCTATACTTGTTAGAGATTTCTTCCTAATACACAATGGAAATGATATAATTTTTTAAAAAAAAGTTTCAAATAACACAAAAATGTGTAATATAAACCATAATCACCTTCCACAACAATTTCTACTCCTTCTCTTTCTCCTCCCAGAATTAACTACCTTTGGCTGCTTGATGCTTTATCCTCCATATTCTTTTCTATACATATACTAACCTATATTATTATTTTTAGAATAAAATTATATTTTAAAAATTACTCTGCCATTTTATTTTTTCAGTAAATCAATCTTAGATATCTGTGACTGATAGATATCTAAGATATCTAATATTTGTATACTTTAATCTTTTTAAAAGCCTATATGGTATTTTATTGTATGGATGTACCATAATGTATTTGACCCACCCCCTGCTGATGAATATGTGGATTGTGCCTACTCTTTCCTTACATGAGCTTCTTGAAGAGTGTGTGTGTGTGTGTGTGTGTGTGTGTGTGTGTGGTGTGTGTGTGTGTGTTTCCTTTACATTGTTCCTCCCACCCTCTGGCAAAAGAAAAAAATATTGGTGTTTTCTGGACCCAGGGCCACTTTCTTGCTTATTCTTTTTCCTTTAATCTGTTTTGTTTTCCAACCTTTAAGTCTTTTTCTTTCCTTTGGAATTTCCTCTTTTATTCTCCTATTTTTTTCCCATTAAGGACAAAGGTCCTTTTCACACAGTATCTCTGCCCTCTGGTACCAACGTGTTCTCCCAATACTTTCCAACCCCAGCAGTGAAGAGAAAGAAGGACTGAGTATTTGGTTTTTGATAAGAAGCAAGAGGCTGCCACTGGCAGGGAGCCTTGTCAAGATCTCCCTCATACTGAGCACTCCATTCCCACGTGAACAACAATGAATGGAGATTTCACCCGCCCACCCCACATTGTTCAAGTTGTCCTTTGCCCTTTTTGTCAAAACTTGGCACCCAGGAGACAGCAGAACATGTTATGAATTCAACCCTGGGGGGAGCCACCGATCAATATCACTTGACTCTTCTTACTCATTAGTTGTTCTCTTTCTATGCCTGATGTCGAGTGATGCCTAAGCTATTCTTTGGCATGGCCCCTTCTCAGTTGGCCCAGCTAACCCCTGTAGGGTGGGATGGCCATCTACATCCCCTAGGCAGAGCACCATGGACAGAGCGTGGACAAAGTACTAAAGCTGAGTCCTGGGATGTGGGTTCTCTTCCTGCCTCAGGTGTAGGCTCAAGGGATGTGGATAATTTAGGGTATTTTACCTCTTTATGATCTGAGTTGCCGAATACCAAGAATATTAACTATATGCTTAACTAACAAAATACTATAAGAATGTGGTAATTTGTAAAGCACTTTGAAAATAAGATTCCAAAGAAAGAGAGTATATTATTTATATGTCTTTTCTCCCTTTTTAGTATATATATTTTATCCAATTTCCTTTTTTTAATATTTGCAACTCATTTCTGGGTTTTCCTGGCATACCTACTTATTCTTCTCCGTGAATTAGTTCTTATTTATGAAGCACAGACAATATATTCATAATTATTTCTAATGAGAAACTTTTTTCAGGAGAGTGTTTTTAGGGGATATGTTCAGAGATGAACACATGGCTATTGTCATTTTTTCATCCTAATGTTTAATAATATTGCTTAAATTTCTTTTATATCTGAAACATTTATTGGAATGTTTTTATGATTATTGAGGCCTTAATTCTAAGTAGTAACAATCAAAGCATAGAAACTTTATAAGAAGTCTAAATTTCTGTCCGATAGTAAGAAAATTAGATACTTAGATGTCAGTGTATTAAAGATTTGATGCTAAGTGCCAATTACCTCTAATAATCAAATAGTGAATTGTGGGAGGGTCAGGACAGATATGAACATGACAAACTTCTCAGGATAAAGGTGTTTCAGTGTTTTTCAGGCTTAAAAATAAGAAACATTTTGGGAGCTTAAATGGGACAAAATTTCAGAAAATTGCAGATTTTACCTCCTGTTATAGTTTATAATAAAAGAAAAGGCTGCAGAATTCTCTTTTAACTGTCATTTCTTTAAAAACTTGAAAGTCTTTTAACTATCTTTTAAATATTCTTTTGCAATTTAAAAGAGCATTCGCTTTGTGTAAGGGTTCCTTTTTCCCTCGGTTAAAAACAGCCAATTTTTAAGCACACGTAACTACGACTTTCTTTCTAATTTACTTTTTCCTTCTACAATGCAATTGAATACCATACTAATGCATTCTAAAACGAAATTGTTGTTTTGGTGCTTGATTTTTTTTTTTTTTTTTTTTTTTGAGATGGAGTCTTGCTCTGTCGCCCAGGCTGGAGTGCAGTGGTGCAATCTCAGCTCCGCCTCCTGGGTTCAAGCGATTCTCCTGCCTCAGCCTCCTGAGTAGCTAGGATTACAGGCGGGCGCCACCGTGCCCAGCTAATTTTTGTATTTGTAGTAGAGACGGGGTTTCAGCATGTTGGCCAGGCTGGTCTTGAACTCCTGACCTCATGATCCGCCCGACTCAGCCTCCCAAAGTACTGGGATTACAGGCGTGAGCCACCATGCCTGGCCAAATATTACTATTAACCCCACTTAATTTTAGGAGAAAGGTTTTGTAAGTGGGCACTTCCCTAAAATTTCTCAGATTCCTGTTGGATAACATTTGTAGAATTTTTGGACGGCAATGAGAAAGCTATAAATGTATTTGGAGTTCACAGCACCATTTTTAAAATGTAGTTTTCTTCAGTTTCATCAGTTGAATCTGCTTTTCAAAAGATACCATTAAGAGATTTAAAAAATCAAGCTACAAACATACATATCTAGAAAAGGATATATCCCAAAAATATAAAGAACTCCTACAAATCAATGAGAAGACAGACAACCCAGTTGAAAATGGGCAAAGAATTTAATCAGATTCACAAAAGGAGATGTATGGTTGCCAGTAAACTCATAAAAAGTCACTAGGAAATGCAAATTAAAACCACAATAAGTAATTACTCTATACACCCATCAAAATCACTAAAGTTAGAAAGCCTGAGGTGCTAGAGAGGCTGTGAAGCAATTGGATTTTCATGCTGTACTGGCAGGAATGTAAAATGTTACAACCACGATAGAAACAGTTTGGCACTTCCTTATAAATTAAACATGATTACCATCCAACCCAACAATTCTACTTCAAACGATTTACCCAAAATAAATGAAAACGTATGTCTACACAAACACATATATGTGAATGTTTATAGCAGCTTAGTCCAAAGTAGCCTAAAACTGGAAGCAACTCAAATGTTGAACAGGTGAATATATAGACACATTGTGGGACGTACATAGGAGATGAAATGCTGCCTAGCACCAACACATGGATGGCACACTATGCACGAATCCCAAAAACATGCTGCGTGAAAGAAGCTGGACAGCAAATCATACATATTGGATGATTCCATTTTTACATGAAATTCTAAAAAGGGGAAATCAGCCAGGGAACAGAAAAGAACTGACTACAAGGGAACAAGAGGGAACTTTCTTGGGTGCTAGAAATGTCCTTTTTCTTGATTGTGGTAGTGGTTACACAGATGTATACCTTTTTTCAAAACTCATTTAACTGTACACGTTTTCTTTTCCTTTCTTTCTTTTTTTTTTTTTTTCAGATGAGGTCTCACTCTGTTGCCCAGGTTAGAGTGCAGTGGCATGATCTCGGCTCACTGAACCTCAGCCTTCAGTTTCAAGCGATTCTCCCACCTCAGCCTCCCGAGTAGATGGGACTATAGGCACCCACCACCATGCCCAGCTAATTTTTGTATTTTTAGTAGAGACAGGGTTTCTCCATGTTGGCCAGGCTGGTCTCAAACTCCTGACCTCAAGTGATCCGCCTGCCTCAGCCTCCCAAAGTGCTGGGATTACAGGCATGAGTGCACGGAGCCCTGCCTGAACTGTACACTTAAAATGGCTATATATAGGTTGTATGTGTAGTAAAGAATTTAACTTTATGCCCAAAGGGGTCTGGCCTTTGCCCTCAGCTTCTGGGTGGTATATCTAAGCCCTTGGATGTCATAAGAGATAGGGGTGACTTTGTTTACCTGGGGGCCTTGGATTGTGCTAGTAGTCTAACAATGTCATGTAAGGTTGCATCTAGCCATGGCAGATAGTATTTAGGGTGGGGCTGACCCCATCAGAAAGACCAATAATGGGATGTAGGGTGGGGATTTCAGTCAGTGTCAGCTTGCCAGAGGCTGAGATCAGCCACACAGGCCATCCATCACACCTGCATGATGGAGCCCCGTGGAAACTTCCCTACTTGGCAATATGCCATGCATGTTGTTACAGACACATGCTGAGAAAATAACGCCTAAGACTCCGTGGGGAGAGAGCAGCAGAAGCTCTGTGTTGGATATTTTTCCTGGATTCTGCCCTTTGTGCTTCTTCCCTTGGCTGATTTTAATCTGTAACTTTTCCCTGTAATAAACCATAACTGCTCAGTGAGCTCTGTGAGTCCCTCTCGTGAATAACTGAGCTCCAGGGTGGTTTTGGGACCAATCCCCTGAACTTGTAATTAGTATCAGAAGCACAGTTGGTCTTATGGAGGGCGGTGTTCCCTCTAAGTTTGCAGTTGCCTAAACCCCAAGGACACGGTTCTAAACGTTAGCAGTATGATATCTCATACAGATTGTTTTTTAAACATGGTCACTTGTCCTCATAGTGCACAATAATATGTGTGTACATGTGTGTGTGCACATGTGTGTGTGGTGTGTGCGTGTGTGTGAGCATACACACATACCCCTGATGGACCACTGTGCTTTTAATATTAGAAAAGAATCTCTCAAAGAGGCAATTTTAAGCCATAATATTCTATACTCTAAAGTTTAAAGGTATAAATTGTTCTTTATTAACTTAGGAAAGGCCAGGCGCGGTGGCTCACCTCTGTAATCCCAACACTTTGGGAGGCGGAGGCAGGTGGATTACCTGAGGTTAGGAGTTTGAGACTAGCCTCGCCAACATGGTGAAACCCCATCTCTACTAAAAATACAAAAAAATTAGCTGGGCTTGGAGGTGGGTGCCTATAATCTCAGCTACCTGGGAGGCTGAGGCAGGAGAATCACTTGAATCTGGGAGGCGGAGGCTGTAGTGCACTGAGATAGTGCTGTTGCACTCCAGCCTGGGCAATAAGAGCAAAATTCCATCTCTAAAAAAAAAAAAATAGAAAAAATTATGAAAGAATGGACATCAACTAATTAGCAGATGTTATCTAGGCAAAGTAGGATGAGATAAAACAGGGGCTGCTATTTATTATTCTTTGCGGATATTTAAGTGGTACATTTATGGGTCATTTTGGTCTTTTGTGTGTTTTTCAGGATTTCTCTAATTAATGAAAATATATACTGGGAAAATGTAGACCTTTTAAATTTCATTCCTCGAATTTCACCTTTTGGATAAGAAAACTGTATAAACACAGAAGAGAAGGATGTACTCTGAAGTTTTCAGCAAATTTAATTGCGAGAATCCAGTCATCTTATTGTAGTTCTCTCTGCAGCCAATTGTGTGATTCCTTCCCTCCTTTTCATCATCTTTTCCTCTCCACAGACATTTACTGTGCACTTGCTAGGTTGCAGGCTCTCAGCTGTGTTGCTCTGGGGACAGAGTAGTTTAGCAGTATCCCTGTCCTCTGCCTAATAGATGCCAGCAGCCTGCCGCCCGTGTGACAGCCAAAAATGTCTCCAAACATTGCCAAATGTGCCCTGTGGGCAAAATCTCCCCCAGGTGAGAACCACTGTTTAAGAAAACAGATTTCTAGACCATCAGCTTGTATACATATTCTTTCCTAAGATTAATCTGCACCCATTATGTTAAAACTAACAAGCTTTGTTAGGCTGGATCTCCTCTTCCTGTCTCTTCTTTCACAAGCACCCTTCTACTTTACAAAAGGCCCCCCTCTCCCCCATCCAGAATCTTACTGCAGTGCACTGCCTGGGAGTGTAAGAATCCTGCGCCCCAAACAATCAAAATTTCTAACCCTCTAAGCTGATTCATTCAGGAATGCATTTCCAATTAATTTCACTTCTTGTTATAAATATTTATCAAAAGTAATATGTTTATAGTGTTGGATCAACTGTATATTAGTAAAATTTTGGCATTCAACACCTTTTGGTCACAAGAAATAAAAAATGAAAAACCATCTATATACATACCCTTGTTGCAAAGAAGTACAACAGGCTGATCACAGCTTTTTAATTATAAAATATTTTATATTTGTATAAAATTCTGTAGAGGAGATAAAACAGAAAAGGAGATTCAAGAAAAAAGGAGTAATATAAAGCATCCGACTGCGAAAGATGAGCTTGTTTTGGAATTTTTAAAGACATATGATGGTGGTTATCAGACCCCTATAATGTTTTATATTCTATTAGAGGTGTGTAAAGATTGATGTAACAATTTTATTTTCAAGTTTCTACAGTATGCCAAGTTACATCTCTTCAGTTATTTAAACTTTTGTTAAAATATATGTAAATTTAAAAGTTTGTGGGTGATGCACATGTTTTCAAAATCATTTTAGGGGTACATGAGTAAAAAGATTTAAAGGTTGCCCACAATGGCTGTAAATTATTAATACATTTGGCAATCAGTGAGAAAAATGCATGCTCAGTCTAAACCAAGGGCACTCTGCCACCTGGTGGCTCAGAGATTTTCATAGTCACCAGGCAGGAATCAAAAGCTCTCGTTCCAACCATGTATGGTAATGATAATGAACTGATTCATAAAATATAGAATCAGAGATTATTTGATTATAAGACATATCAAGGAAGGAAATAAAATCATCATTTTTATTTTCTTTATTATAAGTTCAAATCCAGGAAATTATGATTGGTAGTTTTTTATCATTGGCAGTTTTTTACTGGGTAGGTTAATACCTAAAATCTCTCACCTAATTTCAGCCTAGGCTGCCCTTGAACAACGAGGCTCAAATGATCCCCCACCTTGGCCTCCCAAAGTGCTGGGATTACAAGCATGAACCACCACGCCCAGCCTCCAAAATTTTTTAAATGATAGTTCATACAGTATTCTTTTATAAACTTAAGTAAAACAAACAAACAAACAAAAACCTTTGTCATTTTGTTGTGAAGGGACAGAAAAAAAATTATTCCACTTAAGGGCACTGTAGAAAAGTGAAATCACAAATATTCCATTATTTATCTAGTACTTTATTGAAAAATAACATATATGTAAATTCTTATTACCTGCTTTCACAAATTCACATGTATGTTATTTTTGAAATTCCTATGGACTAATGATGTGTTCTTTTAATTTGTTAACCTTTCTGTCAAACACACACAGACACACAAGGAAAGAAAAAGAAAAATGGACCTTGTCCCGGTAAATCCAGGTGCTGTAGTTCTAACTTCCTGAAAATTATTCAACAGTTTCCTCAAATTATACAATAATAGATTTTTTAAATTGTCCCCTTTGTAGCATAAATGAGTCAACTTATATGAGCATTCTTCTACTGTATTGTATATTCAGCTTGGCACAGGCAGAAGAAAAATACCTTCTCAAGATGCCGCTTCCCAATCTTCAGTTATTGATAATGTACAAACCAAACTACAGGTGATTTCAGAACTCTCTGTCAGTTTAATAGAAGGGTCAACTAAAGTAGTTTCTATCATATATCTATCAGAAATGGTTCTAGTTTAATAGACACTGTAAATAATAATTGGTTTTGTAATTCCCTTAAGGAGGAAGTAATCAGTAAAGAAACATAAAAACAGAACATTCACCTTGATTAAACATTACTGGAAAGTGATAAAGAGTGAGAAGATCGTATTGAAACAAATTTGCCAATTTAACTTCAATTTCAGTTAAGGTAGAGGTGGGGCTGATTCTTCTTTCATTATAAAATCTATTTTAAAAGGTAACATTAAATAATATTACTTAATGTTTCTGGGTGAAGGCAGCATGTTATAAAGTCAGGAATCCAGCCTCAGCTTTTTTCTCTTTTTTAATTCAAAACTTCACATTTTAAAATTCTTTGCTTTACCTTGATTAGTTTTCCCATTGTTCGGATTTCTAAATGAAAACAAGAACTCTTCTAGAATCTGGAGGGTTTCTGGTTTATTTGCATTATGGGTGAGAGGAGTCTGAGCCAGACACATAGGCATGAGAGTCATCCTTACAAAGGTGATGTTGAAGCCGTGCTGTCCCCGAGAGCACGCCTAAGAACATATACATGAGAAAAGCAACTGGTCAATACGAGAATTTAAGGAGTGAGAAAATAGACCCCACCAAGGAATCCATAAAGGAGAAGCCAGAGAAAGCAGAACACCATGAGATGATATCACAGAAGTCAAGAAAAAAAAAATGTGTGGTTTTAGGAAGGAATGGGTGGATAGTGGAGTTTAATGTCACAGAGAAGTCAAATAAACTAAGGACTGGAGGACGGGCATTTTCACTGGCAGTGCAGAGTCAGTGGACACCTTGGAGAGAGCAGCTTCAAGGGCAGAGAAGCCTAAAGCAGTGGACTGAGCAGCGAGTGAGTGACAGGAGGGAGCAGCAGTCTACTCTTCAGAAAGAGCTTGCCAGGGGCTGGCGTGGTGGCTCATGCCTGGAATCTCAGCACTTTGGGAGGCAGAGGTGCGTGGATCACTTGAGGTCAGGAGTTCAAGACCAGCATGGTCAACATGATCAAAACCCCATCTCTACTAAAAATACAAAAATTAGCCAGGCATGGTGGGGCACACTTGTAACTCCAGCTACTAGGGAGGCTGAGGCAGGAGAATTACTTGAACTCAGCAGAGTTCACAGTGAATAGAGATGACACCACTGCATTCCCGGAAGAACTTGCCAGGAAGCTGGCATGGAGAAAAAAACAGAAAAGGATGGACCCATGAGGGTGAACTGAGATGTGGGACTGAGAAAATGTATATATGATGGAGCAAAAAGCCATATTTGAGGAAAACAGATTTTAAGAAGGGAAGAACGATGAAGTGAGAATCAAGAAACTTGAATTCTGGTCCAGGCTCTGCCAATAACTAACCATGAGATTTCGGAAAAAGTCACTTCACCTCTCTGTGCCTCAGTTTCCTCCTCTGTCAAATGAGAGCTAACCTAGATCAAATTTTATTTAGCCAGAATATTTTCAGAGTCTACTCAAAAGGAGGGAACTGAGTTATCTATTCTGAAAGGTAAAAGTATTAGCATTTTGTTTAAAACATCATAAAGCTAAAAAGCTGTCACTTGAATTCGACCCTTCTTTTGCCTACAAAACTCTGGCACCTAAGTAAGCATAGCATGGTGTAACTGCCAAAGTCAACTGTGTTGAAATAAATTAACTTCTAGTCTAAAATTGGCGGATTGAAAGTAAATGCTGGCAAAGCTTCCTTACTTCTTTGGGGAAATTCATCAGATATATTTGATAATTAATTTGTCTTTGGGAAACACTTATTAGCAGACCCTCAGTCATTCACTTCTGCCCTCTTGTTCATCCACTTTCACTTGGCTGGTTGACTTTTCACTGAGTGGGCTTCAGTGGGTTCCCCACTCTACATGTTGTCAGCAAGATCCGTGTCAGCTTTTATCTCTGGAAAGAGAGCAGTTCAGAAAACAGGGACCTGGTGTAGTATGAAATCCAGCTGGTGACTACCACACTGAGAGACGTGGAGCCTCTGACCATCTATGTTACCAAAACTCACACACAGAAAATAATTTCTGCCCAATGGAGAATAGCGTTTGAGTAACGCTCATCTGTTGAGGGACTACGGAAAGGTGATGGGAACTCGGCAGTACCAGTCCTGTCTAACAGTATCACTTTGCTGAGAATCCAATCAATAACAATAGTTACAGGACAGTATTTAACAAATGTCACACCGTGCAGTCCCTTAAATTAATTTATATAATTTTTTTTTCATTATATATATATATATTTTTTTTAGAGATGGGGTTTCACCGTATTGGTCAGGCTGGTCTCAAACTCCTGACCTCAGGTGATCTACCCGCCTCGGCCTCCCAAAGTGCTGGGATTACAGGCATAAGCCACCGTGCCCGGCCCATAATTTATATAAATTTAAACTTCTTCCTCATTTATGTGGATATTCTGCAATAAATTGAGATGCTTTTATAAATTGAGATACTTTTTGTTGTTGAGTTGAGGTCTCACTCTGTTACCGAGGCTGGAGTGCAGTCTCACTGAAGCTTTGGACACCTGGCTTCAAGCGATCTTCCCATCTCAGCCTCTAGAGTAGCTTGGACCACAGGCACACCCCATCACACCTGGCTTGGGGTACTTTTTTGTCCAAAGGATATTATTTCTTTTCTTGCAACCCTACAGAACAAAGAAGTGTCATAATAATGTGATCATTTTTGCCTACATTTCAAAGAATCGCAATCATTTATTTGTACATATATTCACTAAGTTTTATATCACTAACATAAGTTTATAAAGTTATACAGTAATATAAAATGTGAAGCAATCTATCATTTAATCAGAATTTCTAAAATTATTTTCACTGCACTTTAGAGTATTCTATGGGCAATGCACAATAAAACATTTTGGAGTCTAGTCTCCTTCAAATCTTAACATACAAAATATGTTTGTTAGAAAAACTGCCAAAATGTGCTGCAATCTCACATTTAGATAGGAAAGGATTCCTATCATCAAGTCATAAACAAAACCCAAAACATCAAGAAAAAGATCCTCTCCAAGCAGGTTTAGTCATTATTTCATATAAACCAAGGTAAATACACTATGTATCATGGGTCCCAGTCTCAGTCGAGGCTTGCAATTTCCTTTCCTGGTTCTATCTATTGGAAGAAAGAAAGATAATCCATCAGTGTTGGAATATCCTGTCAAGCTAGCTTAAATCACTGCAGGCTGGAAATCTCCAGAGTTTCTCCTCATTATTCAAAACCAGTGCAGATGTGAAGACAAGACTGAAAATCATGCTGACAGGTAAATTAGAAAAGAAGAATAAAATACTAAGAAAAGCAGGCTGAGTGAGAGTCTTTGTCTCCCTTTTCACACCAAGCCCACATATGATCATGGAGCTGTCACATCTCCTTATACACAGGGTACTGCGTGGAGCCCTGGCCTAGAAGTCAGAAGCAGGAATCTCAAGGTCTAGCTTGTTACTGACTAGCCATTTGCCTCTGGGTCCCTCTCTGGACTTCAGTTTCTCATGTGCAGTAAAATGAAGGGGTTTTATTACATAACTGCTACAACCCTTAGCGCTCAATGGCACTGATTATTTCATTTTCTTTTTCACCAGCTCAGGAAATATGTGTCTTAAATTTGTCTCTGGAATGACAGCAGGGCACATGGTGAACTCATGATCCATGTTTGTTGAGCTAACTAATTAGTTTGGGCCCTGAAAACAAGAGGATCTTTGGTAGTTATTTGACAAACTGTCACTTATGGGATCTTTCTCTTTCAGGAGGAGAGAATGTTGTATAATTGTAAGCAGCTGAACTAAAATGTCTCTGTGACATTTTGCTGGTGACTCCAGCCCTGCTAGATCTGAGTGGCTTAAGAATCAAATTATCCCACGAAACTGAAGAAATCTTTTATTCTTAGTGCCAACAGGATGCCCCATGCCCAGAATGTCCAATCTGACCACCCATAGAATGCAATTTACAAATACAATTAAAGCACAATCCCTAACAGAATTGTTGTTCTCCAGGCAGATTATTTTTGCTTCAAATGCAAAATGAAATATTTTTTAAACAACAAATACTGAGTAGAAAATAAAAGGCTGAAAAGTGCTATATGTATAAAGGATTAAAATTTACTTTTATTACTTATTTATATATGAGTTGGGCTCAGCTTTACCATTATTTAATCTTTATCCTTAGGCAAGTTTCTTTTCTATCTCTGGGTTTCTCATCTAGCACTGATGAAAACAGTTACTCTGCAAAATATTTAAAGAGGTTTATTCTGAGCCAAATATAAGTGACCAAGGCCGGTGACCCTGCCCCAAGACATCCTGAGAACATGTGCCCAAGGTGGTTGATTTATGGCTGGATTTTATACACGTTAGGAGGACGGAAGTTATAGGCAGACATCAATCAATACATGTGAGATGTACATTGGTTCAGTCCAGATAGACCGAACAGCTCGAAGCAGGAGCTTCCAGGTCGTAGGTGGATTCAAGGATTTTCTGATTGGCAATTGGTTTAAAAACGTTAAATTACTATCTAAAGACCAGGAATCAATAGAAAGGAATGTCTGGGTTCAGAAAAGCCGTGTGGAGACAAAAGTTCTCATGCAGATGAAGCCTCCAGGTGGCAGGCTTCAGAGACAATAGATGGTAAATGTTTCTCATTAGACTTAAAATGGTGCCAGACTCTCAATCTCTCCTCAGCAAAAGGCCTGAAAAAGGAAGGGGGTTCTATACAGAGTGAAGATTTTCCCTGTAAGAGACAGCTTCGCAGGGCCATTTAAAAACAGGTCAATGAAATATGTTTCAGAGTTAAGTACTTCGATGTTTTTTGGGCCTGCTGTCTGTCATGTGGTGCTATGCTAGAGTTAGGCTGGAATTTGGCATCTTCTCACTACAAGGGGTATTTTGTCTGTCTAAAGAGCTCTGTTTTAATGTTAATGCTGGTCAGTTGTGCCTGGATTCCAAAGGGAGGAGGGTATAATAAGGAAGGCATATCTAATCCCCCTTCCCATCATGGTTTTTCAGGTTAACTTTGGAATGCCCTTGGCTCAGAAGGGGACCCATTTAGTCAGTTGGGGGAGCTTAGAATTTTCTTTTTGGTTTACATCATCTAGAAAAAGTAAAGTATGAAATAGAGGAAATGGGTCAAGATGAGTTCTAGAGTCACTTTGAGCTCCTATGATTCTATTAAAACTTCTTTTCTAGTTATAGAGGTAATAGAGTTCATATAAAAAAAGTATTTTAAGATAGATGACTCTCAAAGACATTATGGAAAGAGAAATAAGCCAGTCATAAATACTGTATGATTCCTTTCGTCTGAAGTATCTAAAGTAGTCAAAATTATAGAAACAGAAAGTAGAAAGAAAGTTACCAGGAAGGAGTGAGAGGAATTAGTGTTTAGTGGATGTAGAGTTTTGACAAAATACCAAACTCTGTAAAACATTTACAGAGGTTTATTCTGAGCCAGTATGAGTGACCATGGCCCAGGGAACAGTCTCAAGAGGTGCTGAGAAAGCATGCCTCGGATGGAAGTAACTCGGAACTTTAGACAACACAGCAAGTTTTAGACGACAAGTTTTAGAACTTTAGACCACAGCGTGCCTGTGGTCCCAGTTACATGAGACACTGAGGTTGGAGGATCACTGGAGCCCAGGAGGTTGAGGCCGCGATGAGCTGTTATCGCACCACTGCGTTCCAGCCTGGGCAACAGCAAGACCCGGTCTCAAGAAAAAAAAAATTGAAGAAAAGATCAGTTTGTGCATATTTTACATAATATTTTATCATTTATTTATATTTTATGTATATTATGTATATTTTACCAGCATTTTTAAAAGAAGCACCCCCCTCCCCAAAAAGAGTTTATTCCTTTGCGTGTATGTGTAAGGACAGGGGGCCTCACTAGGTTGCCCAGGCTGCTTTCCAACCCTTCCTCCCAAGCAATCCTCCCGTCTTGGCCTCTTAAAGGGCTGGGATTACAGGCATGAGCCACCACACCCGGCCTATCTTTTTACTTTTGACCTATGTGTGTCTTCATACTTAAAGTGCATTTCTTACAGCAGCATACACTTGAGTCTTGCTTCATTTCCCCTATTTGAAAATCTCTGCTTTGACTTAATTACTTTCCTTATTACTTTAAGACTGCACTTGTATGTCTTCTTAAAAGTAGAGAGGGTTTGGATTTTTTTTCCTTAATTTTGTGTACTATTGACAGATCTTTGATAAAAATTAGAAACCTAGAATACTATCTGAGAATAGCTATGTGTGACTTCCCTCTAGTGGCCACATTGGATAATGTTATGAAGTGTAAGCATTTCTTCCAGAGCTGAGCTTCTCCACGGCAAGCTATGAACATTTGACTTCAGTGTTATCTGCAACTGTGTATAAACTGGTATCACAGTCCTGAGAGACACTAAGTGACTAAATAAGCCAAGAGGGGGAAACTTGGCCTCCTTGGAACCTGACAAAATAGTATCCACCTAAAATAATTAGAAACAACTATGGTGTCATTATCCCTTTAACATATAATTCAGAAATACATGTAGTAGTTGACATAGGATAGTTATTGTAAATAAGCAATGGAAACGATGAATTTCAAGGACGTAGAAGGAGGACAAATAGAAAGTATAGAATAAGATGCAGAAATAAAATTTTAAACTATGGTCAGTCATTTCTTTGCAACTTCTTTTGAATCCATATTTTTTTTTAATAAAAATTTAAGAATACCAGTGGTAATAATAAATGAAAATGGATCCAAACTCTATAGTTAAAATAATGAGAATTTTTCTGACCTGGAAATCCCAGCACTTTGGGAGGCTGAGGTGGGCAGATCACCTGAGGCCAGGAGTTCGAGACCAGCCTGGCCAACATGGTGAAACCCTGTTTCTACTAAAAATACCAAAATTAGCCAAGTGTGGTGGCAGACGCCTGTAATCCCAGCTACTCAGGAGACTTAGGCAGGAGAATCGCTTGAACCCAGGAGGCAGAAGTTGCAGTGAGCCAAGATTACACCACTGCACTCCAGCCTGGGCAACAGAGTAAGACTCTGTCTCAAAATTAATAATAATGATAATGAGAATTTTAAACTTTCTAAAATTTTAGACTTTTAAAATTTTTAAAATAACTTAGATTTCTTTAAAAAAAAAAAAAAAAAAAAAAAAAGAACAAGAAGAAGAAGGACCAGGCGCAGTGGCTCATGCCTGTAATCCCAGCACTTTGGGAGACTGAGAGGGGTAGATCACAAGGTCAGGAGTTCAAGACCAGCCTGATCAACTTGGTGAGACCCCCATCTCTGTATTTAAAGATAAATAAATAAATAAATGAAGGAACAAGAAAACATAGAGGTTTACAGGTGATATACTTAAACATACAAAATGGTTGAAAGTAAAGGGATAGAAAAATATAAACTAGGCAAATACAAACCAAAGAAAAACAGATAGCTCTATTAATTTGGGCTGAGGGGGAAGACTTTAAGGTAAAAAGTATTACTACAGATAAAGAGAGCCACAACTTGATAAAAAGTTCAATTCACCAAAAAGATACAACAATTCAAATTTTGTATGCCTTATTTATTTATTTATTTATTTGAGATGGAGTCTCACTCGTAGTTCAGGCAGGAGTACAATGGTGTTATCTTGGCTCACTGCAACCTCCACCTCCCAGATTCAAGCAATTCTCCTGCCTCAGCCTCCCGAGTAGTTGGGACTACAGGCGTGCACCACCACACCCAGCTGTTTTTTGTACTTTTAGTAGAGATGGGGTTTCACCATGTAGCCAGGCTGGTCTCAAACTCCTTACCTCAAATGATCTGCCTGCCTCAGTCTCCCAAAGTGCTGGGATTACAGACATGAGCCAACGTGCTAGGCCTATTTGTTTATATATTTATCTAATTTTTTTTTTTTGAGACAGGATCTCACTCTGTCACCTATGCTGGAGTGCAGTGACTCGATCTTGGCTCACTGCAACCTCTGCCTCCTGGGTTCAAGTGATTCTCCTGTCTTAGCCTCCCAAGTAAGTGGGATTAAAGATGCCTGCCACCATGCCCGGCTAATTTTTGTATTTTTGGTAGAGATGGGGTTTCACCATGTTGGCCAGGCTGGTCTCGAACCCCTGACCTCAAGTAATCCACCTGCCTTGGCGTCCCAAAGTGCTGGGATTACAAGTGTGAGCCACCACACCTAGCCGTTGTATGCCTTTAAAAACAAAGGCTCGAAATATATAAAAGAAAATTCGACAGACCTCAAGGGAGAAATTGATAAATCTACCATTAAAATGACTATTATTTTTTATGTGGCAGGCAGACACATAACAGATCATATTTCTGCCTGTATAACTGCTCTTCATTTATATGATGAAATTCCAGGTACCTACATTTCATAACGCCACACAAAAATGATGGTGGGTTCCAGGTGCTCCCTCATTGGAGAAAGCTGAGAACCACTGACCTAGAAATTAAAGTGCATTATTTTCCTATTCATTCAACAAGCGCTTATTGGAAGACTATTATGTTGTGTTGAAGTTGTAAAGTTTATACATGAAAGGAGTCAGTTGATGTACTTATTTAGCTTATCAATTTAATATAAATTCATGAACTTTTTTTTGAGAGATGGGGTCTCCATCCATCACACAGGAGTACAGTGGCATGAACGCTGCTCACTGCAGCCTCTTCTCCGGGGCTTAAGTGATTTTCCTGCCTCAGCCCCCACAAGTAGTCTAAGTAGCTGAAACTAATGGTGCACCACCATGCCCAACTAATTTCTGCTTTTTTTTTTTAAGATGGGGTTTCACCATATTGGCCAGGATGGTCTTAATCTCCTGAGCTCGTGATCCGCCCGCCTCGGCCTCCCAAAGTGCTGGGATTACAGGTATAAACCACTATACTTGGCCTCATAAGCCAATTTCACAAAGATTTATAGAGAAAACCACCCTGAAGTCCGTCCCCCAAATGCTCTCTCTCTCTCTCTCTCTCTCTCACACACACACACACAGACACACACACACACACAAGTTAAATCTGAGTCTCCTTCCTAAAGAAATGTGCTTGCTAGAACAAGGAACATTAATGAGTTTCCAAAATTCTGATGTCTTCAGTTAAATTGTTTTTTGAAAATAAGAAAATAATACAATAAGTACAAATATCGGTCCACAAACTCAGCTGTGCAAGGCAACTTGATTTCTATTCAGAGACTCCATTCTGTCAGGCGGTGCAAATAATCTGGGTCCCCCTTTTCTCTTCACTGGAGTCACCATGGATGACTATGGACGGGGGAAAGGGACGTGGGGGCTGGATCTTTTTTCTCTCGGTGCTGACACTTGTGGCCTGGCCTGAGTTCGCTTCTGGTCTTTGGTCTCTGTTCCATCAAGCGTGTCCTATCAAGGTCACACTTTCCTCACTTTCATCCATGAGGTGCTTCAGGTCTGGCTTGCTGTCAGCTAACTGGGGTGTCCTTGAAAATGAAATGTTACTCTGCTGTTCCTGCACCACATTAGAGCAGGAAAAACTGAATGGGGCTTTTTGGGGGACATTTACGCCAGCAGGCTGCCTTAATTTTGTGCACTATGGACAGAAGCAAATCCTCAGGTACTGGGGATTTTTTTCTCCGTCTCCCTTACCGCTCTTGGATGAGAAGAGGCTGCCTCTGCCCTGTGTGCTGAGACACCACCCGACCATTTCTTGCCTTCCTGGGCTGCACAGATTACAGGTCCCCTCCTTCCCGGGAATCCACATGAGCCTCTCATTCTTTGCATTTTCTCTAACTTTCTTCCTTTCTTTCCAGGTTTGGGAAAACTTCATGTAATCTTTGGAAAAGTAGGTGAGCAGGAGAGCTTTTTTTTTCTTTTTCTTTTTTTGAGATGAGGTTTTCACTCTTGTTGCCCAGGCTGGAGTGCAATGGCACAATCTCGGCTCACTCAACCTCCATCTTTTGGGTTCAAGCCATTCTCCTGCCTCAGCCTCCCAAGTAGCTGAGATTACAGGCATGTGTCACCATGCCCGGCTGATTTTTTGTATTTAGCAGAGACGGGGTTTCACCATGTAGGTCAGGCTGGTCTCGAACTCCTGATCTCAGCAGCCTCCCTAAGTGCTGGGATTACAGATGTGAGCCACGCAACCAGCCGTGAGCAGGAAGCTTTTTGTTTTCCCTCAAGTATTCTACGAAGTCCACTGGACTTGAGTTTTTTCTCTTTCTTTGGAAATTCTAATGCCAAGAATAGACTTATTTCCTCTGCTTCCTGAATGTTTTCTTCTTCCTGTGGCAGCGACATAGAACGTGTGGCTGACTATGAGGAAAGGGTCGTGAGGTAAAAGAATGCATATGGAAAAAAAACGCTCATTCATTAAAACAGCACAGGATTGTTCTTCAGTAGCACAGATGATAAAAAATGGTCTCTCTGATAACATTTGTTACATACTGATTTTAATAATAATAGGAATAAAGCACATGTTTTAAAAAATGATTGATAGGATATGTGAAACACAAAACCTTCAAAATGTGTTTAGAAAATTGACCCAGTCAACTCCAGGTAAGTTAACGGCTTTATTCCTAGAGGTTGCCTATTGGCAAAACTGGAAGATGCCAGCCTGGAAGGTGTGTGGTTATGGTCAGAAGGCATTGTCTTTATTTTTATTATTATTATTATTGAGATGGAGTTTTGCTCTTGTTGCCGAGGCTGGAGTGCAATGGTGCAATCTTGGCTCACTCAACCTCCATCTTCTGGCTTCAAGCAATTCTCCTGCCTCAGCCCCCCAAGTAGCTGAGATTACAGGCATGTATCACCATGCCTGGCTGATTTCTTGTATTTAGTAGAGACAGGGTTTCACCATGTTGGTCAGAGTGCTCTCGAACTCCTGAACTCAGGTGATCCACCCACCTCGGCCTCCCAAAGTGCTGGGATTACAGTTGTGAGCCACCACGCCCTGCAGGAAGGCATTATTATACAAGCATAAACATAAGCTTCATTGTGCTGTATGATCAACTCAGTGCGCTTGTTGGAGTCTTCAACAAAGTAAGGAGAGGTGCTGACTAAAAGTGGGGGGAGAAAGGTTCTGAATCTGTCTTTAGGATGTGCACAGGGTCTGCCTGTGTTTATTAGGGGTGGGCTGAGGGTCCCCCAGGTCCGCCTGCCTCCAGCAACCCAGAGGCCAACCTGAATCAGTTTCCCCCAGAAGCAGAGTGCCTTCTAGGAGAAGTCCCTCTGTCTTTTCTATGATTCAAGGGCTCCTCTGCCCCCCGGAAATCACCTCCTTTAATTAGTAAGGTGCCAAATCCTTCTAACAAAACTTTTTGTTTCACGAACATTCATAAAACATAAAAAGCATGCAAGTTCTGACGGAGGCAACACACCGAAGGTCACTCTGCTGGAAGTACAACCAGAACCCCTTCTTGGGTCCTTGCCAGGCTGTGTTGGAATAACCTGTAGGCAGCACAACTATATCTATTCCTGGCATACAAGCTTCTCCACGTAGCCTGGGCAACGTAGCAAAACCAAGAGACCACAGCAAGACCTACAAATTAAAAAAAAAATTATCCAGACACGATGGTGTGTGCCTGTAGGCTCAGCTACCTGGGAGGCTGAAGCAGGAGGATCCCTTGTGCCTAGGAGTGCAAGGTTTCAGCGAGCTATGATTGCGTCACTGTGCTCCAGCTGTGCTCCAGCGTCTTGATGAGCAAGACGCTGTCTGTAAAATACATACATACATACGTACCTATATAAATATCTTCATCTTCTTTGCTTAATGCTGGAATTTACCATGTGAACAAACAGTGTGTTCTAATTCCTACTACTTTAACACCTGCACTCAGCCATTATGTTATCACCATCATTAGCACATCCTTTAATGTTTTTATTTCTTGTGACTCCTACTCTTTAGCTACTCCCATTCTCTATTCCTAATTTAGTAAGACCAACGTCTATAAGAGCTTCCACTAAAAATCCAAAAGACTAGTTTTACACCCTACTCTCATTTCTACATGGCCCCATTCCCCCCAGCATGCAGGATCCCATCCACATTTGAAAGCAGAGTTTCCTCTCATCTCGGAGATGCCTCGTCCATTCTCCTGCTAGCAGAAAGCCACTAAGTACTGGGTTGGGCAGGTGGACACATGTTCTGCCGAGCGCCATTCTCTCCCCTGCCTGTGTAACTGATACCAGGATCTTGTGACCACAGGCAGCTCATGCTCCAGAGGGCATCTGAGGCCTCTCTTTTCTGAGAAAGTTCATGGAAGCAGAGGACAGTGTATGACTTTCCATGGAAAACCTCTTGTCAAGGATTCCAACTACAAGTCCCTCTATAGAACAGGATAACTGGAGAGTAGCCAAGGAGAAATATATCTCCCATTTAGAAAATATCGAAAACTCTGATTGGTAAAATTAAGTGTAACAAAGATGATAATACTTCCTGAATTAATATGTTAATTAAGTTGATATTTAATTTAACTTAAATGTCTATTTAAAATCTTTCTGGTGATATTTAAATAATTGAATAACTTGGTAGTAAAAATGAATCTAGACATATAAGCAGATAAAATTTTATTTTTTAAGTGGTTGTAGAATCATATATCAGCTTATTTTTTTTAAATGAAGATCAAATAAATATGTCATAGTGTGGATATTCCATAAATTAAAGCTATTATGAGACCTTAATATATGACAAAGTAGACTTAGTAATACAAGACAAATGGAGAGAAGAAAATATCTGCTTAAGAATTTGTACTGGGATGCCCAAACATCATATGGAGAAAAGTGAAATCGGACCCATACCTCCATACAGTATAAAACGTAGTGTTAGACATTTTAAAAATAGCTACCCAAAGTACAAGAAAATAAACTGATATATGTACTAGGGTAAATAGACTGCTATATCTACAAAAGAGATACATTTACATCAGAACATGAAGTATATCCTAATACTGTAGATCTGTTCATAACACTAATAGAATGATATAATAAATGTCAAAAGGAAAACAAAATGAAAACCATTCAACACATATTTATTGCCCCAAATATATAAAGAATTGTCGTTAATATAGGTAAAGACTCTGCTTTCAGTCCAGCAGTAGTCAGCGAAGATTAAAAGTTTATACAAAAGGGAAATCTTGTCAAACTGTCAAATTAAATTGAATCTTATGGAATATATACAGTTTCATAGTAATTAAAGAAATACAAATTAAAACTCATAAATAACCCACAAATAACTAGCAGATGCCTTTTTTAAAGCCAGTGTGGAGAGGGTGGGAGAACCAAAGCCCAGCTATATAACTGGTGGGTAGGTATTTCTGAAGAGCAATTTCTCAATATGTACCAAAAGCTACAAAAACTTTAAAAATCTTAAATCTGTCCATTCCATTTGGGAAATATATGAGAAGAAAAAAACTTAGAGGAGCAAATGAAGTTTGTGTAAGTTTCAGTATAGCAGTATTCGTTTTCGTTTTCTGTCTTTCTTTCTTTTTTTGAGTCAGAGTCTTGCTCTGTCTCCCAGGCTGAAGTACAGTGGAGTGATCTCAGGTCACTGCGAACTCCGTCTCTTGGGTTCAAGCGATTCTTGTGCCTCAGCCTCCTGAGCAGCTGGAATTACAGCCGTGAGCCACCACACTCGGCTCATTTTTGTATTTTTAGTAGAGACGGGGTTTTGCCATGTTGGCCAGGCTGGTCTCAAACTCCTGACCTCAGGTAATCTGCCCACCTCGGCCTCCCAAAGTGCTGGGATTACAGGCATGAGCCACCACACCTGGCCTATTTTTCATAATAAAAATAAAGCACAATTCTAATGCATAATTAAAAGGAAAATGGAGTTTTAAAAGAAACTGCTCTATATTATGGGATGGGAAGCAACTGCTCTATATTATGGGATGGGATACAGTACACTACTATAATTAAAAAGGATTACTATGTGGAGTATGCTGATCCATGGAAATCTATCAGTGAAGCTGGGATAAATGAAGTGAAACAAGTGACGAATACACTGAGCTGTAAGGTCTTTGGAAATGGGCCACGTCTACTTATATGGAATCCGCAGGGCTACACTTAGTTCTTGGTACACAGTAAATGCTCAACAAGAGTCTGTTGAATGAACACATACATGGTTTATCCGTTTGTCTCTTCCGAGTTCTTGACTTTCTGTCTGCTCTGACCTCTGGCAACTTTGCACTAGTTCCCAGCTTTCATTCTGCTTACCTGGATTTTGGAACTCTAGCCTGCCCCACTCTTGGATAAACCCAGGCCCTCTGTGGCCCAGGAACCCCAGTGACTGCTGCTATACCAAAGTCTCCAGGCCCAGGATGACACATAGCCGCAGCTCCGTAAACATCTAACATGATGTCAGCAAGTATTCAAAAAAAAAAAAAAAGGCTTATAAAAACAATGAATAAACTTTGTTAAATGTACAAATGAAAATTAGCAAATACGGGAAAAGAATTGAGTAAAGAGTTTAAAGTTAGAAACTAATTGCAGTCATTTCAGGGGAAGGAACAGTTGTATTTGAAAACCTGTATGGTTACATGAACTGCCTAAAAAACAAGCTAAGGAAAATTAAAGCTCAGATCTATATATTTTATTTCTTTTCTTTTTCTTTTTTTTATTTTTAGATCTATATATTTTAAGTAAATAATTGCAGTCAATTTCCTGGAATTAAAGAGCATTTCCTCAAGCCCAGCTGCCATTAAAAGAGGCAAATACAGCCAAGGACTGGATCTTCTCTGGAAAGACGACAACACTGACCCTCAAGAAGGCGCCAGCTGACTGAGAATACTCTGCCCTGATATGTGCTGAAATTCCGCTGAGAGCAGACTGGCACATTAAACCCTTTAGGGGCTTACAAAAGAAGTGTCCTATGTTTTAGAGTCATGGAGTTTTGCCAAAACAAGTATGAATTCACCTAGTGGCCCCCAGCACCCGGCCTTTCCTGTGGGCCCCGAGTGCCAGACCCATCAATATGTAATAGCAGAATGAATGATTGAACAAACGATTGAATGAAAAGCAGTGGGAGGCAGCAGGTTGTCAGATTCTATGAGGCAATCACAGCATCAGGTGACCTTAGAATCTATTTGGGAGGATTGCCATTTATTCTCGGGAGCGCACGGCTCTGAAGAGGCCCATATCCAGGCAGTGAGCTCTGGTGCGGGGCGCCTTTAGGTGGACTGAGGAGGAAACAGCTCGAAATCCCTGGACCTGAGCGCGGCCCGTGCAGGCCGGAGGGTCAAGAACGCCCCGCTGGCGGCAGCGGCCCGGTGTCTGCCCCGGCTTCGCCCCGGCCTAAGGCGGCCTGTGCTATAAATACGCTGCCCACATGCCGCGATGACACGGTGTTCCCTGGGCTCGGCGGGACAGATAACATGAATGTGTCCTTTAAACGTCCCAAGTTGCAGGCACAGCCCCCGGCCCAGCCCCGCTCCCGGAAGCGCCTTCGCCCCCGATGCCCTCTGCAGCGGGGAGGAGGGGGCGCCCCGCACCTGCCCAGCCAATGCGCGGCGCGCGCGCCGGCCGCGGCCCTCCTCTTCTCGCGAGAGCCCGGCGGTGATATAAAGGGGGCTGCGGGCGAGGCGGCGGCCCCTTCGCGTACGCGCAGGGTCGGGGACGGCGCGGCGGTGCCAGGCCGGGCGTGGGCGAGAGGGCGAGCGGGCTGCCTGCGGGCCGAGTGCGACCGGCTGCCACCATGGGTGATCACGCTTTGAGCTTCCTAAAGGACTTCCTGGCCGGTGGCGTAGCCGCTGCCGTCTCCAAGACCGCGGTCGCCCCCATCGAGAGGGTCAAACTGCTGCTGCAGGTGAGGACGGCGCGGTGCAGGGGCGGGCGCGGGCGCGGGCGCGGGCGCGGCGGGCCGGGCCGTGCCGGGCGCGGGGCGCCGCGGACAATATGCGCCAGGCCACAGGCCCGGGCGCCCGCCGGCGGGGGAAGGTGCCCTCTGCGTAGAGACAGGTCAGCGTCAGTCGCAGATTCCTGGTGTCGGGTGGCGCCCGGCGTTCGGGTGTCTATATATGGAAACCCACCCGGAGCGGGTTTACGCGAGCCAGATCCTGCGCCCGTGACAGCGCGGGCGTGCACTCAGGCCCGGGCACCTAGAGATTGCCAGTTTTTTTGGCACCGTCTTACGCACACCCACCTTTACAATAAAAACATCAAAATAATCATCACCCGAGAACTCCCTTATCGGAGCTCATGCACAATGCTGTGTGTAGGCTGACGCTGTTTCTTTCATCTTTATGTAACCTCTGTGAGAGAGTTCTTCTCCATTTTACAGATGAAGCCGAGGTTCTGAAAGATTAAGAAACAATATTTGGAATAAACTCAGATCACGTTACTCATCCTGTCTCCAAATCTTTTCCTCCCTTACCTGGTCGATCAATGGCTTATCATCATCCTCTTCTGTTTTTCTCCACCTGCCCAAAAAGTCAGGGCCCCTCAATGAGGAAGAGCCCAATTTGGGAGTGAGAATTACCAACAGCAAAACCGCCCACAAATTGCTCACAACTGCAGCAAACCCTCAATAATTGATTACTTGGATTATCTGCTTGAAAATTTTGGTGCTCTACTGCTTAGTGAATTTATTCTCCATCCTGTATTGGAGTATTTACTGGAGAGCCTCATCTCCAGGGTGATCCGTCTGACACTGAGAAATTGTCATTTCTTGCCCATCATGTCTATTGAATCCAAAGCCCTTTGAAGCGAGGAGTGATACTCATTCTCTCCCCATTAAGCCCCCTCCTACAGTTCTCAAACCTAGGGAAAATGAAATGAATAAATGGCTAGCTTTATACAATTCATACCTTTTCAGCTTATTTGGGACAACACCTTTCCCTCAAATACCCTAATAATTGAAGCAACATTGGATTATTTTGGCTTGTTATCCAGTAACTAACATTCATTTACATGTCCTCAGGATCCATCTGACTTCCTTATCCTTTTTTTTTTAATTTCAAAGAGAAATCTAGGAAGTACAAACCTTCTTTTTTCTCCTGTCCTCTTCCCTTCCCTCTGCCCTGCCTGTCTTCTGTCACCCACCCTCCCCACCACCAGGTCCAGCATGCCAGCAAACAGATCAGTGCTGAGAAGCAGTACAAAGGGATCATTGATTGCGTGGTGAGAATCCCCAAGGAGCAGGGCTTTCTCTCTTTCTGGAGGGGTAACCTCGCCAACGTGATCCGTTACTTTCCCCACCCAAGCTCTCAACTTCGCCTTCAAGGACAAGTACAAGCAGCTCTTCCTAGGGGGTGTGGATCGGCACAAGCAGTTCTGGCGCTACTTTGCTGGTAACCTGGCGTCCGGTGGGGCCGCTGGGGCCACCTCCCTTTGCTTTGTCTACCCGCTGGACTTTGCTAGGACCAGGTTGGCTGCTGATGTGGGCAAGGGTGCCGCCCAGCGTGAGTTCCACGGTCTGGGCGACTGTATCATCAAGATCTTCAAGTCTGATGGCCTGAGAGGTCTCTACCAGGGTTTCAACGTCTCTGTCCAAGGCATCATTATCTATAGAGCTGCTTACTTCGGAGTCTATGATACTGCCAAGGGTGAGAGAGGGGCATCAGGGGAGAAGGAGGGTGGTCTGGAGAGAGAAGATCCTATGGGGTCTGTAACTCACAAAGGATTTGGTATGTACTGACCTTGTTTTTTTCTGGTCTCTGGGCTAAACTGAGGCTTCTGAATGAGGAGGTGTTGTGGGTAAATTAATCGTTAAAGGATTCTTTGTGTCCTCTACTGAAATAAACTCCGGTCTTTACTTATTCAGAGAGGAGGAATCGGGAGGCTGTCTCCCTCTAGACACAGCCATAGCAGTTACTGAGTTTAACTTGAAGCCACTTCCAGTACCCTGGATACAAGCAGAGCACTGGGTCTAGAGAGGGCTGCAGCCACCTTTGCTGGCTGCCTGGTCATATGTGAGGCACCTGCATAGGGGCAGGTTCCCCTGCAAGGTCAGAGCGTGGAGTTGGAGGTGCAATGGCCTCTCTCTCTCCACCTGCTTTCTGCTGAGAACAGTCACCTCATAGCCCTTTGGCTTCTTGGCTCTGTCCACAGGCATGCTGCCTGACCCCAAGAACGTGCACATTTTTGTGAGCTGGATGATTGCCCAGAGTGTGACGGCGGTTGCAGGGCTGGTGTCCTACCCTTTCGACACTGTTCGTCGTAGGATGATGATGCAGTCCGGCCGGAAAGGGGGTAAGCTGTGCTCTGCTGATCTAAACTTCTTTAGTTCTGTCCCAGGAGAACGTTTCACAGTGCTCCTTTCAGTCTTCCTTACTGGAAATGCATTTTCAAAATTATTTGATAAGGACATAGGGAAGAAAGATTGTATTAATTCCCCCTAACATTCTCAACTATCCCATAAGGGCAAAGTTTTTTTTCCGTTTTATTAAAGAGATGATAAGAACATCAAAAATAAGATATTTAGATGTGAATTTCACTAGGTATCTAGCATTGTAGAGACCCTAGGCCCTCTTCCCTTACAGCCCGGGTGCAAAAGCCAGAGAAAAGAAGCAGCTACTTCTGACAAAGAACTTTTGTTTCCCCTCCTAGTTACTACAGGTGTTAGTGGGATGGGGTCCCTCGCTGGGTAGAGGTGGCCTGAAGCAGTCCGTTGTGTCAGGAAAAGTTTTGGCTTCTATAGGTTGAACCATAGGAAATTGACACTTTGAAAGTAAAAAACAGTCCAGTGTTAGCAGTTTCATATGTTTCAACGAATAGCTACAGCCTTTTATTGTAACTGCATAACCTTGTGCAGTATCATCTGAGGCTAGGCCTCAGTTTGGTCCTCCATAAAAATGTAACCACGTACCATAACACTCCTGCTCCACTGTGCCCTTCCTGTTTCAGTTGGGCAGTCTGTGAATTGCTTGGTTAATTGCCCTAGTTCTTCACTGACCTTGAACTAATGGAGTAGGAATGACAGGAGGCCCAGCCTGCCAGTTGAGCAAGGAAGGAGATGTCCAGTTGAATGTTGCATGGAGCTGGAACTTCATGCCCAGATGACCCTAATTTTACAAAACTGGTAACAGTGTGTACAGAGATCTTTCGGAGGAAAAGTCTCTTTTTCCTCCGGCGTTACGGAGCCTCACCGGCGTTTGTTTCCACAGCGGACATTATGTACACGGGGACAATCGACTGCTGGAGGAAGATTGCAAAAGATGAAGGAGCCAAGGCCTTCTTCAAAGGTGCCTGGTCCAATGTGCTGAGAGGCATGGGCGGTGCTTTTGTACTGGTCTTGTATGATGAGATCAAAAAATTTGTCTAATGTCATTAAAACACAAGTTCACTGATTCACAGTGAACTTGATCCACAAGTTCACAGATCCATTGTGTGGTTTAATAGACTATTCCTAGGGGAAGTAAAAAGATCTGGGATAAAACCGGACTGAAAGGAATACCTCAGAAAAGATGCTTCATTGAATGTTCATTAAACCACGAATGTGTTTTGTATTTATTTTACATTTAAATTCCTACAGCAAATAGAAAATAATTTATCATACTTGTACAGTTAACTGAAGAACTGATCATGAAGAAATAACTGAATGTGAAACATCAATAAAGACCGCTTAATGCACGCTTTCTATTTTATTGAACTCTTACTAACTGTGAAGTGCATTTTTAAAAGATCATAAATGCATATTTTCTAGCATGATTCATTTATCAATCAGTGGCCAAGCTTCTAAATGTCAGATATTATATTGAGTATGTATTATATGAGAATGTTCAATGCTTAAAGTTCCAGTTTTCAAACTTAGGCAGGTCATATTCTATCTTATCTCATCCAGTGTTGGTGCAGGTTAGAAAGTGATAAAGGCTTTCATAATCCTACCTTGTTTTGTGCACTTTCCTTTAGTCTTTAGAAATTCTGAGATTCTGATAAAAATACAAAAAATTAGCTGGGTGTGATGGCGCACACCTGTAATCTCAACTGCTTGGGAGGCTGAGGCACCAGAATTGCTTGAACCCAAGAGGCGGAGGTTGCAGTGAGCTGAGATGGTGTGCCACTGCATTCCATCCTAAGTGACAGGGTGAGACGCCACCTCAAAAAAAAAAAAAAGAGAGAAAATCAGTTGTCTTAGTTCAGGCCACTATAACAAAGTACTGTAGACTGATGGCTTATAAGCAAAAGGAACTTATTCTCAGTTCTGTAGGCTGGAGGTCCAAGATCAGGGTGCCACTGTGGTCAGGTTCTGATGAGGGCCCTCTTCTCAGTTGTAGACTGCTGACTTCTTGTATCCTTAGATGGCAGAAAGAGCAACAGAGCTCTCTGGAGTCCCTTTTATAAGCTCACTAATCCCATTCATGGGGACTCTACCCTCATGACCCAATTTCCTCCCAAATGCCCCTCCTCCAAATACCACCCCTTTGGAGGTTAAGATTTCAACAGATAAAGTTTGAAGGGACACAAACATTCAATTCATAGCATCAGTTATTAAGCTAGTACTTAATACCGCTTAGGCCCCATAGAAGAGAAAAAAGATAGGAACCTGCCCTGGAAGACGCTGAAGTTGGGGGAGAAAACGTGAAATGCCACTGTTAGATAATTTATTACAATACATCTTGCTTGAGAAGTAATAGAAGGGAAATGAAATGGGGGAAGGGAGTGGCAGGTGATGGAGACTTTGAAAGAAAATAACTAGATTTAGAAACATGGGTATAGAAAGCATCTTCCAATACTTCTGTAACAATTTATCGAGACCTACAGGTTTTGTGAGCCAGAGGAAAATAATTAGAATTCCAGGTTGGAAATTGTACGCTTTCGGACCAGGAAAGACCAAGCAGTTACTAGTCTCCCAGCTTGTGACTAACCTGGAGGAAGCGAGTCTCTGTATCCTTGGCAAAGCTTGAAAGGCAGGAAGATGTCTTTTCTGTTTTCTAACAGGTGGCTGGGTGGTGGGGGTTGGTCTCTGTACCTTCTCTTCTTTACCTTGCTTACCAAACTCTTCCACCAACTCACTCCTGCCTCCCCAGCTAAAAACTGGCTATCTTGCTTTTACCACAGTAACCAAGGTCTGAGCTTTATAAAATCCAGGATCACATCTGACCTCACCTAGTAGATATCTAGGCCAGTAAAGTCTAAAGGGCTAAAAAGGTATCTCTCTATCCTGTGTCCTTGAGGCCAGGTAGCACATGTGTGCAGTCAGAGGCCTCCTGGATCCGTTGTCCTCCTGTTGCTTTTTGTTCTAAGGATAACATGAGTGATCCACATTCTATTGCTGGTAGAGAATAAAAGCAGGGCAGGCTAGTGGTAGGCAAGTACTTTGACGGAGCATATCTTAAAGCAGGGCCCGAGTTTAGGAGGAGGAAGAGGAACTGACACGATGAATGAAGAGTGCGTCCTCCCAACCCAACCAAGAAGCGTCCTTGTGTTCTAGTCTTTAACCCTGGCATGGAATGGAGAGGGAAGAGGCATGGACATTAATTAAATAGTGCACAGTGTCTACATTCTGCATGTGATCCGGATGTCGGCCGTCCTGCTTCCTACTAGGGTTACCTCTAATGCATGTCGCTCCATGCCCTACTGGGCCAGTTCCTCACTGCGGCTACTTCACTCACCAGGAATTCCTAGAACCCTGAGCCTCTGGCAGAGTGCTGGGATCTGGGGGGAGTACAGGCAGTACTTCCCTCACTAACCTGCCTTCACGCCATCCATCACTGGCAAGGCTGCGTCATGCTGGAAGGTCTGGTTTACGTAAAAGTGTCAACTTGGAATTGAGCGTCGGACTTGTGGGTACCTGCCCGAGGAATTTCTCATCAGCCCTGTTTCCCATACAGCTCTCTGCTAGGCGCAGCCCTCCCTCACCACCACCACCCCAATCATCTTTAGGTATTTTTTCCCCTAAAGCCTCACCTATTGGCATCATATCTCTTTAAGACATTATTTTGTATTTTAAATGTATGAGAAAAATTATGGAGGATGAGTCCACAATGGTAATAATTGGACACTAAAAATAATAAAAACTTCTCAAGTATTTGTGTTGAAATCTAATTAACTGGGCAGCTCCTCCCATTGCATTTTATCCTGTAAAATACGAGGCATCACTTGTGTTGAGGCGGCATTTACTAAACCCACAAGGTGCAAGGCTGCGAGGGAATGCAAGCGCCACTAGGAGAGCTTCTCTTCTGCACCTGGTACAGTGCCCAGGACAGAGAAGGTGGTTCGCAAGTTTCTGTTGAATGTAAGAATGAGTGAGAAGGGAAAGTGCATCTACAAAGCACAGGGAACCTATAAAACATTTGCAAAAGGGTTTCATCAGTTCTGGTGAAATCTCGAATACGCAAAGCACTGTGGGGGGTGTCCAGACAGGCTTGTTGGAGTCGTATAATGCAATGGATAAAACTTATGTCTGCCTTAAATTCAAGTTTCAAGCCCTTAAATAAAATTTAACAAAGTCTACCATGTCAAAAATTCTTTGTTTTTTTGCACCTCCTGAATATCAGAGATTTTATCCATCCACAATAAAGTACAGTTGATCTCATTCACAGATTCCATTCTGTAAGCTGGCCTCACTGCCAAACTTTATGTGTAACCACTGGAAGGTCCTTGGACACACACAGAGCAATGACACACTCAAGTTGCCTGACACATGGGTCCCCCAGCTGCAGTGAAACAAGGTGACACTTAACCACTTAACCTGCCTTTTCATTTTGGCCTGATCCTGTAATCAAGCATCCTGTTCACATATGTTTACTTCACGCTACAGTAATTCTGCTGTTTAAAAAGGCCTCCAAGCTTTGTGCAGTCGCCAATGCAGTTTTTCCAAGGCATCATCATTGCTAATTAACATGGCCCCCGGGCAGGTTGCGCAGGCACTGTTCCTGCACACAGAAGGGCTAAGACATGCCTGTGGAAATTGTGTCAGATCAGCTGCCTTCAGGCCTGAGTCATGAGCTCAGTGTTAATGATCAGCAATATATATTAAATAAGGTGTCTTTAAGTGTAAACACATGTAAAACAGGGTTACATATGATTCTTGTGACCAGCGGCTCATGGGAACCTAACCTTGTATTTACTGCTTGGCAAGATGTTTCAGTGTTTGCCTCAAGTTTGTAGTATATAACGCCCATGAATAATGAGAATCAGCTGTCTTACCATTTTTGAAGTCATAAACATAGAAACATCACCAGCCAGGCACAGTGGCTTGCCTGTAATCCCAGCACACTGGGGGGCTGAGGTGGGAGGATCACTTGAGCCCACAAGCTTGAGACCAGCCTGGGCAACATAAGGAGACCTTGTCTCTACAAAAAATAAAAAATTAGTTGGGTGTGATGACACACACCTGTAGTCTTAGCTACTCAGGAGGCTGAGGTGGGAGGCTGCAGTGAGCTACGATCGTATCACTCATTTCCAGCCCGGGTGACAGGGTGAGATCTGTCCCTAAACGACGACGAAATACCTATAACATGTCTCACATAAAATATTTTGCATGTGATTTTCATGTGTTCTACATAGCCATTTCAATTTTCATAGCCTTTTAAAGATGAGTTTAGTTTTGCCATTTTTGCAGTCACTGATGAATCACACATACTGAGTGACACCCTGTGGTTTCCCGTCAGCCTGAATGCTGTGACCAGTGCAAGAGCATCATATGGTCCTTGCTCTCAGGGGCTTTATCAGGGAAGTAAAACACAGACTAAAAATATGTGAGGCATGACTTAAGTAATAAACCACATAACATATAATCTTAAGTGTTTCTTCAGCTTTTTCTAGCTAAAGGCTTATTTTAGTAACCCAAATATGTGATGAAGACATGGATTAGAATGATGGCAGTGGACTGGGCACAGTGGTTCATGCCTCTAATCCCAGCACTTTGGGAGGCCGAGGTGGGGGGATCACCTGAGGTTGGGAGTTCGAGACCAGCCTGACCAACATGGAGAAACAATGTCTCTACTAAAAATACAAAACTAGCTGGGCGTGATGGCGCATAACTGTAATCCTAGCTACTTGGGAGGCTGAGGCAGAAGAATCGCTTGAACCCCGGAGGCAGAGGTTGCAGTGAGCCGAGATTGCACCATTGCACTCCAGCCTGGATGACAAGAGCAAAACTCCGTCTCAAGAAAAAAAAAGAATGATGGCAGTGAAAATCAGTAATGTGTTTTGAAGGACAGACAGGACATGATACATTGAAGAAACGTTAATGAGAATGCCAAGGTTTATATGCCTTCGTGTTTGAGGGAAAAATAACAATACGTTCATTGCAACTGAAGTCAGGAGGCAGCACTTGGGAAAAACAATTTTGATTCTTGATCTCTAATCCAAAAATCTGAAAGCCAACATGATCTAAAATCCAACACTTCTTGAGCACTGACATGGCGCCACAGGCAGAAAATTCCACACACGACCTTGTGATAGGTGGCCGTCCAAACTTTGCTTCATGTGTATGATTACTGTAAAAATACTGTATTGATTACCTTCAGGCGATGTGTATACGGTGTATATGAAACAGTTTAGACTTGGGTCCCATCCCCAAGGTATCTCATTTATATGCACATATTCCAAAATCTGAAAATATCGAAATCCAAAATGCTCTGTCTCCAAGCATTTCAGATATGGTACACATAACTTTTAATGACTGAAGTAACATTAAAAATATCCAGGAAGGGGCCAAGCAGGGTGGCTTGTGCCTGTAATCCCAGTACTCTAGGAGGCCAAGATAGGCAGACTGCTTGAACCCAGGAGTTCAAGACCAGACTGGACAACATGGCGAAGCCGTGTCTCTACAAAAAAACAAGAAACAAGAACAAAAATCAGCAAAGTGTGGTGGCGCATGCCTGTAGTCCTGCCACTTGGGGGCTGATGAGGGGGGATTGCTTGAGCCCAGAAGGTGGGGAGGCTACAGTGAGCCATGCTTGTACCACCACACTCCGGCCTAGGCAACAGAACAAGACCCTGTCTCAGAGAAATAAAAAGACTCATCCATCTTCTGTCTTCAAGAGACCGATCTCACAAGTAAAGATACCACAGGCTCAAAGTGAAGGGTTGGAGAAAGATCTACTATGCAAACAAATCAAAAAAGAGCGTGAGTCGCTATTCTTATATCAGATAAAATAGACTTTTAAACCAATAAAAATTGAGAAGGACAAATACGGGCATTACATAATGAAAAAGCGCATAATCCAACAGGAAGACTTAACTATTTTAAATATACACACACAACAATGGAACACCCAGTTTCATCAAACAAGATCTTCTTGGCCTATGAAAAGACTTAGACAACCACACAGTAATAGCAGGAGACTTCCACACCCCACTGGCAGCGTTAGACAGATCATCGAGGCAGAAAAACTAACAAACAAGCTTGATCTAAACTCAACAGCTGACCAATTGGACCTCATAGACATCTCTTCAGAACACTTCACCCAACCACAGAATCTCCATTCTCATCTGCACACAGCACACACGGATCAACCACATGCTCAGTCATAAAGCAAGTCTCCAAAAATTTAAAAAAACCTGAAACCATACCAAGCACATTCTCAGACCACAGCACATGAATAACTAAAATGAGAGAAGCACTGAAGGATATTGAGATGCAAAAATCTATACAGAAGCCAGGTGCAGTGGCTCCCACCTGTAATCCCACCACTTTGGGAGGCCGACATCGGCAGATCACTTGAGGCCAAAAGTTTGAGACCAGCCTGGCCAACATGGCGAAGCCCCATCTCTACTAAAAATACAAAAATCAGCCTGGCACGGGGGTGTGCGCCTGCAGTCCTAGCTACTTGGGAGGCCGAGGAGGGATGACTGCTTGAGCCTGGGAGGCAGAAGTTGCAGTGAGACAAGATCATGCCACTGCACTCCAGCCTGGGGGACAGAGCGAGATCCTGTCCCCCCCCCAAAAAAAAAAATCCATACACCAAGAGTTCTTTGAAAAACAAACAAGATTAATAGACTGCCAGCTAGATTAACAAAGAAAATAGATCCAAATAAGTATAATCAGAAAGACAATGACATTACAGCCCACGGAAATACAAAAATCCTCAGAGAATACTACGAACAACTCTATGCACACAAATTTTAACACCTAGAGGAAATGGGTAAATCTTAGAAACACACCATCTCCCAAGATTGAATCAGGAAGAGGCTGAAACCTTGAATAGACCAATATTGAGCTCTGAAATTTAATCAGTTACCAAAAATAAAAAACCCAACGAAGCCCTGCAAGAGATGGATTCACAGCCAAATTCTACCAGACATGCCAAAAAGAACTAGTACTGATCCTACTGAAACTATTCCAAAAACAACTGAGGAGGAAGGGAACCTCCCTGACTCATCCTATGAAGCAGCATCAGCCTGACACCAAAATCTGGCAGAGATACAAGAAAGAAAGAAATCTTCAGGCCAATATCCCTGATGCACAGATGCAAAAATTCTCAACAAAATACTAGCAAACTGAATGCAGCAGCACATCAAAACATTAACTCACCATGATTAAGTAGGCTTTATTCCTAGGATGCAAGGCTGGTTCAACATATGTAAGTCAATAAATGTGATTCACCACATAAACAGAATTAAAAGCAAAAACCGTATGATCATCTTAATAGACCCAGAGAAAGCTTTTGGTAAAATCCAACACCCCTTATGATTTAAAAAAACCCTCAACAGACTAGACATTGATGGAACTTACATCAAAATAAGACCCTCAATGACAAACCCACAGCCAACATCATACTGAAGAAGCAAAAGCTGGAAGCATTCCCCTTGAGAAAATAAGGATGCCTGCTCTCACCACTCCTACTCAACGTGATATCAGAAGTCCTGGCTAGAGCAATAAAAGGCATCCAAACAGGAAAATAAATCAAACTACCTCTCTTTACTGACAATATGATTCCATATCTAGAAAATCCTAAAGGCTACTAGAACTGATAAACCAGTTAAACCTCAAAAATGTCATCTAGAGAAAATAGTGCAACTTACCTGCCAAATAAATTTTGAAATGGAAGCACAGAATCTTAAGAGTCTATCATGGTGGCTCCAGAAATATCTCTAAATAAATTAAATATCTGTCACCAGAATTAAAAAATCAAATACAATTTTCTACCATACATAGCATTCTTTCTCTTTGCTGTTGAGAGCTCAGATATGCCACTGCAGGAGCTACTTGGGAATGTAATCCAATGGCACTAGTTTTATTAAAACTTCATTTAAAAAATTCCTAAACTGATGTTTGCAGTTTTAGAGTGTTTATTACTCATATAGAATACATATGAAACGTTGATTTGCACGGCTACTTTTTAAAAATATTTATTGGCTGGGCGTGGTGGCTCACGCCTGTAATCCCAACACTTTGGGAGGCTGAGGCAGGCAGATCACTTGAGGTCAGGAGTTCAAGACCAGCCTGGCCAACATGGTGAACCCCCATCTCTACTAAAAATACAAAAAATTAGCCAGGCATGGTGGCATGTGCCTGTAATCTCAGCTATTGGGGAGGCTGAGGCAGGAGAATCTCACTTGAATGTGGTAGGCAGAGGTTGCAGTGAACCAAGATCGCACCACTGCACTCTAGCCTGTGCAACAAGAGTGAGACTCCATCTCAAAACAAACACACAACAACAAAACCCGTTTTTTTTAAGCTCGAAGAGTGTCCACTGTATTGTGGTACCATAACAATTTTACAGAAGCAATTAAAGAAATTCTGATCAAGAAAATAATTTTAAGCGAATTCTTTTCCATGTAAATATTATACTTTCAAAGACAGAAATAACTGACACCATCCTTCCAACTTTATTCCTACTAATTCTTAGTCTTGTAAGGCACGTAAAAGTTATTCTAATTTTGAAAACAGGAACAAGAGTGCATTTTAGAGACAAACATAGGATCAAAACTCAGTTGTCTTTAATTCTTTTCTTTCTTCATTATGCCAGGCTAGTTCTAAATGCCTAAAATACATTAAAATGGACTAGAAAATATTAACAGGATGTCAATTTTGAGTTTCTTACCAATCTTTACTCATAGAAATGAAGAAGCCATTACTGTTAAGCACATTTTCTAAGATGGTATATAATCATTTATAGGTTAAGACTTTTTGGCATTGAAGATACTGAACTTTTTATGAATTTAATTATTAAAGTATAATCAACTCACATCTTTGGATTTAAATCGGTCTTGATACGTTTCATAGTGTGCAATATTTGAAGAATCTGAAGGTGAGATGCGCACACAGCACACCCGTCACAGTCACCCTCTTACGGCGCCTAGATGCGCATTTGGACACTAGGGTCGGCAGGCTGAAAGCAACTGCATCACACTACATTTTTAAACAGATCAAAAAATTTATTTGAAGTAATAGCTAAGAAACAGCTTTTTACGGAAACTGGAAAATAAAGCAGAGGAAGTGCAAGAGCTACCCCTTAAGAAATAACTTTAATAGTTAAAAAACCTTCATAGAATTTTACTAAAAAGGAGGCAACATTAGTTTACCTTTTGACAAAGATAAAAATAACTGAACAAGAATCTGGCCTAATAACTGGACCTTGAGTTAGTATACTTTCTAGTTATAGACGTAAATCTTCAAAGTACATATACTCAGTGCAAGTCAAAAATATATAAAATAGTGCTAGACCATCCTTTACTTTTTCATGTTCTTGAAAATGAGAAGAGTTATATACTAAAGAAGTAATTCCTTCTTAAGAATGTCCCTTAAACTATAACAACTTCATAGCACCTTGACTTAGAGAATACACATTTTCCAACTCCTATTTATCTATTTATATTCATTATATATAAGTAACCATGACAACAGAATTGTAAATTCTGCTTAAAAAGACTGTTGCCCTTTTCAACTTTTACTTTAAGTTGGATCCCCTGTTATCAGTAACACTTCAATGAACTTCTCCTTTCAAAGTAGTAAAAACCAAAGCATTAAATTAGTACATAAAAGTACAGTTTTATTTATAAAATTATTATGTGTTGTATCCTGACATGTGGCAGCAAAGATAATATCAAATGTAATCAGAGACTAATACCATTATGAACAGAAAATATTATATATATAATATATATAAGTATATTATATACAAATATATCTTTTATATATATAGATTTTATATATATAATCTTTTATATATAAAGAGATTTTATATACCTTTTATATAGAGAGATTTTATATATATAATCATATATATAGAGATTTTGTATATAATCATATAAAGAGATTTTATATATAATCTCATATATAGAGATTTTATATATGTAATCTTTTACATATATAAAGAGATTTTATATATGTAATCTTTTACATATATAAAGAGATTTTATATATATAAAACATGTTTTTTTCTGGAACAACTTAAAAATCAATTTTAAAAAACTGATTAATTCACTATTGGACAGATGTTAAATGCTGAACTTAAAATTCAGCATTATCTTCTCTCTCCTGAAATACAGGTTGTTACATAAACATTAAAAGTACAGTAAGTTAAAAAACAAAAGAAAATAAAGCCTTGGTTGAGTATAGCTAAAGCTTATATATACAGCAGGTATAATAAGTTGTTCACCAGAACAGGGCATCAAATAACACTGAGTGAACAAAAGAAGCAGAACCTTAAAGCCAGGTTGTGGTCATGAATTTTTTTAACCTCCCCTGCTCCCATGTTCACATGTCCTATCCGAAACAAAATCTAATAATACAAACTAAAACCAAGACATTTTGAATTGATGTTTTGTAAAATGCAGTAACACCTTACTGTTAAAGGTGCTAAGGAAAAAAGCATTCAGCATACATGCTACAGAGCCTGAGCACTGAAAAATAAAAATCTTATCGTGGCTACACATCAAAAACTCATACTGAAAAAAGAGATTTGTCATCTAACATGGAACTTTCCAATACATTTTAAGGTATACTAAAAAGGCTACTGGTGAAAAATGGTGGTAACAGTGAGATATCATACTTTGTTATATGAAAGCCTAAAGTTTGACAGAAACATATTCTCATTTGAAAAGTCAACTATATTAACCCCCATCTGCCATTACCAAGTCCATTGAGATTAGCTAGGTCTTTAAATGTGGGACTGCTAAAAATAATACTTCCAGGATTTAATCAAATAAATCAAACTAAACCAAACAAGAAAATTAGCTCATATTTAAAGCAGCAGCCTCAACAAATGTGTTGTTTCCCTTTTTGTTCAAATTTTAGTTTTCTTTTCAGGCCTTATAAATACTATCTGGCTAAGTCTTCTCTAACAGCATAATAAATACCACATGCTAGCAATATTACCTAAAACACTGCTCGTCTGACACACCTCAGGATCTGCTTCTTGGCTGTTCATGCTGATAGTGCTATTTTACTGATTCAACAAATACTTGGTTTTCCTTATGATGCAACTGATGTGGTCCTTAAACTATCCACGAGGTAGAAGACTGTAGCTCTAAAACCTACCTCATGTCTAAGAATCATTAATAGGATTTAACCTGAATGTATAAAAACACAAAAGGGGGAGCTTCTAAGTTGAACTTCCTAATGTTCGTATTTGAAATGGTTTGGAATGGTTGATCAAACTTTTAAGATCCAACTTGGTGCACTTACACAATAACTAGATACCTCTGGTGAATCACAGGAATTGCTCCAATAGAAGCATCTCTCAATCTGCTCATCAAATCTAGATCAGCTCTACCCATGAAAACAAATTTCAAGATTTGTTTCATAAGCATTAAATCTCATACAATCAAGCTACGTCGTACCATGTAAGTTCCAAAGCAAATAAAAAACAAAGCCAGCCAAATTTAGGAGCTAAGCTCATGGTATAACGCTTATAAAGAAATGAAAATAACACAAATTGAAAACTATATAGTGAACATCTTGGGTACAACATGCAATGACACTATCACTTCTATTTTGTCAGCATGACAACTTAATTTCTGTAATAGAAGATACACACGCATACCACTATTTCTCTATTAAGAGCACATACATTTCATATAAATATATCCTTAGGAAACACTTCTCACATTAAATCAGGTTTTTGACAATAATTTTGCACTGAATAACAATAAATTACAACTCACTGTTGTACACCTTAGATTGCTAGAACGGTGTTACAGGTGTTTACATAGAGAATTACAGTAATACGCAAAAGCGCGTCAATAGAAGTTGTGCGAACAACGTTCAAAGTAAAAAAAGGGTTTTATAACCAAGCTGTACGGACATTAGGGGGTTTAGGTCTTCTTCGAGGGTGGACACTGGAGGTGTCAACAGCTCACCGCTCACTCCTACAACTGAGACCACTGGTAGCACTGGACGTCCTGGAAGCTCCTTCTGAAAATATACAAAGAGGAAATATCTGAGAAACTTCTTCTCACTTTAGGTCCAGACTAGCTTTTCTTCCACATTCTATGTGAATCTAATAGTCTAGTAGCAATGATTCTCAACTAGGAATGTACTTCAGAATTCCCTGTGGAACTTAAAAAATATAATAACAAACACATCCAGATGCCACAGCAGGGGGATTTTGATCACTAGATTGGCACAGAAAACAAACATTTCTAAAAGCTTCTCAAATAATTTATGTGAAAAAATATCACTCTGTATAACCATTTATATATCTAATCAAGAAATAACTTACTGCATTCAGGGATAATGCTAAGTATGAGTTACTCAAGTAAGAATCTGTCTTAGTCACTAGACCGTGGAAGCACGGTTTGTAGAAGGAATAAATGGAATTACTAGTCATTTGAGAGTTTAAGACTCATGTGGGCGGGCCCTGGAAAGCTGTGGCATTGAGTGGTTTAGTATTACCTTCCAGTTTTTACATAGCTTAGAATGCATACATGAAGTGACATTGAGAGTTTAAGACTCGTATGGGCTGGCCCTGGAAAGCTGTGGCATTGAGTGGTTCAGTATTACCTTCCAGTTTTTACATAGCTTAGAATGCATACATGAAGTGACATTGAGAGTTTAAGACTCGTATGGGCTGGCCCTGGAAAGCTGTGGCATTGAGTGGTTCAGTATTACCTTCCAGTTTTTACATAGCTTAGAATGCATACATGAAGTGACATTGAGAGTTTAAGACTCATATGGGCGGGCCCTGGAAAGCTGTGGCATTGAGTGGTTCAGTATTACCTTCCAGTTTTACATAGCTTAGAATGCATACATGAAGTGACACTGAGAGTTTAAGACTCATATGGGCAGGCCCTGGAAAGCTGTGGCATTGAGTGGTTTAGTACTACCTTCCAGTTTTACATAGCTTAGAATGCATACATGAAGTGACAGCACAGACTTCTGTGAAGGACACTGGCCTTCCTAGATGTTGCACACTACAGCACTAAATAAATGATCACTCCATTCCTGTATTCTCTGGGGCACACAACTGGTTGCTAATTTTTGTTTTAGTTATCCAATAAATAAGAAAAAGCACATATAAGGGCTGGAGGCTATTAGCAATAATTCTTAACTACCTAGGGAGAATGTTTCAGTAGCTTTTAAACAGCACATCTATGCATTTCTTCCTTTAATAAATTTTGAAATTAAAAGTCCCCCTTCAATTACCTAAGAACCTACTGATATTTTCAATTGTTTTATCTCCTGGTTTCCTTCCTGCACTGTCATTACATGCTGTAAATGAAATCTGAAAGTAAGTGAATTAATATAAATAAAACAAAACATGACAGTGAAAAATAATAGAATGCATTTGAGAAGTTGGCATTTTAAACTATCATAATCACATAGGTTACGTTTTTTTTGATACAAGATACAAATAAGTATAAAATAATTTTGAATATGCTCACTTAATGGGCTATATTGGCCAAGAGTGGATCTGGCTCGTCTCGACAATGGTGAGGAGTTGAGATAACCCATATTGCGATGGTAGTCCATCAGTTGTTCTGAGCGTTTCATACCAACTGTTGGTTTCACAGCCTCAAGCCTCTTTAATAAAGCCTTCAATAAAAACAATCAATTTGAAAGTCAAGGTTAAACAGCAATCATTTTTAACAAGGCAATACATTCTAGAGCCTGACATTCACTTTTTTTAAGAGACAAGGTCTTATTCTGTCACCCAGGCTGGCCTTGAACTCCTGGGCTTAAGGGATCCTCCTGTCTCAGCCTCTCAAGTAGCTGGGATTATAGGTGAGACCTACCACATCCAGCCAAAATATTTTAAATCATTCCTGACACACCATGTGAAAAACATATTTCAAATAATATAATTTCATAAAAATCCAAGGTTTTTTGCCTATCCCACAGCTAACCAAACCACTATGATATAACAGCTCCTCCAGGGGGTGTCCAATGGAGAGAATACAGTCATGGGTTCTTAGTTTCTGTTTCTGGTTGGGCCAGTAAAGCGCCTTCCTCATTCCTCTTTTCTGTCTATCACTACAGACAGAAACTAAAAACCATGGCTTTAGGCTGCTAAAAGCCTAAAACAGAACAACAGCAACAAACTACAAAATAAGGTGAGTTAGACAAGCTTGCTGGAGGCAGAATTCTTTTGTGCCAGGTTAGTCTTAGGAAAGGTGCTGTAAGTTGAAATAAAATACATGAAACCTGATTTTCTCATAGACATGACATAATGGGAGTGATAAAGCTAAGAATCTACTGTTAACCCCTAGAAATGACCACTCACATATGGGAGCCACTATGGAGTCTATCCATGTACATTGTAGAGCAATGTCTTTCACCCTGTTTCCTTTGCATAGTGCCTCAAGGGCTGGTAGGCCACTGGGGAAGGGGCAGGAGGGAGGGCCCTTGGCTCTTCCACTGCTAATTTCTACCAGCCCAACTATGCTTTCTGTATTGTCTGTTTTATATACTAAAGATTCTGCATAACGTTTAATGTGGAGAAAAAAGTTTTTGCTGTTAAGAAGTTCGAAAACCAATTACTACAGAATATAAAGCTTTAAAAAGGATATGTAGGCTGGGTACGATGGCTCACACCTGTAGTCCCAGCACTTTGGGAGGCCAAGGCGGGTAGATCACCTCCTTGAGCTCAGGAGTTCGAGATAGCCTGGACAACATGGTGAAACCCTGTCTCCATTTTTATAATATTTTAATGAATAAAAAAAGGATATATAAACCAATTGGCCAAGGCAACACAGTATCCAATAACATAGTATTTTTTTTTTACTACAATACAGTAACAGACTAATGTATAATGCTGTAAATTTTGTTTATAATTATTTCTTAAAAGGTGAAAGGATTTATTCTGTTTGCTTTTCATAGGCATTGTTGAGAAAGAAATACCAAGGTAGACGAAATAGCTTGGGGGAATTGATCCACGATTGTGTTTTATTATTTTCTTTACTGATTGAAACTTTCTCTGAAGGAAGCTGATCTTTATTTGCAAAAGGAGTGCTGACCTGCACTATGTTTCACATAAAAAATCAGACTCATTAATTCAGTCACAGGACAACATTTTGGATACATTCAGTTAAAAATACATTTTAAAATAAAAAAATATTTTAAAATTTTTACCTGTTTTGACATTTTTAATGTGACTACTAGAAAATTTAAAATTATACGTATGGCTCACATGTTTCTACTGTTCTAGAGTATGTCAAATAAGATCTTACTAACAAACAGAGAAAAATATTGTTCACAAATTACTACGTACATAAAATAAAAAGAATACTAGTGATTTTCCACTGCTGATTCAAACAGCTAGCACCGGGCGCAGTGGCTCACGCCTATATTCCCAGCACTTTGGGACGCTAAGGTGGGAAGACTGCCACGTGCAGGGTAATCCTCCCGAAGGGTTCAAGACTACTGTTTTTTGTAAATAGTAATCCCTAGCTTCCCGACTCCTGGGGTTAGCATGGTAACAAAGAAATGTGCAAAATAGTTGTTACAAGTTTAGGTGAGTATATGGTTACATAGGACTACACTGCTAACATAAAGAGGGTTAATATTCAAAAGGTCTTAATAATTTTAATAGCTTTCTAAATTATTTTAGCTCTGGCTCACTGCAACCTCCGCCTCCCAGGTTCAAGCATTCATGTGTTCATTAAGGGTCTAATTCTAGTTTAAGAGACGACCCAGGTTTAAAATCTCGGCCCAGCTGCATACTTAGTAGCTCTGTGCTAAATTAAGCCTCAGTTTTTTCATCTGTAAGATATGGATAAAAATAGTTATCTACTTCCAAGAATTGTTGTCAGGATTCAATAAGTTAATATTTGGAAGATATTCAGAACAATGTCTAGTGTTTAGTAAGAGCTCAGTAAATATCAGCAATTATTATGAACTAAATCTTATGAAAAAAATATCCTGTGATAATAGTCTTACATGTAAAGATTTTCAACAGTTCCCATATTTATTTCCTTAGAATATAAAGCTATATGATTTGTAACAATCAATGTTTCATACATTTAAGTAGCTGACTAATAATTTGGCCTATTCCAGATGTACTGATCCTTTAGAATAAATTATATACAATTTATTTTAGCTTTCCAGAACATAATAAAGTAAAAGAGATTCGCCAGTGACTGGATACTTCACAGAAGATACACTGTATCTGACCCTTGGATACCATTTCCTGTTCTACTATGGTGATTGAATTGATCTAGTCAAATAAATAATGGAACTTTCAATATTTTCCTTTAATGGTCTTTTTTTTTTTTTTTGAGATGGAGTCTGTCTGGCTCTGTTGCCCAGGCTGGAGTCCAGTGGTGGGATCTTGGCTCACTGTAACCTCTGCCTCCTGGGTTCAGATGTTCCTCCCACCTCAGCCTCCCAAGTAGCTGGGACCCCACAGGCACGTGCCACCACGCCCAGTTAATTTTTGTATTTTTGGTAGAGCCGGGGTTTCGCCAGGTTGCACAGTCTGGTCTCAAATTCCTTGCCTCAAGTGATCCGCCCACCTTGGCCTCCCAGAGTGCTAGAATTATAGGCATGACCCACTGCATCTGGCCAATGGTGTCTTAACATATAGTTTCCTGGATAAAAAGAATACATATTGTATCTTCCGGACTTACAGCACATCATATGTTTCATACCATATATATCTGTGCCTGCTTTTATGTAATGAAGTTCTAAAATTTGGGTATATTTAGATTTCCTGTAAGCTAGACGTGCAAATCAGTGCAAACACATTTTCTTTGATAACTGTGTCAGTTACTTACCAAGTTTTCTCTCTCGATCCTTTGCTGTTCCTTCTGTCTGTTGAGAGCGCTGTGATATAACTTTGGGGGATGATCAGCCGATCTAGGAATTGTACTTTTGCTTCCTGGTTTTTCTGCCTGTCTTGACAGTTCTTTCAAAAGCCTCTGATTTTCCCGATCGATCTGTCTCACCTCTTCTCTTGTGAAAGAGTAGTTTTTCCCAGGTGCTACCGGAGGCTGATCAAAGTGATGCTTTTGTGGTCCTTTTTTATCTAATTGCAGAAAAGCTATGGAAAAGAACAAAAAAAGGAAAAATGGTCAAACAAAATAGGTATGTGGTACATGCTTTTTTTTTTTTGTTTTTGAGATGGAGTTTCGCTCTTGTTGCCCAGGCTGGAGTGCAATGGCACAATCTTGGCTCACTGGAACCTCCGCCTCCCGCGTTCAAGCAATTCTCCTGCCTCAGCCTCCCGAGTAGCTAGATTATAGGCGCCCACCACCATGCCCGGCTAATTTTTGTGTTTTCAGTAGAGATGGGGTTTCATCATGTTGGCCATGCTGGTCTCAAACTCCTGACCTCAGGTGATCCACCTACCTTGACTTCCCAAAGTGCTGGGATTACAGGCATGAGCCACCGTGCCCAGCCCTGTGATACATGCTTTAACCCTTAAAAATATGTATTAGTTCATGAAAAAGTGTGTATGAAATAATACTAATGACATCTAGATTTTACAACTGTGTAGGAAAAAAACTGGATGTAGCTTAGTATTTTATACTCACTGGGTTCCTTAGGCATAAAAGCTACACATGAAACAATGAAAGTTATCTTAAAAAATGTATATAGTACTGGTTTTTAGGCAGGTACAATTTATAGACAATGCTTTTGTTATACCAATTTTATCCTTCCCTACAGCAGTTTAATAGCTGGAAAGGTTAGAAACCTCTGGGTTGAGGCCACTTAATACAATACTTAATTAGGTACAGTTTTTCTTATTTGGAAGGCATACTTCAAAAAAATGTCCTCAGCAATGACTGAGGGAAACAATGCAAAAACTAACTCAGAATATTCCAAAACTATCAACCAGAAAATATGCCACATTTGTAAATCTCAATATTGTCATTTAAACAAATACTTCTACTGTAAAAGTCAAACATTTTATTGCTGATTAAACATAAAGGTGTTTTTAACTAGTAACAATATTTTGTGTACTATAAAATTAAATTTGTATCAATATGCTTACTTCTTAAATTTCCGTATCACAATTATCAATAAGCGTAATTATTACTAAACATTTGTACAAAACATCCAAAAGTATTAAATTTGCTGAATGTTTCAGGTTAAGTATGTACTAAAAAGGAATACACTGAGGCTGGGCGTGGTGGTTTTCAGGGTGGCCTGCAACCCCAGCACTTTGGGAAGCCAAGCGGGGTGGACTGCCTGAGCTCAGGAGTTTGAGACCAGCCTGGGCAACACGGTGAAACCCCATCTCTACTAAAGTACCAAAAAATTAGCGGGGGCATGGCGGCGTGCGCCTGTAGTCCCAGCTACTCGGGACGCCGAGGCAGGAGAATGCTTGAACCCGGGAGGCGCAGGTTGCAGTGAGCCAAGATCGCCATACTGCACTCCACTCCAGCTTGTGTGACACAGCGAGACGCTGTCTCCAAAAAAAGAGAAATACACTGTATCAGATTAACAGACAGGGATATTTGATTTGGTTTTTAAACAATATTTTAAAATGAGCCATTATTTGTTTTTATTTGACTGTCCTTAATTTTTAAAACATGTTTAGCATTTTACGCTGGGCATTTTTAATCCCCCATTTAAAAATAAGTATGGGCCAGACGAGGTGGCTCACACCTGTAATCCCAGCACTTTGGAAGACTCAAGCAGGAGGATCACCTGAGGTCAGGGGTTCGAGACCAGCCTGACCAACATGGTAAAACCCCATCTCTACTAAAAATACAAAAATTAGCTGGGCATGGGGGCACACACATGTAATTCCAGCTACTTGGGAGGCTGAGGCAGGAGAATTGCTTGAACCTAGGAGGCGGAGGTTGCAGTGAGCCAAGATTATGCCAGTGCACTCCAGCCTGGGTGACAGAGCAAGACTCCATATCAAAAATAAAAAAATAATAAGTATGGTGCAGAAAAGTTATACCACTTGAGCAAGGTCACAAAAATTGTAACTCTACTTCCCTACATTTAAACCAAAGACTATAGAAAATTTTAAAAAATAATTAACAGTCTTCCTAGTAGGAAAATTAAGAAATTACTGGCAATTTGCTGAAAACTATACCAAGTTAGTGATAAAACCTGGATGAGAACACATTTAGAGAAATAGATTTAGATGCATAAAACATGTTAAATTATCTTGCCTCCAAGAAACATGCATTTTGTAGAATAAGGCTTCTAGATTATCTACAAGCCCTTTAAAATCCAATTCTAAAGGAAATTAATAGTAAGCTATTTTTCCCTAATGGTTTTTGTCTTTTTTTTTTTAAAGACAGGGTCTTGCCCTGTCACCCAGGCTGGAGTGCAGTGGCGTAATCTTGGTTCCTTGTAGGCTCTGCCTTCGTGGTTCAAGTGATTCTCCTGTCTCAGCCTCCCGAGTAGCTGGGATTACAGGCACCCATCACCACACCAGGCTAATTTTTGTATTTTTAATAAAGACAGGGTTTCATCATGTTGGCCAGGCTGGTCTTGGACTCCAGACCTCAGGCGTCTCCACCCTCCTCGGCCTCCCAAAGTGCTGGGATTACAGCTGTGAGCCACTGCACCAGGCTGAAGGGTGGGTTTTGATCAAAGGGGAGCATGAAGCAAATTTTCTAGGATGACGGAAATGTTCTCTGTTTTGTACTGGTTACTATTGCTCTGCTAACGCATCACCACAGAACTTAGTTTTGTGAAGCAGCAATCTGCGAAGACTGAAACGCCAGGATCAAAGTGCCTACCCATGGCACGGGAAACAAGGTGCTCCCGTAACAAAATTAGCACAGGTGGACCAGCTTTGGGTGGCCAGCAGAGCTGCAAGAGCCTGGAGAAGACTGTTGATGAAGTCTGAGAGGATGAAATGGCCAAATGTTTGGCAACACTGTGCCTGTGGTGTTAAGGGAAGTGTAAAAGCTAACAACTGCGTCGGTAGGCCTGGCCTAGCAGATCTCCAAGCAGGATGCTCAAAGTACTGGTGGTTTATTTTACCCACAATAACAATGGACAAAGAGAGATGAACTAAAAAAATAATTAAAACAACTGGCCTGTTTTCAAGCAAAATTTAGAAGGAATATAAAAAAGCCAAAACTTATGTGGCGTAAAAGTGAAACTGCTCCTTATCCCCAGTCTCTCCCAGGAGATTCTCAAAGTTCTCAGAGATGTAACTGAGAAACCACACCTGAGGAATCTCAGCTGCACCTGGACCTGATTGAGATCCTGGATCTCTAAGTTAGGGGCATCTGTGGAAAGGGTGGATGCATTTTTGCATATGGGAAGAATGTAAATCAATCTGTGGGCAGAAGTTAGACTCAAGAGATTTTAAGATATAAAATCTTAACATTAAGTATTATTATACTTTACATTATTTGACACTTCTCCCATTATGAAGTAGGGTTTATGCCCTTTGCATTAACTCTAGAAGGGTTTATGAATGACCATTTCAACCAATGGAGCATGAAAGAAAAGATGCTGTGTGACTTTTGAGGCTAGGTCATAAAAGGCAACGAGGTTTCTGCCTTGTTTCCCCGGAACACAGGTGCTTAGAACCCTGAGCCACCATGTAAGATGTCCAACTACGCTAAGGCTGAGACATGTGAGGAAGCCAGGCCGCATGGAGAAGCCTGTGTGGGCCCTTTAGTTCTGGTTTTCAGGCTGTACCAAGCCCAGGCACCTGATGTGAGTTATTTTCAAACTAAATATAAATAATAATAAATTGAAACAGAAATAAAGCCAAAGACTATTCTAATAGTCTTATATCTTAAAGCAACTTAATGTTGTTATTTCATCAATTTGGTAATTATTTTTAAGCAATGCTCCTTAGCCTTTAACTTAAAAGTCTGAAGAGTCCTCTTTAGTTTACTCTGAGTTCTCTCATTTGCCAGCATTCTTGCCACTGTCCCTGATATATGAGGACACCACATCAGATGTTAACGTGAGTGCTGCTGCCTTTCTTAAAGAAGAAAGTAAAACATGCCTGTATCGCTATAAAACGTGGAAAGACATCTGGTTCCCCTTCTCTCATTTATCTTACCCATCTGTTTCCTCTAGGCCTTTTGAGTCTGTAAGGCACTAATACAAAATTTGTATTATACAAATACAAATTACTATACAAAATATTCTAGATATTTTTATGGTAAAATGGAGTATTTGGTAAAGTTACTAATAATATCAAGCATCCCAACAATAAAAATTATCTACTAGAAAAATCAACACAAATTCATAGCATTTAGTATTTATGCTCAATATATAATATTTAAATACACATATTTTAAGAAGAAAATTACCTTTCAAGAGATGATTCAGATCCATTGTGTCATGTAAGACTTTCTGCTTGTGTCTGTGGTCCACACTGGAGTCTAACACTGAAGAGGACTTTGAGGAGAGATCATGTTCATGTTTTTCTTTCCCTTTTTTGGCTGATTTCAAATACTTTGAATTATTTTTCAAATCGTCAACATCTTCATATATTTCTTGGCTCACATTTTCTTGCTTTTTAACTTTCACTTTTTGATCATTTGCTAAGCCCAGTTCAAAAGACTGAAGAGGGCTGATGTCTGGAGTCGATAAGGGAGTTACATCGGTTACAGTATCTTCAGATTCCTCAGGGTAGTGGCCACATTTTGCTGTAGTACTTGAAGCCTGTGTTTCTGTCGATTTTATTCCTGGCTTACACTTCTGTTTTGGTGATAGGAGGGTTACATCAGATACATGTTTCTTGGATGATGGAGATGAATCAGATAGATGGCTATCAGACCCTGCATCTAAACAATCTGTACCTGAACTTGAAGGTGAGGAAGATAAAGAGGAGGAGGAAGAGGAACTAATTTTGCAATACTTTTTCCTTACACTTTTTTTGACATTAGTAGGTGGTTTCGCAGACTTGGGCTTCACATGATATTTCTTCCCATCATCACTGCTTTCCTCCCCATCTGTATAGTAATCATCGTCACCTTCTTTTACAATTTTGGGAATTCTATTTGGAATGGACAAGTGTATTTTAAGTCCTGCTGTACCATCACACAGTGTTTGTGATTTTGAAGAGGTTGGCAATGAGAAAGCATTTACAGGTTGTGTAGCATCATTCTCTACAGGGTGTTCTGGGGAAAACTTCACATTTCTTTCATTTCCCTTCTCAGTAAGATAATTTTCCTTTGTTTGGATTCCAGTGTTCAAGCTTACATTTTTTGTATCTTTATCTATTCTTTCTCTTGGGTCGTCATTTTGCTTGTCATAAACTCAGTTACTTTCACATTTCTTTGCTTCTTCAAAGTCACTGTCAAAGAAAGAATGGTCCACTTCACCTTCTAATATATCTCCGAACTGATCCATGATGGCAAAAATATATCTGGAAAAAAAAAAAAAAGTAAACATCAGACAAAAGACTCCAAATACTTTCCATTTGTATACAATTAAATGATTTTCCCAAATTGACAAGTGTGGTTAACATATAAACAGTATAAATAAAACAACAACAACAAAAAATTTCCAACAGTAAAACAGCAAAAAATGCAATTATGTGCTCACTATATTCATATAATTCTAGTTTACATCAAATCAGGCAGTAAAAGATTATGTAATCTGTATCCTAAACCAGCCACAGCACTCTGCAGCCTTTAATTGCTTAAGTGACAGTGCAACCTAAGAAAGATATTTTTTTCAGTATAGATATCATTTAAAAGTGAGCCAAGCTTATATTATTAATACCATTGTGATAAGTTAACATGCTAGGTTAAGGGATGTGTGGTAATACATTTTCTCGTTGGATTATTGTTTGCCTTTAGTATTTTGAAGAGTTGAAAAGATTCCGAGGTATTAGATTCATAAAAATTTAACTGTCATCTACATTTAAACACATAGGGAATCTAACTGACTAAACTAGTAAGTTTAGACTTAGCTGGTTTTATAAACAATATCTCAGCGCTTGGGAAGATTTCCCTTGTTAGATTTGTAAGTGTGCTTTGCCAGGTGTTTGAAGTACTTAAAAAAAATTGAAACAATAAAAATTTGTGATGGTAATCAAGTTAGCTAATGATATACAATGTAGAGGAAAATTTAATATATTCTATCAGCTAAGTGAAGATTAATCAAAATACAAGTGAGTTTTAAAATCTTAATTTGTAAAAAGATCTTAAAATTTAAGAAATATTAGATTATAAAATTTATACCTAATAAACATTAAAATACAAGATTTATTATTTTCCATAGCATCGATCAATGTCTTCTTTTCATCTTAAAATTCAAATTGACAGAAGGAAGCCTCTATCCCAAATCCTCAAAAGATAAGATACTTGATAAGGTTTTATGTTTATTATTTATCTTTTGAGAAAGGTCTTGCTTTGTCACCCAGGCTGGAGTGCAGGAACAGGATTTTAGTTCAGTGCCGTCTTCAACTCCTGGGCTCGAGTGATCCTCCCACCTCAGCCTCCTGAGTACCTGGAACTACGGACATGCACCATGCACAACCACACCCAGGTTTTTCTTTCTTTCTTTTTTGAGATGGAGTCTCGCTCTGTCACCCAGGCTGGAGTGCAGTGGTGTGCTCTCAGCTCACTGCAGCCTCAGCCTCCCAGGTTTCAGTAATTCTCCTGCCTCAGTCTCCCAGGAAGCTGGGATTACAGGCATGCACCATGATGCCCGGCTAATTTTTGTATTTTTAGTAGGGATGGGGTTTCACCATGTTGTCCAGGCTGGTCTGGAACTCCTGACCTCAGGTGATCGGCCCACCTCGGCCTCTCAAAGTGCTGGGATTACGGGGCATGAGCCACCATGCCCAGCTTCTTCTTTTCTAAAGACAGAGTCTCCCTATATTACCCAGTTTGGTCTTAAACTCTGAGCTCAAGTGATCCTCCCACCTCAGGCTCCCAAAGTGCTGGGATTACAGGAGTGAGCCACTGTGCTCGGCCTCCTAATGAAGTTTTTTGTTTGTTTGTTTTGTTTTTCTGAGACAAAGTCTCACTCTGTTGCCCAGGCTGGAGTGCAGTGGCACTATCTTGGCTCACTGCAATCTCCACCTCCCAGGTTCAGGCAATTCTCCTGCCTCAGCCTCCCGAGTAGCTGGGATTACAGGCATGAGTCACTACATCTGGATAGTTTTTGTATTTTAAGTAGAGATGGGTTTCACCATGTTGGCCGGGCTGGTCTCAAACTCCTGACCTCAGGTGATCTGCCTGCCTCAGTCTCCCAAAGTGCTGGGATTACAGGCATGAGCCACTGCACCGACCATCTCAAGTAATTTATGAAAACTAAAACTTGTCTCTTTCAAAAGGCACTTAGCACTTTCAGAGCCATAAAACCTAAAAACTTTTGAATCAGTAACTTCACTTTTAGAAATCTATCCTAAAGATATTATATTAAAAAGAAAAAGGAGGCCGGGAGCGGTGGCTCACAACTGTAATCCCCACACTTTGGGAGGCCACTGCGGGTGGATCACGTGAGGTCAGGAGTTCAAGACCAGCCTGGCCAACATGGTGAAACTTCATCTCTACTAAAAATACCAATTAGCCAGGTGTGGTGGCACGCAGCGGTAATCCCAGCTACTCGGGAGGCTGAGGCAGGAGAGTTGCTTGTACCCAGGAGGTGGAGGTTCCAGTGAGCTAAGAACACGCCACTGCACTCTAGCCTGGGAGACAGAGCAAGACTCTGTGTCAAAAATAAATAAATAAAAAGTAAAAAGGGAATTACAGCATTACTTGTAATACTGAAAAGCTTGTATACATAAATATTACGATTCTGTTAACATAATCACTTAGACCAGGAGTCAGCAAACTACTTGTCCATAAGCCAAATCTGGTCTGCCATCAGTTTTTGTAAATAAAATTTTATTGGAACACAGCCCCACTCGTGGGTATAGGTATTGTCTCTCCCAGCTTTCACACTACGACTGTATTGCTGAGTAGCTGTGACTGAGACCCTACGGCTCACACAGACTAAAATACTTACCATCAGATCCCTCACTGAACAGTATGTAGGCCAGGCGCTGTGGCTCGCACCTGTAATCCCAGCACTTTGGGAGGCTGAGGCAGGTAGATCACCTCAGGTCAGGAGTTCGAGACCAGCCTGACCCACATGGTGAAACCCGTCTCTACTAAAAATACAAAAATTAGCTGAGCATGGTGGTGCACACCTGTAATCCTAGCCACTCGGGAGGCTGAGGCAAAAGAATCGCTTGAACCCAGGAGTCAGAGGTTGCAGTGAGCTGAGATTGCACCATTGCACTCCAGCCTGGGCGACAAGAGTGAGACTCCATTTCAAATAAAAGAAAAGTTTGTAGATCCCGGATTGATTGATTTATTCAATTTTTTTAAAAAAACAGGACCTCACTCCATCACCTAGGCTGGAGTACAGTGACAGGATTCTAGCTCACTGCAGCCTCCAACTCCTGGGCTCAAGTGATCCTCCCACCTCAGCCTCCAGAGTAGCTGGGACTACAGGTGCATACCACTGTGCCCAGCTTGCAGATCCTTGATTTAGATGATGTATGAACATGAAAAATACAGAATACAAAACTTTTCCACACTGAATTAATAATATAATTTACAGTTAAACAAAAACTAGGGGGAGGAGGGGCATAAATTAAGAGTTGACCTGTTAAAAGGAAAATGACCAACAATCCCACTATGTATTTATAGTTCCATTACTGTTATCATAATAGTGTTTGTGTAATAAATTAGGCACAGAGGTGACGAGTGGGAGTCCGCTCAGTGGTTGAAAAACAAATGAATGGTGTCAGACACACCCAGACTCAAAATATGATTCTGCTGTTCCCAGTTGTGTGATCCTGGGCATGCATACAGAATGTCCATCACAGCACAGCATCTATTACTGTTTGCAACAGCAATGCATGAAAACAACTTCAGTGTCTATTAAGAGGAAAATGAATAAACAAAATGTTGTGTAAGCACATATCTGCTAAAAGATACACTGGGTGAGATCTATAAAAATAACACTGAATAAAAGAGCAGAAGTTAAAAAGCAACGAGGCTGGCACAGTGGCTCATGCCTGTAACCTCAGCACTTAGGGTGGCCAAGGTGGGAGGACTGCTTGAGCCCAGGAGTTCCAGACCACACGATGAGACCCCATCTCTACAAAAAAATAAAAAATAAAAATTAGCTACGCACACTGGTGTGCCTGCAGTCCCAGCTACTCAGGAGGCTGAGGTGGGAGAATCACTTGATGTCATCAGGAGGATGACAGTGCAGTAAGTGATAATCACACCACTATTCTCCAGCCTGCGCTACAGGGCAAGACGACCTGGTCTCAAAATGAATAAACAAGCAATGATATAATTACATAACACTTAAAACGTATACAAAACAATACTATATTCTTCATGAGCACAAACAGATAAGCCAAGTTATAGAACATGGATTGGAAGGGCACACATTAAATATTTAAGAGCATAAACCCGGCTGGGCACGGTGGCTCACGCCTGCAATCCCAGCATTTTGGGAGGCTGAGGCGGGTGGATCACAAGGTCAGGAGATCGAGACCATCCTGGCCAACATGATGAAACCCTGTCTCTACCAAAAATACAAATAAATTACGCCTGTAGTCCCAGCTACTTGGGAGGCTGAGGCAGGAGAATTGCTTGAACCTGGGAGCAGAGATTGCAGTGAGCCAAGATCTCGCCATTGCACTATAGCCTGGGCGACAGTCCAAGACTGGGTCTAAAAAATAAATAAATAAATAAAGAGTATAAACCCATGAGGGGAGGGGGGAAAGGAGCCGTGTGGTCAGGGGAAGAAGAAATACAAAAACTTGGGTAGAGGCCTGCAATCATGGGTCATCACAAAACGTAAAGACTATGGCTGATCATAATCTAATTTCGCCCACTGGAGTTCAAAAAGAAAAACAAACTAAAATAGCCACTGAATGGTGAATAGGTCTTGTAACACTGTCAAACTCCCAAAATGTCACCTTTCTTATAAGATAATTCACTTTTGAAAACGAAATGTCAAGGACTGGAATAAAAAGATACTGTGCATATCCCATAGTGTAATGGTGAGCACTCTGGACTCTAAAAAGAATTGTGGTTATTTTTTTTTCTTTCTTACTTTTTGTGTGGTTAAGAACACCTTTGCAATTAAAATTTTTAAATTAAGTTTCTTCAAATTTCAAAAGTAAAATGGTTTAATAGCGTAGCCCACAGCAATATTTTATAAATAGGTCACAACCCAGTATAAAATCAATTAAGTAGCTCATGTCAATCATTAAACTAAGAAAATAACTAGAATACAGTATAACAATCAAGAGTGCATTACAGGCCGGGTGCCTATAATCCCAGCACTTTGGGAGGCCAAGGCAGGCGGATCACTTCAGGCATGAGTTCGAGACCAGTCTGGCCAACATGGTGAAACCTCATCTCTACCAAAAATATACAAAATTACCTGGGCGTGGTGGCACGTGCCTGTAATCCCAGCTACTCAGGAGACTGAGGCAGGAGAATCACTTGAACCCAGGAGCCGGAGGCTGCAATGAGCCGAGATCGTGCCACTGCACTCCAGCCTGGGGACAGAGGAAGACTCCGTCTCAAAAAAATAAAAAAGTGCATTATATATCATAATGAACTGTCGTTTCTATTACTTAAATGCATTGTGTATACTAGGCCTTGATGTAAAACCAGTTTCACATTCCTGAGAGGCAGAGATTGCAGGGAGCTAAGATCGATCGTGCCACTGCACTCTAGCCTGGGGGAAAGAGGGAGACTCTGCCTTAAAAAAAGAAAAAAAAGAGTGCATTACATATTATAAGAAACTGTTGGCCGGGCGCGGTGGCTCATGCCTGTAATCCCAGCACTTTGGGAGGCCGAGGTGGGCAGATCACAAGGTCAGGAGTTCGAGACCAGCCTGACCAACATGATAAAACCCCGTGCCTACTAAAAATACAAAAATTAGCTGGGTGTGGTGGCATGCACCTGTAGTCCCAGCTACTCAGGAGGCTGAGGCAGGAGAACCACTTGAACTCAGAAGGTGGAGGCTGCAGTGAGCCCAGATAGTCCGTTGCACTCCAGCCTGGGTGACAGAGCAAGACTCCATCTCAAAAAAAAAAAAAAAAAAGAAATTGCTGTTTCTATTGCTTAAATGCATTGTGTGTACTAGGTGTACTAGGCCTTGATGTAAAACCAGTTTCACATTCCTGAGAGTCTCAGGCAAGGGTCTGAAATGCCACTGGTCTATGAAGATGAAAAGCTATCATCAAAAGGTAATGTACTATGATATACAGAAGAGGAATGAAAGTTTAAACTGGGTGGTACTAGACAGTGTCAAGTGTCATAGGTAATATTACAGTATGTAAGAAAACTCTGCTAATAAATTAAGGCCTCATCAGAATAAATCAGGAACCAGAGTTGAAGAAATGTTGTTTAAGGCCAGGCACAGTGGCTCGTGCCTGCAATCCCAGCACTTTGGGAAGCCGAGGCGGGTGGATCAGTTGAGGTCAGGAGTTCGAAACCAGCCTGACTAACGTGGTGAAAACCCATCTCTACTAAAAATATAAAAATTAGCTGGGTGTGGTAACAGGCACCTATAATCCGAGCTACTCCGGAAGCTGAGACAGGAGAATTGCTTGAACTCGGGAGGCGGAGGTTGCAGTAAGCCAAGATTGTGCCACTGCACTCCAGCCTGAGCAACAGAGCAAGGCTGTCTCTAAATTTTTTTTTAAAAAAAGACATATAGTTTAAATTACAAATATAAAATAATCATTTTCTTGAGGCCAGGTATGTTGGTGGCTCATGCCTGTAATCCCAGAATTTTGGGAGGCTGAGGCGGGCAGATCACCTGGGTCATGAGTTTGAGACCAGCCTGACCAACATGGAGAAACCCCATCTCTACTAAAAATACAAAATTAGCCAGGCGTGGTGGTGCATGCCTGTAATCCCAGCTACTTGGGAGGCTGAGGCAGGAGAATCGCTTGAACCTGGGAGGCAGAGGTTGTGGTGAGCTGAGATCGCGCCAGTGCACAAGCCTGGGCAACAAGAGCGAAACGGTCTCAAAAAATAAACAAACATTTTCTTGAAATTCGAAGAAACTGAAATCAGAAAATTATTTAAGAGATGGATGATTACACTGTCTGAAGAAATAAAGAGATCTTAAACATAACGAAGAGCAATTTTTACTCACAAGCAAGTAATAAGTTTCTATTAAATGCTTGGCCCAGAATATTACACATATTTATATAACAACCATGTAACTATTCCACTGAATGTCTCTGCTGGATTTTACTGGCAAATACATTAACAGGAACGTTTAGATTTTCCTAGTCCACTTAACATCCAAATTATTCCAACCCTTATCCCTTAGAAAATTTTAAATCAACAGATAGGAATGATTAAGCTTAGTGAGGAAGGTATGTTGATCCAGGAGACGGGCCAAAGCTAGGCCTCTTGCGCCAGTTAGCCAAGTTGTGAAAGCAAAGGAAAAATTCTTGAAGGGAATTAAGACTGCTACTCCATTGAACACAGGAATAAGAAAGTGAAAGAGCCTTATTGCTGACATGGACAAACTCTGGATACAACAAGCCAGCCCGCACATTCCTTTAAGCGCAAGTCTAGTCCAAAGCAAGGCCCTCACTTGCTTGCATCTCCTATGAAGACTGAGAGAGGTCAAGAAAATGTAGAAGTCTCAAGCTAGCAGAGGCTGTTTCATGAGGTTTAAGAAAAGAAGAAACCTCACTCAGCCAGGCACAGTGGCTCATGCCTGTAATCTAAAGACTTTAGGAGGCTGACTGAGGTGGGTGAATCGCTTGAGGTCAGGAGTTTGAGACCAGTCTACATGGTAAAACTCCATCTCTACTAAAAACCAAAAATCAGCCCGGGGTGGTGGTAGGAGCCTGTAGTCCCAGCTACTTGGGAGGCTAAGGCATGAGAATGGTTTGAACCGGGAAAGCAGAGGCTGCAGTAAGCCAAGAATCATGCCACTGCACTCCAGCCTGGGTGACAGAGCAAGAGAAGAAAGACAGAAAGAAAGAATTTCAAAAAAAAAAGAAGCCTTCTCTATAACAAAAAAGTACAAGGTAGGCCGAGCGCGGTGGCTCATGTCTGTAATCCCAGTACTTTGGAGGACGAGGCAGGTGGATCATCTGAGGTCAGGAGTTCGAGACCAGCCTGACAAACATGGTGAAACCTCATCTCTACTAAAACTACAAAATCAGCTGGGTGTGGTGGCAGGCGTCGGTAATCCCAGCTACTCAGGAGGCTGAGGCAGGAGAATCCCTGGAAGCCAGGAGGCAGAGGCTGCAGTGAGCCAAGATCTCACCACTGCACTCTAGCCTGGGCAACAAGAACGAAACTCCATCTAAAAAAAAAAAAAAAAAGTACAAGGTAAAACAGCAAGTGCTGATGGAGAAGTTGCAGAAGATCTAGCTAAGAGAATTGCTGAATGTGGCTATAATAAACATCCACTTCCAGTGCAGATGAAACAGCCTTCTACAGAAAAGGATGCCAACCATCTAGGATTCTTCATAGCTAGAGAGAGAGGTCAATGCCTGGCCTCAACACTTCAAAGAACAGGCTAACTACTCTAGAGGCCGAGGCACAAGAATCACTTGGACCTGGGAGGCACAGGTTGCAGTAAGCCAAGATCACGCCACTGCACTTCAGCCTGGGCAAGGAAGCGAGACTCAAGTCAAAAAAAAAAAAAAAATCTTAAGAGCCTTAAGAATTATTACACTAAATCTACTCTGCCTGTGGTCTATAAATGGAATAAAAATCCCAAAGACAGCACGCCTGTTTACAGCATAGTTTACTGAATATTTTAAGCCCACTGTTGAGACTGACTGCTCAGACAGAAAACATTCAAGATATTACTGCTCACTGACAATGTGCCTAGTCACCCAGCAGCTCTAATGAACATGTGCAAGATTAATGGTGTTTTCATGCCGGCTAACACAACATCGGTTCTGCAGCCCATGGATCAAGGAACCTCTCAAGTCTTATTTTTCAAGAAATACATTTTATAAGGCCGTATTTGTCATAGACAGTAATTCCTCTGACAGATCCTAGTAAAGCAAATTGAAAACTTTCCCTATTAAGAACACTTATGATTCACGGGAGGAGGTCAAAATATCAACATTAACAAGAGTTTGGAAGAAGCTGATTCCAACCCTTATGGATTACTTTAAGGACTGAAGACAGTGGAGGAAGGACCTGCAGCTGTGGTAGAAATGGCATGGGAACCAGAATTAGAAGTGGAGCCTGGTATTTTGGAAGGCCAAGGCAGGAGGACCAGTTGAGCCCAGGAACTTTAGACCAGCCTGGGCAACATAGTGAGATCCTGTCTCTTAAAAAAAAAACAAACTACAAAATTAGCTGGACAAGGTGGCTCCTGCCTGTAATCCCAGCACTTTGGGAGCCTGTGGTGGGCAGATGACTTGAGGACAGTAGTTTTAGACCAGCCTGGCCAACACGGTGAAACCCCGTCTCCACTAAAAATACAAAAATTAGCTGGGTGTGGTGGCACATGCCTGTAATCTCAGCTACTTAGGAGGCTAAGGCACAGGAATCACTTGAACCTGGGAGGTGGAGGCTGCAGTGAACCGAGCTCGCATCGCAGCACTATAGCCTGGGTGACAGAGTGAGATTCTGTCTCAAAAAAAATAAAAAAATAAAAAATAGCTGGGTGAGGCGGCATGTACCTGTGGAGGCTGAGGCAGAAGGATCACTTGAGCTGGGGAGGTTGAGGCTGCACTGAGCTGTAATCATGCCAATGCACTGCAGCCTGGATGACAGAACAAGACCCTGTCTCAAAAAAAAAAGAAAAAAAGAAAGTAGAGCCTCAAGATGTAACTGAATTGCTGCAATCTCATAATAAAACTTGAACAGATGAGAACTTGCTTCTTATGGATGAGCAAAGAGAGCAGTTTCTTGAGATGGAATTTACTCCTGGTGAAGAACCTGTGAACACTGTCGAAATGACAACAAATTTAGATTTAGAATACTCCATAAACTTAGCTAATACAGCAGCAGCAGGGTTTGAGAAGACTTGACTTCGTTTTAAAGAAGTTCGACTGTGGATAAATGCTGTCAAGCAGCATCACAAGCTACAGAAATCTTTTGTGAAAAGAAGAGCCAATCGATGCAGCAAAGTTCATTATTGTCTTATTTTTAAAAATAGCCACAGCCATCCCAACCCTCAGCACTCACCACCCTGATCAGTCAGCAGCCATCGACACTGAGGCAAGACCCTCCACCAGCCAAAAAAAAAAAACTCCCTGAAGGCTCAGGTGATTGATAGCATTTTTTAGGCATAAATTATTTTTTAGATAAGGTATGCATATTTTTTAAGTAGAATACCATTGCATCCTTAACAGACCACAGTATAGTGTAAACTTAACTTTTATATGCACTGGGAAACCAAAAAATTCATGTGACTCACTTTATTGCAATATTTGCTTTATTTTGGTGGTTTGCAACCAACCAAAATATCTAGAAGGTATGCCTGTATTTACCTTCCCATAGTTTAAACCCCTAGAGATCTGACCCTCCACCCTGTTTTAGGATCTGTTCATGTCATATCTCCACACTTTATCATCTTTCAAACACTGTATAGAAACTTTCTAGCCCATCCACTTCTTTTCTAGGAAAGCCATGTATCATTGTACAAATTAACATCAAGGATAGGCACAGTGACTCACGCCTCTAATACCAACATTTTGGGAGGCCAAGGCAGGTGGATCATGAGGTCAAGAGATCAAGACTATCCTGGTCAACATGGTGAAACCCTATCTCTACTAAAAATACAAAAATTAGCTGGGCATGGTGGTGTGCGCCTGTAATCCCAGCTACTCAGAGGCTAAGGCAGGAGAATCGCTTAACCAGGGAGTCGGAGGTTGCAGTGAGCTGAGATCGCGCCACCGCATTCCAGCCTGGCGACAGAGGGAGAACCAAAAAAAAAAAAAATCACCTTGTTTCAACCTAGTTTCCTTGAGAGTTTCCTGCCCTCTGTCCTCTTCCCTGACCCCTCCAGATACACACACGAGAAATATGTCTTTATCTCTATTTCCATGGTAAGGTCATGCAGTCCCCCAAGAGTTGGAAGTCAACTGCCTTCCTAAGTGGTCACGGTTCATGTGCAGTGGTGCATAGTCCAGTGCCTGTGAGACTTTTCAGTTTTAAATTTCGGTATAATAAAATCCAACAGTTATTGTAAAGACTTAAAACATTCATGCGACTTAATTCACAGGAAAATTTACCCAACAATCCCATCCACTAAGCAATTCATAAGATAACATTTACTCTGAAGTAAGTGTGATTCAATTTACCATAGAGAATAAGAAAAATGACTTAATAAGGTAGATATCTCTTTACAACAGACTAGGAAAGGGTAAAATTAAAGGGGAGTTCATCAGACCATAACAACCATCCGGTGTTCAATCAAGGCAGTTTTGCCAGGTGGGGCACGGTGGCTCACGCTTGCAATCCCCGCACTTTGGGAGGTGGAAGCAGGAGGATTGCTTGAACCCAGGGGTTGGACGCTGCAGTGAGACATGATCGTGCCACTGTACTAAAGCCTGGGCCACAGAGCGAGACCATTACTCAAAAAAGGAAAAAAAAAAGAGAGAGAGAGGTTTTTGCCAAAGCTGCCTGAGATTTACTGGGCACGCTCCACTTGCACAGGTCCTACAAACCAGCAATAACAATACTAGTGCTTTCACCAATCATCAGGAAAATACACAGAAAAGCACTGGGTACATTTTAAACTGTCATCTTGTTACTGTGACATTACATTTCTGTAAATAGTACAATAGGCCTCCAATAAGATATCCAACTGGGTACACGAATAATCCCGGCCCAAATTAAACACCTGTTTCCAGGAACTCGAGGCTCTGTCCACACCCCCTCCCGACCCCAAAAGGCAGAAGGTAAGTAACAGCCCCTCTGGCCTCGCGGGTCAGTTTCCAGCCCCCGGAGGTGGGCGGCAGTCATCAGGGCCCGGCATGCGGTCGCGGCCCAATCTCAACTTGGGGCCGACCCTGACCCTCAACGCCACCCGGAACGCGTAAGAGGGCGGGACCTGCCGTTCCCCACCGGGAACCGCGGTGGGGGCGGCGCCGGACCCGCCGCCGCGGGCGCCTTTGTCGTGGGGGGCGCGGCCTCCCACCGCCCGCGCAGGCTTCGTTAAACCCACCCCCGAGTACTCGCCGCCGCCTGGGCTCCGGAGCGCGGAAACGGGTCCTAACGGAAAGGGAACGTGGCGGGCGCGCCGCGGGCAAGAGGCAGGAGCCGCTCGAGCGCCCCTCGCCTGTGAGCCTCAGCCGCCACGGCGCAATGCGCGGCGCTGGCGCGTTCCCGCTACTCTACGCCCGCGCTTCCGGAGGCGGAGAGAGCGGAAAGGAAAGGAGGGGGCGGCGCAGGGCCACGCGCTTTGGGAGAGGCGGGGGGCGCACGGCGGGCCTCATGCGGGCCTCGCGGCCGGCGTCACAGAGCGCGGTGGGCCAGCGGCCAGGCCCCGGCTCCATGCGGGCGGAGCGGAGGCCGGGCCGGGAACCAGCGCACGGGAAGAGCCCCGGAGGAAGGCGGTCTAGCCCGGGTGGTTGCCAGGGCGCCCTCGAGGCGTTACCGTTGCTCCGCGCTGCCTAGGGTGGCGTGCGTAGGTCCCGTTTTTATCGTGCGTTAATAGGGAAAGCTGCCTGGATTATCTTGTAATTTTCTACCAGAACAAGAATAAAAACGGACGGCGGTTGTGTGTTTGTGATATTTTCTATCAGCAAAGTTCAGTTCAGACCACTAGTTGGTTCTGTGGGCCAGAGACTGGTAGCAGAATGGAAAGTCCTTTGCGGAGGGGTAAATGAGGTGGGTAGTTAAAACAATCTAAGGTAAAAATGATCTCTGCGGAATATGTTGAATGCAATAACTTCACGTTGAACTTTCCGGTATGGTAGGATGATGGCACCCCAAAAATGTGCACCTCCTAATCCCCACAACACGTGAATATGTCACTTTATGTGGCAGACAGGATTTAGCTGATGTGATTAAGGATCCAAATGGGAAGATGAACCTGGATTATCCAGCGGACCCAATGGAATCACAAAGGTCCTTATAAGAGGAAGACAAGAAGTTCAAAGTTAGCAGTGGGAGCTGTGAGCCCAGAAACTAGAGGTTGGAGTGACGTCAGAAAGAGGCAGTGAACCAAGGAATGCAGGTAGAAGCTGCAAAAGGAGGAAACGTGTTCTCTCCTGAAGCCTCTGGAAGGAACGCTAGCCTGCAAATTTTGGTTTTAGACTTCAGACCTTCAGCACTGTAAGACAATAACTTGTGTGGTTTTAACTAATTTAAATTTGTTATAGCAGCACTGGTACACAATCCAGAAGGTACTCAGTAAATACTGTTCACACCTAAGTGCAAAGGATGTCCCAAGGAGTTCCAATAAGGATTGTCTCTATTTTCATCCTTCACAATGTATTTTGTACTTGTTGGACTTAATTACCGAAAGGATAATCAATTCTCTTTTTGTTGTCTAAAAGGAAGCATTGGCTGGGTGAAGTGGCTCACACCTGTAATCCCAGCACTTTGGGACGCTGAGGTGGGTGGATCACCTGAGGTCAGGAGTTCAAGACCAGCCTGGCCAATATGGTGAAACCCCGTCTCTACTAAAAATACAAAATAGCTGGGCATGGTGGCATGAGCCTGTAGTCCCAGTTACTCGGACGGCTGAGATAGGAGAATTGCTTCAACCTGGAAGGTGGAGGTTGCAGTGAATGGAGATCATGCCACTGTACTCTAGCCTAGGTGACAAAGCAAGACTGAGTCTCAAAAAAAAAAAAAAAAAAAAAAAAAAAGACTTTCTTTTATGGTGCTTTTTTAAAAACCACTTTCCAGGGATAGATGTTTAAACTGTGACCGACTGGGTGCAGTGGCTCCCCGTTTGTAATCCCTGCACTTTGAGAGGCCGAAGTGGGTGGATCACCCGATAGAGACGAGCCTGACCAACATGGTGAAAGCTTGTCTCTACTAAAAATACAATAATTAGCCGGGTGTGGTGGTGCACATCTGTAATCCCAGCTACTTAGGGGGCTGAAGCACAAGAACCCGGGAGGCAGAGGTTGCAATGGGCCCAGATCATGCCACCACACTCCAGTGTGGGCAACAAAGTGAGCCCCTGTCTCAAAATAAGTAAATAATTAAATAATAAAATAAACTGTGGCCAAAAGTTTATCTTACAAAGGACTTGAGTAGATATTCCTCCAAAGAAAATATATGAAAAGATACTCAATACCGCTAATTAGGGAAATGCAAGTCAAAACCACAATGAGATAGATACCAGTTCGCACCCACTAGGATGGCTTTTGTCAAAAAAACAAAATAAGGATTGGCAAGAATGTGGAAAGATTGAAACCCCTGTGCAACGTAGAATAGCTCAGCCACTGTGGAAAATGGTATGGCATGTTCTAAAAAACTTGAACATAGAATTATATGACCCAGCAATTCCCTTCTGGACATATACTAGAAAGAAGTGAAAGCAGGGTCTCAAACAGATATTTGTATACCCATGTTCATAGTAGTATAGCCAAAAGGTGGAAACAACTCAAGTGTTCATCAACAGACAGATGAAACAGAATGTAGTAGATATATAAAATGGAATATTACTCAGCCCATGACCTGTGTGCCTCTGGTTCACGTTACAATTAAGATGTTGTGCAGGACAGACAGAATGGAAGATATATTAATGTTCTCCAGACAGAACCAAAAGGAAATAGATAGAATATATGAGAAGGAATTTATTAGAGAAATTGGCTTACATGATTATGGAGGCTGAGAACTCTGATGATACACCCCTTCGACAGCTGGAGATCCTGGAAAGCTGGTGGTGTGGCTCAGTTCAATTCTGAAGGCCTCAGTACCAGGGAAGCAGATGGCATAACTCTGAGGCAGTAGGCCTGAGAACCCAGGAGGCTGCTAGTGTAACCTGGAGTCTCAATGCCAGAGAGCCTGGAGTTCTGATGTCCATGGACAGGAGAAGCGTCTATACTAGCTTCAGGGCACAGTGGAAACCACCTTTTTGTTCTTTCTGGGCCACAGCTGATTGGATGGTGCCTGCCCACATTAAGGGTGGATCTTCCCCACTCAATCCACTGACCCAGGGGCAATTTTCTTGGGAAACTTCCGCCTCCCGGGTTTAAGCAATTCTCCTGCCTCAGCCTCCCGAGTAGCTGGGATTATAGGCGTACACCACCACACCTGGCTAATTTTTGTAATTTTAGTAGAGATGGGGTTTTGCCATTTGGCCAGGCTGGTCTCGAACTCCTGACCTCAGGTAATCTGCCCACCTCAGCCTTCCAAAGTGCTGGGATTACAGGTGTGAGCCACCGTGCAAGGCCTAAGACTATCCACTTTTAAGCAAGGAATATAGGTCAGGGGCAAGAATTTAACCTTTTTTTCCCTCTTCTGTAATGAGATGACTAAATCACAGACCTCTTAGGAAGCACCATGGCATAGTGAATAAATGCACAAGCTCTGAAGCTAGACCACGTGAAGTAACAACCAAATCCTACATCTGTTACTTCTTAGTTTTGTAATGTTAAGCACGTTATCTTACCTCCTGTGCCTCAGTTCCCCACTGTGTAGATGGAGATAATAGTATCCCTTAAGGTTGTTGTGAAGATTAAATGAGGTATGTTTGGTGCTTAGAATAGTATCTGGCATACAGTAAGTGCTGTTAGTTACTATTATGGTGAGCTAAGGCTTAAACGGAAGAATTAATTTAAATGTATCATAACGCCTTCAGAATATAGTCCTAGGCATGTAAATTATCAAAAAACAGATTTGTTTTTTGGTGATAACAAGCCGCTATGCTTTATTTGAAATAATTTGGGTTTGTAGGGTACAGAAAGCTGGTAACTTTTTTTTTTTTTTTTGAGAGGGAGTCTCACTCTGTCGCCCAGGCGAGATCTGCAACCTCCGCCTCCCGGGTTCAAACAATTATTCTGCCTCAGCCTCCTGATTAGCTGGGACTACAGGCGCGAGCCACCACGCCCAGCTAATTCTTTGTATTTTTAGTATAGGCGGGTTTCCCTGTGTTAGCCAGGATGGTCTCTATCATCACCCTGGCGTGGCAAAGTCACATCTAGCATGAGGCACTCTCCGTTTTTGACTCGCAAGATATAAGAAAGAATGAAGTGCCCATGAATACCAATTAATACTAAAAGCAAAAGCTGCATTTGCTACTTTATTAGTCTTAGCAGTAATTGCCAGTGTTTAAGTAGCCTGTTGGCATCTACTTAGCAAGCATTATCTGTATATTACTGGCTGGGACTATCCATAGAAGAAAAGGAAAAAATATACACTCTAAAAATTATTTGGACTACTTTTCTTTGCGTGGGTGATAGCATGTACTGAATAGTTGGATATATATACACACACACACACACACACACACACACACAGAATTGGGGCCAAAGTGATTATGGGCAGCTGCGTGCACCCTGTTGCACCAGGCAGACTTCTTTGGACTTTTCCATAGCGAGGAATTGCAGGCTTCATTTACTCCACCCCCACGTGTCTGATTCCTTCCCTATGGCGGCAGGGTGGGAAAGAGAACGGTGTTAGAAACTGTGTGACAGGGAGGCTCGGGAACGGTTGCCTATTTAATCTAAATAGCGAATGAAAATCAGGCAGAAATGTTGCGGGCTGTAAGCAAGGCAAAGAGGGAGAATTACGGGATCACCTGAGTTCGGGAATTACCAGCGCCGCTGACACCTGCCGCAAAATTTTCCATGAACAGACGGCACCTTGCGGAGGCGGAGGGGAGCGCGGGAGAGAGCGGCGTGTGCCGCGCTGGGTCGCGCCCCCTACCCGTGGGGCCGCGGCCCGGACCCCGCCCCCGCGCCGTGGGTGGGCGCCTCCCGGCTGTCACTCAGCGGCCGCGGTGGCTCCGGGCCCCGCCCGACACGCACTTCAGGGCGGCCCCGCCCCGCCCGCGTCAGGCTCCTCAGGCTTCAGTCACAATACGGTGGGGCTCCCTGGCTGCGCCCGGCCCGGCAGCTGCGGGCCCGGCGCCGGCCGACTGCGCCGAGGGGTCGCGGAGAGGGACGCGGCGGCGTCTGCGGGGGCCGCTCCCTCGGTGGGCCGCGGGCGAGGCATGAGCGCGGGCTCCCCCTGCCTCCGGAGCGCCGGCGGGGAACCGCGGGGCAGGAGATGTGCCTGTCCTTAGCGGCCCAGGAAGCAGCATGCACCCCGATGCGACCGACAGCGGCGGCGCCGGCCTCAGCCCCGCGCGGGCCGCAGGCGCCGGGGGCCGTCCTGCTCCGGGCTTCAGGGGCGAGCGGCGGCCGGAGTCCCCGGGGGACGCGGAGGCGGCAGCGGCGGCGCCGGGGGGCCTGGGCGGCCGGAGCTGGCGGGGGCCCGTGGCTGTGGCCGCACTCGCCGCCGTGGCCCTCTCCTTCCTGGGGCCCGGCGGCGGGGAGGCGGCGGGGGCCGCGGGGCCGAGCTCCGTCCTGCTCAGGCTCAGCCTGTACCTGAGCTGCGCCGCGGCCGCCTTCCTGCTGGGGACCCTGTCGCCCTCGTCTGCCGGAGTCCGCGCGCCCCGCCGCCCGACTTCGCAGCCGCCTGGGGCCGGTTGGCCGCGACCTCAGCCGCTCGCCGCCCGCCGGGGGTGAGTACCCGACTCCTGGCCGCTCGACTCCGCCGGCCCTCCCCCGCTTCCGGTGCCCGCGCGCCGAGTCCCGGGGGGCCGCGACATGCCCTCTTCGAAGCGGGAAGCCGGAGCCACGGGGATTGGGATGTGGGCCCGGCCGTGGACGCGAGCGTTCCCCCGCCTGGCACCGGGCTCCGCGGGGCTGGCGGAGATGCGCGTTGTTAGGTAGTCACTCGACAACCATCCTCAGTCACAACCCTGCCGGTCTCCCCCAGACCTCTGGTGTCGCTTGCCGTGGGAGAGGAAGAAGGGTTCACAGCGTTCGCTGTGCGCGGGCTCTGCGCTCGGTCCTGGCGATCCACTTGGTTCTTCTGGCCGTTCTCGGGGCGGGGGCAACTTTATGACCGTTTGCTGATGAGGAAGCTTGGTTTGGTCGCCGGCCCCAGCACCTCACCCCAAGCCCGCGTACCCTACCCACCACACTATCCTGCGTTTCACCGTGCTGGCAGTCATCATAGTAGTGCAGTCCCGCTGGCTTCTGTGATTTGGAAAGGGGATGCCGATAATCACTGGTTTGCAAGAAAAGGAAGGCCATCCTCAGCGCGCTGTGGGACCTTGGGGCTGGGGTTAGGGAATGTGGGAAAGAACGGTGTTTTAAGTGAGGACTTCTCTTCCTCAGTGCGAAACCCACTGCCCTTTCTTCCACATTCCTTCTCCTAACCCCTTAAAGGGAACTTTATTCTATCCCAGCTTAACACTCACTGCTTGACCCATACCATCATTCTGCTGAAATTGCCCAAGCGCTTTGGGGGTAAGAGAAATGGCAGTGGCTGAACTTCATAAGAATATTCGTTAATGACCAGTGTCCCCCAGGGTTTGTATTTGCTTATCACATGACCCGCTCATTCCTTCATTTCCGCCGCCACCCCCGTGCCTTTATTTTTTTAAAAAGGCATCACACTTTACCAAATTACTCTGAGTGTTAGTTCAGAATGCAGCGCTGAGATAATGGCGGAAGGCTTTAGTAGGTAACAGACGTTCACTCAGTAGGCTGATAAACAAGGCAGTGATTAAACAGGCAACTCCTGTTTTTAGAAGTGGTCTCAGAAATTAGTAACATTTGTTTCTCTTGCGAAATCTTCACTTAGCCATCCATTTTTCGTATCTCATTTAGCAAGAGTTGGGGGAGCAGATGTGTCTTCCCTCTTGCTTTTTTTCTGCAATGACAAGGAGCCTGAGATTTTACTAGTTGGTTTGTTGATCAATAAAATATGTCTTACTTCTTGAGTATCTGAAGATGTTATAATTGATTCAGTAAATATTTATTGAATATCTTGTGTGAGTCAGGTACTGTTTTGGAAACTGAGGTTGAATCAATAAGACACAAATATCCTGCTCTCTGAAGATTTTATGGGGACCAGGCAATGAATAAATGCTGTGGGATGGTGATACATGCTTCTGAAACAGTGCTTAACAGTTACGTGACCAAGAGGGACTACTAGGGGAAAGTTTAGAGGGTGAGGTCAAGATCAAAGTCTTGGTATTGCAGTCCATTTCCCAGGGCATTGAAAGCCTCCTGTTGTGGATTAGCACTCTTTCCTGGAAATGCATCTCCTCCAAATCTCCCAACTCACTTGCACCTCTGGGTAGGTAAAATGTGAATTATCATCTAGAAAGATTATTTAGTAGAAGAATTGGAGAAGATAGTAATTTAAAGGTGACAGAGAAAATGAAACAGCACGTATAATCTCTCATGAATACTACCCGAAGGTTTCAGGTAATGGAAGAGGTGAAGTGTAATCTAAGGAAAGTGAATATTGGTCATTCTTTTTGTCCTTGAATTCCTAAAATAGTCTTAAATAAGAAAATAAGTGCATTAGTCCGGGTACAGGTTTTGCCATGTTGCCCAGCCTGGCCAAGATGGTGAAACCCCGTCTCTACTAAAAATACAAAAATTAGCTGGGCATGGTGGCAGGTGCCTGTAATCCCAGCTACTCCGGAGGCTGAGGCAGAGAATTGCTTGCACCTGGGAGGTGGAGGTTGCAGTGACCGAGATCGCACCACTGCACTCTAGCCTGGGTGACACAGCAAGACTCCATCTTAAAAAAAAAAAAAACTAAAAAATAAAAAATTTTTAAAGTGCATTAGGAAATTACATTCTAAGATATATATTGCTTAGAACTGAAATACATTTCATTCACATAAAATTCTATTTTCTTTGTAGTACTGGTGCTGTTTACTCAAGTTTCTAGTGCTGTATTTCCAATTATTTGTGTATGCTTTTTTTTGTTTTTGTTTTTTTCTTGCTTTGGGACAGGGTCTACTCTGTCCCACAAGCCACCACACCTGGCTATTTTTTTGTAGGTACGGAGGCCTCAAGCAATCCTCCTGCCTCAGCCTCCCAAAGGTCTACAATTAGATCCATGAGCCTCCATACCTGGCTGTGTGTGCTTTTTAAATGTTGTCTTCTTTATGAATGGAAGAGTGGGAAGCAGAAGCATGCAATGTAGTATAAAATATCTACAGTCAGTGATATGAGCTGGACCACACAGGTCAGGTAACATATGTGGAGGAGGAGGCTGTTTAGCAGTGAACCAAATGGAGCTACTTAGAATAACAGTGACTACTATACAAATTTGGATTCAGCATGAAGAAGAGAATCCTCATTTATTCCTGTATATTTTGAGTTCTTCTAGTGTGAGCTAGACATGTTAGGCACTGGGATCAGTCTTTCTATGTACTCCTTCCTTATTTTATTTTCTTGACTTCTTTTGATAGAGAAAGAAAGTGCAAATACTGTTAAACATAGGCAGCTAGAGAAGTCTCACTGAAAAGGGAAAAGGTAAGACCCTGTACCTTAAAAAAATAAAAAGTTGGGTGCTTAGTAGAATATTGGAAACTAAAGGCCAGTGCCATATGAAGAAAGCATTAATGAAAGACTTCAAAGTTTAGCCAGAAAGTAGTTTAACAAGACCATGGAATCAGATTAATAAGCATTTACTGAATATCTGCAACATACCTCGTATTCTGACCTTGTAAGATAATTTTGTTGTCCAGTTAGTTGCTGAGTGCCAGTGTCAGGCACAAAGTACGTGCTCAGTAGATGGATTTTTATAAGAACAATTTTAAGTATCCAACTGACATTTTTAGGTCTGAAATTTCAACTACAGTTTCCCAGAGAAGGGTCAAAGCTTTGCAATAGGTGGCATTAAGAACTGGAATAATGCTTTCTGTAAGCACATGGCACTGTTTTTGGTGTTAGGGAGGATTCTAAGATGCACAAGAGTGCTCCCTTCCTGCCCTCACCAGCCCAGGAGATTAGACTCACGGGAAGGATTGGATGGGAGAGCAGATGTTTGTAGAGACAGACAGTAAACACATTCACATAGCAATCTACTGCTCCAATTGGCTTGGCTCAGACTGCTAGGATTCCTAAATGAGTTCTTTTACTAATACAAATGGTCTTTGAGTAAAACAGACTCATTTAGTTACTCGAGGGGAAAGGAAAAGAAACAGGAATTAGGGAGACTACACACAGCCTCTTTGTGGCTTTTTCCTTTATTATGCTAATGTGATAAACTAATTCTCAGTCATTTGATAATGGATAATGGCATATCATATATTTACAGTCTTCAGAATATTCTTTTTTTTTTTTTTTTGCATTTTAACTAGGGGATTTAAGTCATGGTGGCCACTGAGAAAAAAACTTTTGAGGAAGGTGGCTTTTTTTTTTTTTTACTGCCCACCAGCAACTGTCTTGATCGAAGAAGGTGGCTTTTTGAAAACCTTAAATCATAGGATCCTACCTGTCTGTAGTGTAAACATTGTTTAATTCTTTTTTTTTTTTTTTTTGAGACAGGATCTGACTCTCACCCAGACTGGAGGGCAGTGGTCATCTTGGCTCACTGCAACCTCCTCCTCCTGGGCTCAAGCCATCCTTCCACCTCCCACCTCACCCTTCTGAGTAGCTGGAACTACAGGTGTGTACTACCAGCTAATTTTTGTATTTTTGGTAGAGATGGGGTTTCGCTATGTTGCCCACACTGGTCTTGAACTTCTGAGCTCAAGTGATCCACCCACCTTGGGCTCCCAAAGTCCTGGGATTACAGATGTGAGCCACCTCACCTGACTTAAATTCATAATTTTTAACTTAATTTTTTCCGTAGGTTGCACAATTATATGATTAAAAAAGCATCCAGAAAGGTATAGAGTGAAAAACATCTTCCCTCTAGGCAGCCACTATTAGTAGTTTCTGTTTATTCCAGATACATTTGACACACATATAGGCACATACAAATATGTATTCAAAAGAATTTTTTGAATCTTGGTATGTGAACAGTGATTACACATAAAGGAAAATTATTTTCTGTATCTTCTGTCATGATGGAACTATTAAGGTTAGTCAGCATAAGATGGTTGTATATGAATAGTGATAACTTCAAAGTGTGAGAATACAATACATGATTAAACCTGGAACAGAAAAGAGTGCTAATCAGGGGTATGTAGGAAATGACAAAAGTTTATGTTTGAATTTAGCAAAATCGTCTAAAGGAAGTAATATATATTCTTATAATTTTTAAAAAACAACAGAATGGGTCTGGAGTACATGTACCATTTGAGATTTGAGTTACCAGTGAGTATATGAGATAGATGACTTTGGGAGCTAGGATTAGAAAGGTAGTGTTGGCCAGGTTGTGGAAATGCCGGGCAATAGAACTGAATTTTAGTCTTCAGGCATGGTGACTGTTGGCATTTTCTGAGCACAGGAGTGATAGCATCAGACCGGGGCTTTGAAATGTTGAATGGATATGTGACTGGGATGGACTTAAAAGGAGAAATACTGGTTGGGCAGGGTGGCTGATGCTTGTAATCCCAGCATTTTGGGAGGCCGAGGCAGGTGGATCATCTGAGGTCAGGAGTTCAAGACCAGCCTGACCAAGATGGTGAAACCCCGTCTCTACTACAAATATAAAAATTAGCCAGGTGTGGTGGTGCGTGCCTGTAATCCCAGCTACTCAGGAAGCCGAGGCAGGAGAATCGCTTGAACTCAGGAGGCAGAGGTTGCAATGAGCTGAGACAGTGCTACTGCACTCCAGCCTGGGTGATAGAGTGAGACTGTCTGAAACCAAAAAAAAAAAGAGAGAAATACTGTAGCTGCAATGATAAAAAGTGAGGGTTAATGAAGCTGTGTGAATGGAGGCAACAGGCAGTACATTCAAGAGTGAGTGAGACTTTTCTTTGATATGATTCTCATTAGTTATCATTACAGATAGGTTCAAGAATATTCTCAGGAGAGTCCTAACATTCCTTTTAAACAATAAATTCAACCCCAAACCTGAGGATCCCCACAGTGTATAGCAGCAGAAGTATCCTAGCAAGGTCTCCCAAGTTGAATGTTCTACTTGGAGCCTTCTTAATTCTGGTCATTCCTGGGGGATTTATTTCACACTCTTGAATCTTAAGCTGCTTTTGTTTTTGAAGCACAGTATGTCACATTGGTGATTGAATGTTGTCGTCTTAAAAATATCTTAGGCTTCATTTCCCAACCATATCATTTTGGAATAGGAAAATGCCCTAGATTCCTTCAAATGTAGGATTCTTTATAGTGAGAATGGTGCATATGGTTGTGCTAAAAAAGGTGACGCAGCAAGTTTAGTGCTGAGGGTTCACGACACAGAAAATGAACAGTGTCTGTGGAAGGCTGTTAGTATTGAAATAATTGCATGCCACCTTGCCAGCATTTTAAAAATTGCAACTGTACTATTGAAAGAAAAAAATTGCAAACTTGGAACCTGTATTTTTATCCTTTACTGCTGTAGGTTACCTATTCCATCTAGGTTGCTTGGTTGCATGGGGATGGTAGGTAGGTAGGCAGCCCTTCGCAGGGGCTCTCCTGGATATCCTGAGAGCCAGGGGTTAGGTCTAAGTCACACCCTGCTTTAGTCTACGAATGTGTGCTTCTATAAGTTTTTTTTTTTTTTTTGAGACAGTCTCACTTTATCACCCAGGCTAGAGTGCAGTGGCATGATCTTGGCTCACTACAATGTCCTCCTCCCGGGTTCAAGTGATTCTCCTGCCTCAGCCCCCTAGTAGCTGGGACTACAGGTGTGAGCCACCATGCCTGGCCAATTTTTGTATTTTTTGTAGAGACAGGGTTTCACTATGTTGGTCAGGCTAGTCTTGAACTTTTGACCTCATGATCCGCCCAACTTGGCCTCCCAAAATGCTGGGATTATAGGCATGACTCACCGCACCCGGCCTTGAAAGTTTTTTTAATGAGGTTATGATCTCATACAGAACCCCATCCTCTTGCAGTACTCCTACCTCCTCACCCTATCACCCCATCAGCATTTCTGGGAGCCCACAGGCAGTGTGCCATGTATTTGGGGATAATCTCACTTACATTCTTCTTATTCCTGGTGCCTCCAAAGCACTTGAGAGAGGTCTCTGTGCTGTGCCACCACTGCTGGTCTGTGAGAAAGACTTTCTCTGCTGGGGTACTACTGTCTCAGTCCTCCAGAGCTGCGTGTCTGGAGGGGCTTGGTCTGTCCTTCGGGGTTTTTCTAAGCCAAGGCCACATGTATGCTTTATAGAATCAGGGAGGCTAGCCCTGTTTCTCTTACTCAGGCATGTTTTTAAAACATTTTTTTAATGTTTTTTTCTTATGGAAGCTAAGGAGCTTATGTCCCTCCTTGCATCTTCTGTGAAGACAGCCTCCTCTTTTCTCTTGAGGCTTCTCTCCATCTGGCTCAGACTGGCTGATGGGACCAAGCCAGGGCTTTCTCTAGTCCCCAACCTTGAGCCTCTACACATAAGCCACCTCCCCACGAGGCTTCTTTCTCCTATGGAAATCAACTCATGCAAATGTATACCTGAGGGCTGCTTGCAGGCTACCAATTTGTTATACATGAAATTGACATCTTAACTGTTCCAGAAATTTCTGTGTGTTTTCCTGAAGCAGAATTGTTCATCTCTTTTTTTTTCCTGATTTTTTTTTCCCGTTTCACTGAACCTTTCTTTTTCTTAAGTTGCAACCCCTAGATAGTTCAGAAAGTTGAATGTTTCCCAGATTTGCATTTGGATCATTCTTGAGGTCTCATTCTTTATTCTCTTACTTTAGGGCAGTCTTAACTTTGGCCTCCCACAAGAACCATCCCTATCTACATTGAGGACTTAAGAGATTTATTCCTGAGGCTCAGATCTTGTTTTGGGCCTCAGACTTATTCAGCTGTTTACCTTGACATTTCCACTTGGCAGTCCCAGTGGTACCTGAAGCTTGAGCCCCTGACATGATCAGTGTCTGTCTCTGTTCCTCTTGTTCCTGTGTCAGTGAATAGCACCTCTGAAAGTCAGGACCCACACCTGAGTCCTTGACATCTCCTTCTCCTTATACCACATAGGCACTCCATGAAGTCCTGTCCTTTTACCTCTTTTGCTAATTTTATTTTTTTATTCATTTACTTATTTTTGAGACAGGGTCTCACTCTGTTGCCCAGGTTGGAGTGCAGTGACGCAATCATGGCTCACTGCAGCCTCAACCTTCTGGGCTCTAGTGATCCTCCTGCCTCATTCCCACAAATAGCTGGGACTGCAGGTGGATGCCACCACACCCGGCTAACTTTTTTTTTTTTTTTTTTTTTTCCTGAGACAGGGTCTGGCTCTGTTGCCCAGGCTGGAGTGCAGTGGCATGATCTTGGCCCACTGCAACCTTCACCTCCTGGGTTCAAGCCATCCTCCCACTTCAGCCTCCCAAGCAGCTGGGTCTAAGGGTGCCTGCCATCACACTCAGCTAATTTTTGTAGAGACAGGGTTTTACCATGTTGCCCTCAAGCCATTCACTTGCTTTGGCCTCCCAAAGTGCTGTGGGATTACAGGTGTGAGCTACCGTGCCTGACTGGCTAATTACAAGAAAGCATGTTGTTTGTAGAGATGGGGTCTCTCTCTCTGTTGCCCACACTGGTCTCAAACTCCTGGACTCAAGCCATCCTCCTCCCGCCTTGGCCTCCCAGAATGTTGGGATTACAGGGGTGCCTGCCCTTATCTCTTGAGTATCTTGCAATCATCCACTTCTTTCAGTCTTTCCTGCTTGGTCTCAACTACCATCATGTCCCACCTAGATGACTGTAACAACCTTTCCATTGGTCTCTGCCTCCATGTTGGCTCTCCCTTCCATTCATTCTTTTAAAAATGCAAGCCTAATCAAATTCCTCTTTAGCAACACGGTCGCTTAAAAACTTTCAGTAACTTCCTGTTCTTCCTAGCTCTCTAGCCTAAATCTCCAGTCATAATTATCCTCACTCCTCATGCTCCACCCTTAGTCCTCATAGTGCCCAGCTCTCTGTGTCTGCAGGGACTTTATATATTGTTTCCCCTGCCTTGAGCACTCCACTGCCCAGTTTACCTAGTTGGCTTCTCTTCCTTTAGACCTCAGTCATCCATTTTGCAAAGAAGCTTTTCCTGTCTTTCAACTTTACATATTCTTACAGCACCACATAACCTCTCCTTCACTGTAGTTGTCACAGTTGTAATTTTATTCAGATGGCTCCCGGTGTTTCCTTTTCATTAGTCATTGAACCCTATATGAGGGCAGAAACTTCCCTCTGTGAGGGAGACTCGCTTTGTTGCCCAGGCTGGAGTGCAGTGGCGCGATTTCAGCTCACCACAACCTCCATCGCCCAGGTTCAAGCGATTCTCCTGCCTCAGCCTGCCAAGTAGCTGCATTACAGGCATGTGCCGCCACACCGAGCTCATTTTTGTATTTTTAGTAGAGACGGAGTTTCACCATGTTGGTCAGGCTGGTCTCGAACTGTTGACCTTGTGATCTGCCCACCTCGGCCTCCCTAAGTGCTGGGATTATAGGCGTGAGCCACTGCACCCAGCCCCCTCTGTGTCTTTAAGGCCTAGTTGGATGATTTAGTAGGTAAGCAATAAACTTTTAAATGCATGAATAACTGGGAACCAGTAAAGCATAGGCATGAAGAGAATGGATTTGGAGTTAGTCATTGGTCTGGAATTGAATCTTGGCTCTCCCCCTACTAACTGTGACAGTGGGCAGCTTGCTTAGAGAGAGAGTCTCTTCATGTGAAAAAAGGATAAGTAAATACTTTCAAAGGTTCTTTGGAACAGTGTAATAGCATTTGTAAAATAAAGAATATAATGCTTTAGATATGGAAGATGCTAAGTGGTAGCTTTAACATTTATTTTGTACAAACCTTTTTATTATAAAATAAAAAAATGCAGATTCAGAAAATCCCACCACATAAATGTATAGGTGGATGAATGATTATAGAGAGAATGGCTTTGTAACTTCCAGAAATTCCATTTGCCACTTTGTATCTCCACCCTAATGTGAGCACCTTCTCTCCCACCTTAGTAACCTCATCTTGACTTTAAAGTAATCACTTTCTTGCATGTTGTTATAGTTCTAACACTCAAATGTACTTCAGTGGACATTATAGTTTAGTCTTGTCTCTTAAAAAAAAAAAGTTTCCCTTTCTCTGCTGAAGAACCTGGAGGAATTGTCCTGTAGAGTGTTCTGTAGTCTGGATTTTGCTGATTGCGCATCAGTGATGCAGTTCAGCAGGTTCCTCTGTGTCCTGCAGATTGACAGTGGGTCCAGAGGCCTGCTCAAACTCCTGTTTGATTCCTTTGGCAAGACTTTGAGTAGTGGTGTGCTCTTTTATCAGAAGGCATGTTGTACCTGGTTATCTTTCTTTTTGTGATGTTAGTAGCTGTTGACACTCAATACCTAGATCCATTAAATTATTAGTGACAAGATGGTGATGTTTGTCATTTTTCAATTACTTACTTAAAAACTTTTAGAAGAGTATTGTCTCTTGTCCCTCATCTACTCGTTGGTTACACAAAGGAACAGTTCAGTAGAAAAGCTGGATGAAACCTTGGTTCTTCACTTTACTAGTTTCCACAATGAGTTGATTCCTTATCATCCTCTGAAGGTGACCAATTTCCCCATTGTGTTTTCAAAAAATACTGTTATGAATTCGGCTGGGTGCAGTGGCTCACACCTGTAATCCCGGCACTTTGGGAGGCCCACGTGGGCGGATCATAAGGTCAGGAGTTTGAGACCAGCCTGGACAACATGGTGAAACCCCATCTCTACTAAAAATACAAAAAAATTAGCCAGGCATAGTGGTGGATGCCAGTAATTCCAGCTACTTGGGAGGCTGAGGCAAGAGAATTGCTTGAACCCAGGAGGCCAAGGTTGCAGAGAGCCGAGATTGTGCTACTGCAGTCCAGCTTGGGCAACAAGAGCAAAACTCTGTCTCAAAAAGTCTATATTATGAATTAATGGATTTGAACATATTTGATGAGTTTCAATAAGTTGTGATTATTATATTTTTTGAAGCCTGTGTTATCCCATCTCCAGTGGGAGCCCTTTTTAGTTGACTCCTGAGTCCTTTGGACGTAACCCTTGTGGTCTTTGAGTGTTTTCTTACTATGTGGTATAACAGTGTTTTAGGCTCATGTCGAATGTCTTCTGCTCATACCTAGAATTAACCATATCTCCAAAAGGAGCCGTGTTTGTTTTTTTAAAGTGGGAAATGGCATTTCAAGAACTCATTTTGAGTGTCAGGGAGGCTTGTTGCTATTGGACTGGTCATTGTTTCTTGACTTCCTCTATGGAGGGATCTGAAAAAAAACGCATATGAGATCGGTTTTGCAGAAAACAATCACCGAGTAGTTAGATTTGTGTATTCTGTCAAAGGCCAGTGACACTTAATTTGAACAGTGCTTTGTAATCCTCTGTGTCATTTGCTTAGCATAGCATGTGTTGGCATTGTTAATGTGTCCAGGAAAATAGTTCCTGTGGCCCCAGTTTATTTCACCCTAATCTATGGCTGTGAATACAGTGGACAAATATGTGTATTACAGGAGTTGTATCATGTGAATGATGTGAAGTAAATGCCTTAGAAATTGGTAGAGCTAAATTTAACATCTTTTGCGCTTGCTGTTCGCAGGTGTATTAACTGCATTATGTTACCCAGTTTAATTCTTGCCTCTATCATGTGAGGTGTAGGGACTGTTATTCTCATTTTGCAGAAGGGAAAACTGAGGTTTAGAGAGGCTAAATGATGTGCCCAGGCTATATAACAAGTGAAAGAACTAAGAATTAAACCCATGTTTCTCTTAACTCTGGCGTCTACACACCTAACCACTTTATTACCCTTTTAATTATTAAAATTTAGTCTGGCCTGATTCAGATTCTGAATGACTTGGGAAGCTTTGGGATGATTCTAGCATTTGCTTAGGACTTAATGTCACTTCAGAGATCTCAGAATGAACTTGAATGATGTCTCAACTGTCCCTTCTGTGCTCCTGAGAATCTTTATTAATCAGGTAAGGCATTTTTTCTCCCTCTCCTGAACCTGGGTGTGACTGCAGAATCCCTCTCAATACTGCATTCTAGGCAGCCACTAAAAGTTCATGGAGTTGGCACATAGCGTGAAACCCATCGGCCATTTTGAGTGAGAATCTAGTAGAATGGCAGTGGTGCCTTTTGGATTCTGCTACCAGTTTTTCTGTGCCTGTATTACTCTGTCATCACTGCATTATAACAGCTGGTTACATACTTTAAAAATCTCTTCTGGTAAAAATCAGTATTTCTTAAACTATGATTCATTAACACTTAGGTCTGGGAGATGCTTTTAGGTACACTGCAAAAACGAAGAGGAAGCACGGGAGGCTAGTTTGGTAGTCACAGAAGTCTGAAAAAACTAAATTCTTTTTTTGCTGTTTGTTTGAGACAGGGTCTTCCTGTGTTGCCCAGGCTGGGGTGCAGTGGCACAATTATAGCTCACTGTAGACTTGACCTCTTGGGCTCAAGCAGTTCTCCCACGTAAGCCTCCCAAATAGGTGGGGTTACACGCATGTGCCTCCATGCCCAGCTACTTTTTAAATTTTTTTGTAGAGAGAGGGTCTCACTATGTTGCCCAGGCTGGTCTTTAACTCCTGGGCTCAAGGGATCCTCCTACCTTGGCCTCCCGAAGTGCTGGGGTTACAGGCATGATCCACCACACCCAGCCTTGGAAAAACTAAAGCTTTGTAATATGTGTTATTAAATGAAGCTTGTAAGAAATCCTAGTGTAAAGAAATCTGTTTAGCTTTTTATCCAATGTTTTCTAAACATTACTAATCCCTGTATCCTCTTCCTTTTCTTTCCTTCTTCCTTCTTTCCTTTCCTTCTTTCCTTTCCTTCTTTTCTTCTTTTCTTTTTCTTGAGACAGAGTCTTGCTCTGTCGCCAGGCGCCAGGCTGGAGTGCAGTGGCGCAATCTCAGCTCACTGCAACCTCCACTTCCCGGGTTCAAGCAATTCTCCTGCCCCAGCCTCCCAAGTAGCTGGGACTACAGATGTGCACCACCATGCTCGGCTAATTTTTGTATATTTTAGTAGAGATGGGGTTTCACCATGTTGGCCAGGATGGTCTCCATCTCTTGACCTTGTGATCTGCCTGCCTCGGCCTCCCAAAATGCTGGGATTACATGCGTGAGCCACTGAGCCCGGCCCCCTTCCTTTTATTTTTAAACAATAAGGAGATGTATTCTCTTAAGAAATAATAAGAGAGAGGACAAGCTAAGGGCTAGGGCAGGCTTCATGTGGAGACCATTGAGCCTCCAGGACTGTTTCTCTGTGTGTTTCTTAGCCCTGTGAGTCAGGAGAGCTTGCAGGCTGTTGGTCAGGTGACTGTATCAGTTTTAGACACCACAGCAGCACAGGAAGATGCCCAGAGAAAGAAAGTCCCTTTTTGGTACAAGGAAAATGTTCTTAGAAATGCCCCTGGCAGTGTTCCCCTCACATCTTATTGGCCAGGTTTGCGTGGGTGCCCATTTCTTAACCCGTTGTTGGCACGGGGAACATGATTTCTGTGATTGGGCTAGGACAGTCATTTATCCTTTTTGTTTTGCTTCCCTTACCTCATTGTGTACAACTAGCCCAGTCACTTAAAGAGGACGGAGGTTGTGGGTTCACACTTGGCCTCGTGTCAAGGTCTTCATGACAGGCCGCCTTACCTTTTTAGCCTTCACTTGTATTCCTCTTCCTCAAGCTGACTACTTGTTCTTCCTGAGTTTACCATTGGGTGAGTGTGCATACACCCTGGAAGTCCTTTGCCCGTGTTTTTGTACATTCAGTTCTACTTGCTGTTAAAGGTTCAGCTCAATTGCCCTTCTATCCGGCAGCTTCATCACGCTCTTCATTTGTGCTCAGTAAGCATGCATTTATTGCGGGAGGAGAGGGAGAGATCTAGGTAATTCCAGTTTCTGGCTTGGGGGCTGAATGGGTACAGGTGCCCTTCATGCAGGTTTGGGATGGTGGGCTCTAATACATTTTGGCCTTGTAGATTTCGAGATGCCTGTGGATCTGTCCAGCTGGTGGTTAGGTCTATAGGTGTGCAGTTTGCAGGAGAGATCAGGGTTGAGCAGGTTGATTTGCTGGTGGTCAGTGTACATGTGGCAGTTAAGACCACAGGGGGAATGAGATTCCTGAGGGCAGGAGGATGGCTGAGAAGCAGCGAGTCGGAGCGCAGGCAAGGGAAGAGCAGCCCACCTAGGAGAGAAAGAGCATTTAGAGGCTATGAGATAGAGAAGTCCAGAGAGCAGCAGGGAGCAGACAGCCAACAGTGTCTGGTGGGGCAGAGAGGTCCAGAGGGAGGACCTAGGGTGTGCTCTGGACTTGGCAACTGGGAGGCCTTTCGAGGTCCATGCCTGTGTAGTTTGGGAGTGGGAGTGGAGAGGTTTACAGTGTATGGCCTGTGCTCTGTGGAAACCTGGCTGAGAAGGCTGAAAGAGAAAGTGGTACCTAGAGTGGAGTGTGTGTTACGGGATTTTTGTTGTTGTCAGGCAGAGAGATTTAAACACATTTTTAGGTTAAGGGAAACGTGGAAAAGTAGAGAGGAAGGGCCTGAACATCTCAGGGATGGATGGTAATTGATGGAGCCATGCCCAGGTGGGCAAGATGAGAGCACGGGTTGGGGGATTTGACTTTAGTAGGAGATAAAAATGGGGGCACATGGAGAGAACTTTATGGAAGTTGGCAGGGAATTTAGGTATTTCAAGCTGGATAGTCTCAAATATCTTGGTAAGTGGGAGACAAAATTAATTACTGATAGAGATATGATATGTGTAGAGGGTCATCTTTTTTTTTTCTTTTTTGAGACAGCATCTTGCTCTATACCCCAGGCTAGAGTACAGAAGAGGATTGTGGCTCGCTGCAGCCTTCGCCTCTTGGCTTCAAGCAATCCTCCCGCCTCAGCATCCCAGAGTGCCAGGAATACAGGTGTGAGCCACTGTGCTGGGCCTATACAGCGTAATTTTAAGAGAGTAAAAAGTTTGGAAAAAATATCATTGGAGAGAATAACAGCAGAACCATTTATTGAGCCCTTATTGTGTACCAAGCATTTCACTAGGCACTTTACTTTCCCATTGGACCCTCACAGTTATTCTATGAGAAAGTCACTGTTAACCTCATCGTATGGATCAGGAAACAGGTATAGAGGGATCAGGTGATTACCCAAAAGTGACAGAGCTAGCTGGGATGGTGCTAGACTTTCTTTGACAGGAGAGCCAGCCCTCTTGATCTCTGTGCTCTGCTGTCTCATAAGGGAGAAGCAGCATTGCAAAGGTACGTGGCTGAGTCCTGAGAAGTTGAGGGCCAAGATGTGAAGTTGGAGGCCATGAAAGTCTAGCGACGCCCACTGCATGATTGTGAAGTTTTTATAGATGGAACACTTGTAACAAACTCCTGGAGTGAAGTAGTGAAGATGTCTGTGGGATTGGGGTGACAGAGGGCCAGGGCACAAGAATGTTTGATGAGAGCTGCCCAGGCCTCATCAAGCTAAGGGAGGAACCGAGGCCAGGAGGAAAGCTGAGAGCTTGGAGAAAGGGAAGGGTCAAAAGCCTGGGAGGCCTCCTATCTGTCACCATGCCTGGCCAATTTCTAAAATTTTTAGTAGAGATGAGGTTACCGCATGTTGCCCAGGCTGGGCTTTGAACTCCTGGGCTCACGTCATGGGCCTGCCTTGGCCTCCCAAAGTGCTGGGATTACGAGTGTGAGCCACTGTGCCTGGCCTAAGCACTGTAATTAAAACTGCAGCTCATACATTTAGCTAATTTCCTTTGCCTTTTAAAGTGATTAATGGCTTGTTCATATCATTGTGGAATAAAATTCTGTAGAGAAAGAGTTCATACTGCCTCTTTATGAACATACAAATGAAATATTATTGTTTCAGTTAACCTAAAGTCCAAGTTATGAATGACTCCACATTAAAACAAGCCTTTCTGATTTTCCTAATAATAAAACACTTCTGTTTTTTTCAGGGATCATAATTTTTATCATCAGGACCAGTTAGCAGTGTTGCCTAAAGTATGTTCTCAGGGTCATAGAAGTAATTTAGGAAATGCTGTTAAAAATACTACTTACTCCAAAGACAAATCCTAAACTTTGTGAATTAAAAATATAAGGGAACAGTGTCTAAAAATCTGCATTTGAACAAATTCCTCCAGTGATTCTTGAAGAAAACTGATGTAGAATGTTTTCAAGTTATGCATAGCAGCTTCCTGAATCAACAAAGCCAAGGAAACTAAGTCACGTCTAATATTAACATGATTATGTACCCACATGCACAAGGCTACATTGCTTAGTCCTCTCTACTTAGTGGAATGGCTGTTGCACAAAGACCTGTCTTAATAACATGTTTCTTTTAAGAGCAGGATTGACCGGGTGTGGTGGCTCTCACCTGTAATCCCAGTACTTTGGGAGGCCAAGGCAGGCAGATCACTTGAGGTCAGGAGTTCAAGATTAGCCTGGCCAACATTGCAAAACGCCATCTCTGCTAAAAATACAAAAATTAGCCTGGAGTGATGGCAGGCGTCCGTAATTCCAGCTAGTTGGGAGGCTGAGGCAGGAGAATCACTTGAGCCCGGGAGGTGGAGGTTGCAGTAAACTGAGATCTCCCCACTGTACTCCAGCCTGGGCGACAGAGCAGGACTCCATCTCAAAAAAAAAAAAAAAAAAAGGCAGAATTTATTCTTTGAATGTCAACACATTTATTTTAGATAGAAACAGAAGAAACAATTTTTATGATCTAGATCTGGGCTGCAGTAAATAACTTTTACTTATCAATTAAAAGGGATGTAAAAGTCCACTTCTTTGAGTAGATTCAATTACATTGTGTTTTTGACTTTATACAGCTAGTCTTTTTTAGCAGTAATTCATTACACATATCTCTTAATATGATACATTGGTGCTATCTGGGCTGCTGGGTGTGGGGTCTACCTTTTCGGTTCAAAGGAACTGTGGAAGTTGAGGTCCCAGGGAATCAAATTACCACTGTAATAGTTTTCTTAAGTATTTTATCACCAGTTTTTATTTAAAAGCTAGTTAATGTGAAAAAACACTCACCTGTCCAAACCCAAGGAATGGACTCAGAGACACGAAGAACAGAAGAGAGACTGTTAATGGCAGTCTTGCAAGATTGGATGTCTGGTAGGCAGGCACACCTGGGGCAGTTACAGCAGATAATTTACTCCTGGCACACAAGTCCCTTCCCCCAGTTCCTCATTGGTTGATTACTCTGGGATTAAACTCTTCCTGGAGGTCGCCTAAATTTCATTATCCCCTTTATAAGGTTATACTCCATCCCCCTCCCTGCTTACGTTTCAGTTTTCCAATAAGGAACTTTCTTCCCTTTTATGGGCTGACCCCTCCCCTACATCCTCTTTGCTTATCGTGACTTTTTAGGTGCATGAACCGCAATTGTTAAGTCTGCAGGCTGGTTGCCAGTACTTAGATTTATCGTGCCTTGAAAATGGACCATTTAAAATGTTTTCTCACAGTTAACAAATTAACTAAGATAAAGGAATTATGGTATTCCAGGACAGTAATGGAGTACAAAACAGTGATTGCTTTTATGACTAAAGATCTCTGTGAGAAAAGCAATTCTATGTGACTCATCCAGTTGTTGAGTTACAGGACAGCTTTAGAGCAGGGGCAACTACTGGTTCCTTCATTGTTTTACGTTAAGTGCTATCAGAGAGAACTATTATGATGTGGGAATTTTTACAATTACTTCAATATGTAAACTTCAAAATTCTCATAGATTGTATTTTTCTTTTGTGACCTGTGCTAGAGTATGAAATGTAGAGAGCATGCCAGAATAGGAAGAATATTAGAATCCCTAAGCCTAGCCTTCCATGGTGGTATGGCTCATTAGTTACCCAATTATGAACTTCCATCAAGAATAAATGAAGCCAGGGCTGGTCATGGTGGCTCACACCTGTAATGCCAGCACTTTGGGAGGCTGAGGTGGGTGGATCACCTGAGGTCAGGAGTTTAAGACCTTCCTAGTCAACATGGTGAAACCCCATCTCTACTAAAAATACAAAAATTAGCCAGGCATGGTGGTGCATACCTGTAGTCCCAGCTACTCGGGAGGCTGAGGCAGGAGAATCACTTGAACCTGGAGGTGGAGGTTGCAGTGAGCCAAGCTGGCACCACTGCACTTCAGCCTGGGCGACAAAGCGAGACTCTGTCTCAAAAAAACAGAAAGAATAAATGAAGCTAATTTATTTACCGTTCCCTATCCAGTACCCAGCTAAGTGCCAGGCATGCAGAGTGAGTCCTCAGTAAATGTTAGATGATTGAATGAATTGATGGAAACATGATTCATATCATAGAAGCCTATGATTTCCTTTATGAACTCAAAATTGCAATAGAAGCCAGTGATAAAATGGTTATAGCATTCTTTTTTATCATACAAACCTTCTTTTTTTTTTTTTTTTGAGACGGAGTTTCGCTCTTGTTACCCAGGCTGGAGTGCAATGGCATGATCTCGGCTCACTGCAACCTCCGCCTCCTGGGTACAAACAATTCTCCTACCTCAGCCTCCCGAGTAGCTGGGACTACAGGCTGTGCCACCATGCCCAGCTAATTTTTTTTGTATTTTTAGTAGAGACGGGGTTTCACCATGTTGACCAGGATGGTCTCGATCTCTTGACCTAGTGATCCACCCGCCTCGGCCTCCCAAAGTGCTGGGATTATAGGCGTGAGCCACCGCGCCGGGCTTATACAAGCCTTTTCAGGAATGCAAATATTACTGTCAGGGTTTTCAGTTACCTTTTTCTAAGCCAGTTTGTTTTTCATTCTTTTTTCTAGCCCCTGTTCGTTCTCTACTTGCCAGTTTAGGCAAACTACTGTCTGCCTGTGTATTTTCAAGTACATGTTCTGATTTCAATTTTCAAGTGTTTGTCTGATTTGAGATGTGTTTAAATTTCTCTTGTAATCAAATGGAATGTGTTTGGTAAGGATCTTCAGATCTGAATCTTGGAAATTAGAGATAAAACACATTTTTCTCCCCATGAATCTTAATTCTTACGGTTGAATGGAAAAGCAACCTAAGTATCATTAACCGACCTCAAAATCTGCTTCTATTGATCATTTAATAAAGATTTTGCCTTTGTGTTAATATTTATTTTTCTGTTAGAAAGTAGGTTAATCACCAGGAAACATTACTAAAGGAATCGGCTGTGAAAGTAAAATATGACAGCATGAGAAGTCATAACATCAATTCCATGTAATATAATTATAATCATTTTTTGGAAAGGAAATTAACATTGTTAAAAAGTTTTAGACTATGACTTTTGGAATCATAATAGTAACCTGTATCTGTGAACTGCTTTATAATTGTTAAAGCACTTTTACGTACATATTATCCTTCTTCAAATGCTTAATAATTCATTAATTTAAATAATACAGACATTATTATTTTACATTGACATGACTCTCAGAGAGATGGACATGTTTACTATAGCCCAGCAAGTTAAAGGGAAAGAATCAACTGCAGCCTTATTTATTCTGGGTTTTAACTGAGTGCTTTTGCCACTGTAATGTAATGTCATATACTTTTGTCATGGTAACAATAAGGGGATTGTGCCCCAGCATGAAGCACATTTTAATTTCGTATATGTTCAGTGAAAAGGTCTAATGATTTTATATCTCTTCATAGGATGTAGTCTCTATAACCATCTTTTTTTTTTTTTTTGAGATAGAGTTTCGAGGTTTGTTGCTCAGGCTGGAGTGCAGTGGCACGATCTCAGCTCATTGAAACCTCTGCCTCCCGGGTTCAAGCAATTCTCCTGTCTCAGACTCCCGAGTAGCTGGGATTACAGGCGCCCGCCACTATGCCTGGCTAATTTTTGCATTTTTAGCAGAAACAGAGTTTCGCCATGTTGGCCAGGCTGGTCTCAAACTCCTGACCTCAGGTGATCTGCCCGCTTGGCCTCCCAAAGTGCTGGGATTACAGGCATGAGCCACCGTGCCCAGCCCTCTGTATCTATCTTAACAGATGATTGGCTTTCATTATGGAAGTATAAACAGAACCTGATTCATACATTTGATGCATGTAGACATGGTTGGCCTTTGACCTGGACACAAAACGTACTTGGATAGATGATGTAATAAGCTACAGAAGCTTCTGATCTAATCTGCCATTCATCTTTCTCCATGTTCATGTGAGGTAAAATCATGATACAGATGTAGGCTTTTGGAAGCTGCATTTGTCGTACTGAGTACCCCTCAGGGATAGAAGACCCTGACCTGTGCCTTCACACTGCCTTTCGTATCTGTTACTCTTCTCCTTCTGGAGGTTCCCTGCTCAGAGGACCTGGGCTTTCAAGGGATGTGGTTTAGGGTTGGCCAAAGAGGCTGAAAGGGATTTTTCCAGTTCACCTATGCATAATTTGTGCTTCAAGGCTCGAAAAGCTCAGAGTACCTCACCACCCCCCACCACCACCTCATTCTCTCCTTTGTTTCTTGAGTTTCTTCTCAGCTGATAGAAGAAGACTCACCTTTGGGCCAGTTGCAGTGGCTTACAACTGTAATCCCCAAATTTTGTGAAGCCAAGAAGGTGGGCGAATTGCTTGAGGACTTGAGTTCAAAATCAGCCTGGGCAACATAGTGAGACCCCTGTGTCTACAAAAAAATGAAAAATTAACTGGGATTGGTGTGCATGCCTGTAGTTACAGCTGTTTTGGGAGGTTGAGGTGGGGGGATTGCTTGAGCCCAGGAGTTCAAAGCTGTAGGGAGCCATGGTTGTGCCACTGCACTCCATCCAGCCTGGGCAACAGAGTGAAACCCTGACTGGAAGGAAAAAAGACTCCTCTATGAAGCAAAAGAAAATTCTTGAAACATTTAATCTTTTGAATGAAGTCATAGTCCAAGTCCAACTATATATTTTATAGATGCTTTTAGTATGTTTTAGAACATTTTTGGTGGTACCAGTAGCACAGCAGTGACAACATTTTTTATTTAAAACAGAAAAAAAAAAAAAAAGATGGAGACAAACTAACTATAGAATAAGAGAATAAATTATGGTGTAAGCTATTCAAAACATCTGAGTCCCCCCCCCCCCCCCCCACCAACTCTAGTAAAAAGACAAAAAGTAGCTGAGTGTATTGGCACCTGCCTGTAGTCCCAGCTACTTGGGAGGCTGAGATAGGAGAATTGCTTGAACCTGGGAGGCGGAGGTTGTAGTGAGCCAAGATTGTGCCACTGCACTCCAGCCTGGGTGACGGAATGAGACTCCCATCTTAAAAAAAAAAAAAAAAAGTATTTATGATAAAATGCTGAGTGTAGCCAAATGCAAAGTTGTGTATATACCATGATCCCAATTAAAAAAAAATACAAATAAAGTACCAATATTTATTGTTGTCAGACATTGTTTATAGTACTTCGTGTGTGTTAATGCTCATACCAGGTTTGTGAGGTAGGTACTATCGTTATCTCTATTTTATGTGTAAGGAAAGTGACATACAGAAAAGTGACTTGCCCAAGGCTACATAGTAAGTTGGAATCGCTCTGGATGATGGTATTATGAGTCAGTTTAATTCTTTACATCTGTAATAGAGAATGTGTCTCTGCTGTTTATGTAATTGGAAATAACAGTTTAAAAGGAAATTATAGCGTCTTTGAAATTTAAAAAGAAATTAGAGCATCTTTGAAATTTAGAAAAACAGTAATATGAGAAAACTTGTAGGTTGAATTTTAAAGAATAGCTCTTCCTTCCTATATTTAAAGTAGAAATTGTGCTTGACTAAGAGGGGAAAAAAAAAGACACAAATCCACTATTTTCTATTAATACAATCTCCCTAAATGATAACCTCTCAGTATCATGTTAATAGTTTTCTCTTTCTTGATAAGGAAAGTAAGATATTCTTTAGTTTCTGGTTAAGCATAATAAAAGCACAACTCAGAAAACTGTCAAACCAGGTTTTGTTTGTATACTTAAATGCTTTACATCACTGCAGAACATCTCCAGGAAATGTACACCTTCCTCTTTGTAAAGCATATCCTCAAAGGCAAAAATACTTCAAGAATTATGTGTTCTTGTTGTGCTGTATCTTACTCCAGTTGCTTAACTTTTCATCCCCTTCTTGCTTTTATTTCTGCCATTCCTGTGCCTTTAGAAAACCAGTCAGTCAGTCAGCCCACCTTGGATTTGCTGAAAGTTGGTAACATTTTGAGTTGTGTTTGTGATACTGTCTGGTGGGCACTCTAAGAGCTTTGTGAGAGCAGCCATTACAGACTAGACGCCCAGGGCTTGAACATGGCTTGAAGTTTAGCCCAAACAGCAACAGCCTGCACGGTTTGTAATAACATTGAATTAGTTGGAGATATCATCCAAAATTCATAACTTCCATTTTTTTGTTAGAAAAAAAAAATTAGGCCAGGCGCAGTGGCTTGTGCCTGTAATCTTAGCACTTTGAGAAGCCGAGGCGGGTGGATCACCTGAGGTCAGGAATTCGAGACCAGCCTGCAACATGGTGAAACCCCGTCTCTACTAAAAATACAGAAATTAGTCAGGCATGGTGGCATACATCTGTAGTCCCACCTATTCGGGAGGCTGAGGTAGGAGAACACTTGAACTCAGGAGACGGAGGTCACAGTGAGCCAAGGTTGCAGTAAGCTGAGATCACACCACTGCACTCCAGCCTGGGCAACAGAAGAGTGAAACTCCATCTTAAAAAAAAATTTTAGAGCACCTAGCAGCACAGTAGTTGGAATCCCCATCACACATTTAGAGTCCTTTTCAGGCCCCTGTCATCTTTTTTTCTTTTTTTAGATCCCTGGTGTTATTTGTTTGATCCTCTTGAGGCCTATTTGCCCACATAGAAGCAAGCTAGAAAGGGGAGTGGCTGGGTCAAGGACCCACCATTAGTAAATGGCAGAGTGGAGCCCACCTGACATGGGAGCCTGTGTTCTTTCTCTTAGCACGGCTGCTTGGCTCCCGGGTGGGGAATGACATTATTGCTCATGTCATGATCTTTTGTCTGAATCTTAGTCATATTAGGTGTACGTGGCCTTTCAGGTTTCTTAGTCCCTTCTCATCCTTCTGAGGAGGGATATGCATATCGTCTTCATTTCTTTGGTTTTGAATAAATCGGTTTTTGAGGCTGAGGCAGAATATTGTTGTTTTGAAAGAGGTCCTGCTTTTGAGAATATCATAGTTTAAGAATGAGAGTATTAGTCATGAGATCCCAGTAAATTGTCAGATGCTGAGTATACTTGGAGAGAGACTGCCATGTGATGGCTCTATGTGGTTAATGATGATTTTTGGGGAGTTTGTGTTTGCTTTGGTAAGATGAATCACTTAAGTAGCTTTACAGAATATTACACCTGTCACCCCCTTGAACTCTGTACAACTGTTTTCCTTTTCACAATACACCAAAATACGTTAAACTTTTAAATTTACGTAATGGAGGCTAGAGACACTTGTTTATTTGAGAAGATCAGGTAATAGGCATGAAATGAATTGCAAGTTACAGGTTGGCTGTTCTGGCTCCCCCTGAGCAGTGTCCTACTTAAAAACAGTGGACAATGAGTATGTATATTGGCTGGATTCCAGAGAGTTCTGGTTGTTCAGTTGCTACTGTTGTCGTGAGTACTCAGGTTTCTCTGCCTGGCTTCTCTCTGAATGTTGTTTCCTCATGAGAGAGTTTCTGTAGCCTTCATACAAAGACAGTTTGAGTGTATTACAGCTGGTACTCTGGAGTAAACAGAAAGCTGATATATATTCAGAAAAGGGTTTATTGATAAAACGTCTGCACTTTTTGATGTTGAGGATCTGTTACATATATTAGAGAAAAGCTTTCAAGTTTTACTCTGTCTTTAGAAAATACTCTAAAAATGTTCTTAAAATGCTTTCTCTCTCCAGAAAACTCAGTGGGTGATTAAAAATGATCTTGATATGTCGTTTTTAACTAGGTTTAAATCTTAAAATGAAGGCAAACTTTATTACATTTTTGTTGTTTTTTAATCTTTTTATTTTTTGTGTGTTTTGTTGTTCACTTATTTAATAGAAAATAAGGTGTATCATTTATAGGACAGTGGTCTGGTTCATCAAAAGCTTTTATGAGTTAATATTGTGATATGAATACTAAAAATTTTAAGCAAGAGTAGTCAGTCCTAGTTTCTGGACAAGGATACTGAAGATTATCACTCATCCTTTGTGACAGTGGGAAAAGTACACGTATTTTTCTTTCATCTTTCCTAAAACAGGCATTTTAGGAAGGTGATTGTCAGGAAGACATTGTCTTTACCTGAGGAAAGAGGCCTATGCTAGTGTAATAGAACAAGTCTTTGGGGAAATCTGCCTTGTGAAGTTTCTTTTTTTCAAACCTAGAAATAGGAGAACAAAGACAATTATTGCTCAGTTATCCTCAGAGCCACATGAATTTGTGTTTTACATTTGTTTGAATTTTCATTAGCCTCTTTCTTTTTTTTTTTTCTGAAATTTCATCTTGGACAAAATGATTAGTGGATTCTAGCCTTGTGACCTGAAAGAAATAGAGTATGTAGTGGCTACTTTAAGTACTCCTTCAGACATGAGGAGATTCTGGCTTCATAAATATTAAATCTGTAAAAAGGAATTTCCATGTATAATGTGTATGGAAAGTTTTTCCTCTGCTTTCACACTACGACAAACATTAACATAGATTTCTGTGACCAAATTTGTTGTTTTTTTTTCCCCCCAGAACTCAGGGAAACACTTACTTATATTTACTGGTTTATTTTAAAGGATATCACAAAGGATACAGATGAAGGAAATGGTATGGTGAGGTATGGAAGAGGGGTTTGGAGCTTTCGTGCCCTCCCTGGGCACCTCCCCTCCGGGAACCTCCGCATGTTCAGCTGTCCTGAAGCTCACTGAGCCCTGTGCTCTTGAGCTTTCCTTCCTCTAGAGTATAGGGTGGGACTCTCTGATGGGAGGGTCTTAAGACCCAGTCAGAGAAGCAGGGGACCATGAGAGTGGAAGGAGGGGCAGCCTTGTCGAGGCCTGACACACCCAATGTTGTAACAAAAGACTGGAACAAGGGCTGTAGGAGTTAGGAGTCAGGAACCCGGGATGAAAACCAATATGTATCATAACACTGCATATAATAACCCAGTTATTTTTGGCCCATGGTATGTTTTTTTTCTCTTTCCTGTTCTCCTGGCTTACAGACTCTCCATCAGGCTGTGGGGGATGGGATAGGAACAAAGAACTGTTTTCTTTCTAATAAGGGCCAGTGACTCCTACGGGGTAGGGTGTGGGAACTTCAGAACTAGACTGGAAAATCAGATTGAAAGAACAGTAGGGCTTTTGCTTAAATAGAGCCAAAAGAGGAAACATTATTCTCACCCATTTCCCCTGCAATTTGATTTTTATTATGGTTAGATATTTAAAAATTTGCTATCTAAACCATTATTGAGTGTACAGTTCAGTGATATTAAATACATTCATAATGTTGTGCAGTCATTGCCACCATCCATCTCCATAACTCTTTTCATGTTGTAAAACTGAAACTTTGCTGGGCGCAGTGGCTCATGCCTATAATCCCAGCACTTTGGGAGGCTGAGGCGGGCGGATCACCTGAGGTCAGGAGTTGGAGACCAGCCTGACCAATATGGTGAAACCCCTTCTTAAAAAAACTGATACTCTACAGGGCACGGTTACTCATGCCTGTAATCCCAGCACTTTGGGAGGCCGAGGTGGGAGGAGGATTCAAGACCAACCTGGGCAACATGGTGAAACTCCCGTCTTTACAAAAAACTTAAAATATAGCAGGACACACACTTGTAGTTCTAGCTACTCAGGAGGCTGAAGTGGAGTATTGCTTGAGCCCAGAAGATCGAGGCTGCACTGAGCCAAGATTGTACTACTGCACTCTAGCCTAGGTGACAGAATGAGACCCTGTCAAAAAACGACCCCCAAACTGAAACTCTATACTCATTAAACATTAACTTATCATCCCCCCTACAGCAGCTCTTAGAAACCACCATTTTATAATTAAATAGACGAAAGGCCTTATTCAGATATAGTCAGTAGTGACAAATATATGTTTGTGTATTACATGTAAGTATGAAGTAGAAAGATAAAAGAAATATACAGACACATGGCAAGAGGTAGTAGATTTGTGACTAGGAAGATAAAAAATAAAAGTTTTGAAGGAAGTTATAAAGATAGACATATATCAAAGAATATGCTTCGGATATGCATGTACTGTCAGTCATATTCATACCTAGGCAGTTGCCATTTTAAGAATTCAAATTCAGGAACAACCCTTTTTTTTTTATTTTTAAGACCATGTCTTGCTATGATGTTGCCCAGGCTGGAGTGCAGTGATATGGTCATGGCCCACTGCAGCCTGCATCTCCTGGGTGAGTCAGACCTCCTTTCTGAGTCTCCTGTGTAGCTGGGACTACAGGTGCCCGGCACCAAGCCTGGCTAATTTTTTAAATTTTTAGTAGAGATGGGGTTTCACTATGTTAGCTAGGCTGATCGCAAACTCCTGATCTCAAGTGATCCACCCGTCTCTGCCTCCCAAAGTGCGGGGATTATAGGCATGAGCCACCACACCCAGCCCGGAACTTCTTAAATAAGTTGTTCAGCTTTGGTTTTATCATCTGATCAGTATTATTCATTTAACTATTTGCCAAAGCATTGAGCAGTTGTGATTAAAATTATTTATCAGTGTAGACCTCTGAAAGCATTTATTACCCCAAAATTCATAAGTTGCTTAAAAATCTGCCTGATGTTTTAAAAGCAGTAGAATTTGAAAATTCCTCATTTCCTCAATTTTTTTCTTTTGTGAACTAAATGAAAAATGTTAAAATTACAATAAAATCTAGACCATTTATTTAATTTGATAGCTACCCAGAAACTAGAAAATAGTTTTAAAAGGTTGCATTATTTTGTTTTATGCATTAAATGTCTTTGTCTATATATGATTATGATTAAGATTTTTAAAAAATGCCTTGGGAAACTGTTGAATGCTATATGTTAATTTGAGCTTAAAGGAATCTTTTATTTCTTGGTTGCAACATGTGTATATCTTAGTTGTTTTTTTTAAAAATCCGCTAAGAAATCTTGAATCTCGGCTGGGCGTGGAGGCTCACGCCTGTAATCCAAGCACTTTGGAGGCCAAGGTGGGTGGATCACCTGAGGTCGGGAGCTCAAGACCAGCCTGACCAATATGGTGAAACCCCATCTTTAAATTAAAAAAAAAAAAAAAAAAAGAAATCTTGAATCTCTGGCTTTTTTTTTCTCTTTTTTATAAGGTCACCAGGAGACTTTTGTTTGTTTTTAATAACGATAAGCACAAACAGGGATGACATCCTTGGCACTTGATCAGAGATAGCATGAGACTAACCAAGGACTGGAAATTCTCCACTTCCAGTTGGGTGGCCTGGGGCTGTGGGATTGATTGCATCTGTGCTGGTGTTGCCTGCTTGAGAACAAGGCAGTTCTCCACACTTGTTTGTAGGATGAGGGTGACAGTAACATTAGCCATTTATATCTCTGAATCATGTGGCAGTGCTGGCCAAGCACTTGGAATATTTCTTACGAGAAAAAAAATGTTCTATAATTTTTTTTCCTTTTTTCCTTCCAATCCAATAAGTAGACCCCAATTACCTTATACATGCTTTTGATCACTTTCGTGATCAGGTAAAAAAAAAGAAAATCCTCTTTTTAGTCTCACTGGCCAGATAGTGAAGTTTTAATTCTGTAGTCTCTCCTTTAAGAAAAAAAATGCCAAGAAGTATTATTTTTTTTCCCCCAAGACAGTGTCTTGCTCTCTCGCTCAGGCTGGAGTGCAGTGATGAGATCTCAGCTCACTGCAACCTCTATCTCCTGGGTTCAAGCGATTCTCATGCCTCAGCCTGTTGAGTAGCTGGGATTACAGGCACCCACCACCACACCCAGCTAATTTTTGTATTTTTAGTAGAGACGGGGTCTCACTATGTTGGCCAGACTGGATTCAAACTACCGACCTCAAGTGATCTGCCGGCCTTGGCCTCCAACGTGCTGGAGTTACAGGCATGAGCTACTGTGCCCAGCCCAAAGCAGTATCTTTATAAATTACTATTTTTTAACATCACTTGCTGTTATGCACACACATACACAGTTAAACTTCTATACCCCTGCCTAGAGGAAACCACTTTTACAAGTATTTGTGCTTGCAAACATTTTCCTATCATAGAAAACTTTCCGTGAAGGTATATATGTATCCCTAAAGCATTCTTTTTTTTTTTTTAATGTGCATATCTCATCTAATTCTTAGCATTCTTTTTGATAGTGTACCGTAATTTATTTAACTCTTTGACTGTTGATATATATAGATACACTTGTGTTACTTCCAAGTTTTTTTTGCTCTTACAATCAATACAGCAGTAAAATTCCTTATACATGTACTTTTTTTTTGCATTTCTGCTGGACATTGCAGTGGCATTGCAGAATAAAAAGTCCTTTAGGCTGGGGGCGGTGGGTCACGCCTGTAATCCCAGCACTTTGAGAGGCTGAGGCAGGTGATCACATGAGGTCATGAGTTTGAGACCAACCTGGCCAATGTGGCAAAACCCCATCTCTACTAGAAATAAAAAATTAGCTGGGTGTGGTGATGTGCGCCTGAAGTCCCAGCTACTCTGGAGGCTGAGGCAGGAGAATCACTTGAACCTGGGAGGTGGAGGTTGCAGTGAGCTGAGTGGTTGCAGTGAGCACCACTGTACTCCAGCCTGGGCAACATGTGAGACTCGAAAAAAAAAATCCTTTAAAATTTTGATATCTGTGGCTCAGTTGTCTTCTTAAAAGCTTGTAGAAATAGGTATTTCCCCCCAACAATATATGAAAACAACCGTTTTCCTGTGTCCTTGTCAACATTAGATATGCGAGTCCTTTCCTCTGCTTTGGCAGTCTGATGGTAGCTCGTTGCTCTAATTTGCATTGCTCTAATAAAAAAGGGGATTGCATTTTTTGGTCACACATTTATTAGTCATTTGTTTATCTTTTATGATTTCCCTTTCAACTTCTTTGGTTTTGAGTTATTTTTCTTATTTTGGAGTCTGTATATATTTAACAATAGTTTTTTTGTTACAGATACTAGAGAGATTGTCTCCTAGTCTATCGTTTATATTTTGTTTGCACCATCTTTTGTGAAACAAGAATTTTGTATATTAGGTAGTCAGATTTGTCATCTTTTTTTTGAGATTTAGTCTCCCTCTTCCCCAAGCTGGAGTGCAGTGCATGATCTCAGCTCACTGCAACTTTTGCCTCCCGGATTCAAGCAATTCTCTGACCTCAGCCTCCCAAGTAGCTGGGACTACAGGTGCGTGCCACCATGTCTGGCTATTTTTTTTGTATTTTTAGCGGAGATGGGGTTTCACCGTGTTAGCCAAGATGGTCTCTATCTACTGACCTCGTGATCCACCCACCTTGGCCTCCCAAACTGCTGGGATTACAGGCGTAAGCCACTACACCTGGTGCATTTTGTTTTCCTTCATACCATTTGGATTTTTGTTTTATTTTAGAAAAGCCTTTTCCATTCCAAAATTATAAAAAGCTTCTCCCTTATTGCCTCTTAATTCTTTTTTAGCTTAAAACATGTTTAGCCGTTTCATCTTTTTGGAGTTATTTATATACAAAGTGTGAGACTGTAACCTTTTATTCCCATGTGAATATCAAATTATCTCAACATCATTTACTGACTAGTGTGTGGTTTTTTTCCATTAATTTCAAATTCTTTTTAAAAAAATTATGTTCTTGTGGCTCACGCCTGTAATCCCAGCACTTTGGGAGGCCGAGGTGGGTGGATCACGAGGTCAAGAGATGGAGACCATCCTGGCCAGCATGGAGAAACCCCATCTCTACTAAAAATGCAAAAAAAATTAGCTGGGCGTGGTGGCGCGCGCCTGTAATCCCAGCTGCTCGGGAGGCTGAGGCAGGAGAATTGCTTGAACCCGGGAGGCGGAGGTTGCAGTGAGCCGAGGTCGCGACACTGCACTCCAGCCTGGTGCCTGGTGACGGAGTGAGACTTTCTCAAAAAAAAAAAAAAAAAAAAAAAAAAAAAAAATTCTTAATTTGCACATATATAGTTACATCAGTTTGTGTACTGCCTACCATTGTGTTGACCTATGTATTCCTACACAGTCATTATACTGTTTTGATATCTGGTAGGGAAAATCCTTCCCTAAATTTTTTTTTCCAAAAAATTTTAACTAATGATAAGCATTTATTTACTTCTGGGGGAAAAACTTCTGTTGTTCATTAAGCCTTATCTTAATGCTTGTTTAGATGGCATTTCATACCTTTGGTTTTGTTTTTATGTGTGATTTATTCGTTCAGTAATCTGCTTTGTATTTTTTTTTCTTTCATTTCAGAGTCCTGTGTATGGAAACTCACATGAATCAGCTCAGTCTAGAAGGGTAGTAATTTCTCATAATATGGATAAAGCTCTGAAAGAAGGTAAGGATTAAATGAGAGTATATAATTACCATGTAAAGCAATTCATTATGTTCTAAAAGGAAAATAATAATCTCCAGCAAATTTATTCTTTGTGTACATGTAGCATTAGGAATTGTTTCTTCATGAGTTTGTATTTGACGACTAAATACATCCATGTTTTGGTTGCATGTAAGGGATTTACACGTTTGCTGAATAGGAATTTCCAGATTACGTGAAACTAACCAGCCATGTAGAGCTAGTTTCATCATATGAAGCACGAATCTATTCTCTCTTTTCTAAAATGGGTTTTAGATTTTTTTTTCTTCTAGCTATAGCTTCTAGCTGAAACCTAGTATGTTGGGGGATAAATGGACTCAGGCTCACTCATAGACAAACCAGTTAAATCCAACTAAGTGATAGCAGTCTTTCAGAGGAATGAACATAAAATGAAGCTTATATTGAAGCAGGCAGAAGCGGGGTGGTGGAAGAGTAAAATATGGCGATGTCTGGAAGTGGGAATAAGTGTACTTTTAAATATTAAAAAATTTAAAAGATAATATATTTTAAAGATCAAATTAAGGTTTAAGAAAGATTTTAAAAATCAAATTTCTAAACAATTTGACAGTTTCAGTTAATTTTCAGAAAACAAGTCATGAGTTTTTCAGGTGAATACATGATGTTAGACATGAAGTTAAGAGAACTGAATAAGTGATGCGTACATATATGTTTGTCATAGTTCACAAAAGTCACCATATTAAAATCTGAAGATGAGAGTACTATATCAGTACAGAAGCAGTTTGAAATTGTGTGGATTCATGGAATTTTAGACATTTGAGGAGTATAATTAAATTTTAAAAACATTTCTATTTGTAGTTAAAGTACAATGACTTATAAAACTTACTAGATTTAAAATTTGGCTATTATTCATAATCTCATCATGATTTTAGAGTACAGGATTGTCTGAGTGTGGTGGCTTACCCCTGTAATCCTAACATTTTGGGAGAACGAGGTGGGTGAATCGCTTGAGCCCAGGAGTCCAGCCTGGGCAACATGGTGGAACTCCGTCTCTACAAAAAATATAAAAATTAACTAGGAATGGTGGCACATGCCTGTAGTCCTAGCTACTTAGGAGTCCCAGCTACTTGGGAGAATGAAGTGGGAGGATTGCTTTCACCAAAAAGGCAGAGATTTGCAGTGAGCCTAGATTGCACCACTGCACTCCAGCCTGAGCAACACAATGAGACTCTGTCTCAAAAAAAAATGCACAGGATTTATTGCTTTTATTGAGGTAAAATTTACATAGTTTGAAATGTGCAAATCTTAATTATACAATTCAGAAATTTCCATAAATGCACACAACTGTGTAACCACCTCAAAGTAGAGAACATTTCCATCATTCTAGAAAATCTGCCTCATGCTCCCCTTTGATCAACACCCACTGTTCATTGTATCACTTCATTTTGCCTCTTCCAGAACTTTATGGAAATGGAATCATACAGTGTGTATTCTTTTGTGCCTGGCTTCTTTCACTCAACATAATATTTTTGAGATTCATCCATATTGTGTATATCAGTTTATTCTTTGTTACTTCTGGGTGGTATCCCATTACACTGATACAGCTATCACAATATATTTATCCTTTCTCCTGTCGGACATTTGGGTTATTTCTAAGTTTTGGAAAGTCAGTGAATGCAGTTGCTATCAACATATATTTCACAGGACATATGTTTTTATTTCTCATGGATAAATATGTAGGAGTAGAATTGCTGAGTCATAGGATAGTTGCATGTTTAACCTTATAATAAATTACCAAACAGTATTCCAAAATGATTGTATCTTTTTAGACTCTCACCAACAATTTATGACAATTCCAGTTGTTTCATATTACCGCCAACATTTGCTGCTGTCTTTTTCCTCTTTAGCCATTCTGATGGGTGTGAGATAGTATCTATCTTATTGTGGCCTTGAATTATGTATCACTGTTGACTATGATGTTAAACACCTTTTTGTGTGTTACTGACAATTTTCAGATTTTTATTTGTGATGTGTCTAGTCAAGTCTTTCTTTTTTAAACATTTATAGTTTTAAAATATCTGGATTCATGTCTTTTGATAGGTATGGATATAGTGAGTTTTTCTTCTAGTTTGTGAATTGCCTTTTGTTTTCTTTCTTTTTTTTTTTTTGAAACAGAGTCTCACTCTGTCGCCCAGGCTGGAGTGCAGTGGCTCGATCTTGGCTCACTGCAACTTCTACCTCCCAGTTTCAAGTGATTCTCCTGCCTCAGCCTCCTGAGTACCTCAGATTACAGGTGCACCACCACACCCAGCTGATTTTTTTTGTATTTCTAGTAGGGATGGAGTTTCACCATGTTGGTCAGGCTTGTCTCGAACTCCTGATCTCGTGATCTGCCTGCCTCGACCTCCCGAAGTGCTGGGATTACAGGTGTGAGCCACTGTGCCCAGCCACCTTTTGTTTTCTTAATGCTATCTTTGGATGTTTTTAATTTTGATAGAGTTCAATTTTTCTCCTCTCTGTGTTTTTTTTTTTTTTGAGATGGAGTTTTCCTTTCGTTGCCCAGATTGAAGTGCAATGGTGCAATCTCTGCTCACCGCAACCTCCCCCTCCCAGGTTCAAGTGATTCTCCTGCCTCAGCCCTGCCTCCCCCCAGTGGCTGGGACTACAGGTACACGCCGCCATGCCCGGCTAGTTTTTTGTATTTTAGTAGAGACAGAGTTTCACTGTGTTGCCCAGGCTGGTCTTGAACTCCTGACCTCAGGTGGTCACCCGCCTTGGCCCCCAAAGTGCTGGGATTACAGGCATGAGCCACCACAACTGGCCTTCTCTCTGTTCTTTAGATAGGATGATTATTTATCTTTCAAGTTCACCAACTTTTTTTTCTGTCTCATCTCCAATCTGTAGCTAAGTGCATCCAGTGAAATTTTTATTGCACACTTTGTACCTTTCATGTCTAGAATTTCCATTTGGTTCTTTTTTTCTTGTTGTTTCTGCAGTTTTTGCTTCTCTGCTGAGATTCTCTTGTCTGTCAATTATTATGTCGTTTTTATTTTTAATTTGTTGAACATATTGTGTAGTAGGTGCTTTAAAGTTCTTATATGCTAATTCCAACATTCAGGCTATCTTCATGTTGGTTTTTGTTAATTGCTTTTTCTTTTGACTAGATGTCACTTTTTGGGGGTTTCTTCTCAGGTCTAGTTGTTTTTTATTGTATACTGGGCAATGTAGATGCTGCTTTTAGACATCCTAGTTCTGTTATCTTCCTCTGAAGAGTTTTTTAGTATGCAGTTTAATTAATGGCTGACCACCTTGAAGATGCTTGGTTTTATGCATTTTCTTAGGATGGGTGTGTTTGGATTTTGTCCTTAATCTAAAGTGAATCCCTCAGTCCAGGGACATAGGCTTAACTCCTCTGGTTCATGGCTCTTCCACTTGCAATGGAAAGCCCAACACCTCCACGTTGGTGGAATTCCAGCTCCAAACTCTGTCTCCCTAGTGGACGGTAGTTGGAATATCTGCTCAGCTTTGAGTCTTCCAGCTGTTGCTTTCCGCTGGTCTCCTCTAGTCTTACACTCATACATGTATAGTTCACTGTCAGCCATGAGTTTGAGAATCTGTACCCAGATTTCATAGCATTTATTTCTTGCCTTTATTTCAGCAGCCCGGGCAACTCTTAAATCTGTTTTCTGATATATTAAACAAAAAATCTCTTCCAGTTTACTGCCTGTACCTCTAGGACTGCTGTTGCCTTTAGGGAACGATCTGTGCGTAAACATGGATCTTACCTAGTGCCATTCCTTTCTTTCAATAATAGATTCCCCTCTAATTGCTAAGGTTGGTTGCTTTTAAATACAGATTGTTCCTGATTTATGATAGTTCAGTAATGATTTTTTGACCTTTGTGGAGTGGAATGGGGTGTTTTTAGGTTGCAACAACATCATAAGTTGAAGAGCATCTGTAGTTTTCTAAAATACCTTTTCCCAGATTTCCAAATTATTTTCTATAGGAAGGTTAGTCTAATATTCTACCACCCCTGGAATTAGAACTCTCTCCTTAATACTAAAAAATTTTTTATGAGAACAGAAATGTCAACAGCATCTTAAAAATTTTTTTAATTGTGTTAAAATAGACAACATTTATCATTATAACCATTTTAAATAGTTCAGTAATGTTTTGGGGCGTGCGTGCGTGCGTGCGTGTGTGTGTGTGTGTGTGTGTATGTGTGTGTAGGAGTCTTGCTCTGTTTCCCAGGCTGGTGTGCAGTGGGATGATCTCTGCTCACTGCAACCTCTGCCTCCCAGGGGTCCAGGCGATTCTCCCGTCTCATCCTCCTGAGTAGCTGGTATTACAGACACATACCACCATGCCTGCCTAATTTTTGTATTTTTAGTAGAGATGGTGTTTCACCATGTTGGCCAGGCTAGTTTTGAACTCCTGACCTCAAGCAATCTGCCTACCTCAGCCTCCCAAAGTGCTGGATTACAGGTGTGAGCCACCGCGCCTGGCCTTGGTATGGTAATGTTAAGTACATTCACATTATCTTACAGCCAGTCTCTAGAACTATTTTCATCTTGGAAAGCTGAAACTCTCTCCCCATTAAGTGACAACCCCTTTCTCTTCCTCCAGCTCCTGGTAACCACCATTCTCCTTTTTATCCCTATGAATTTGACTGCTTTTTTATTATTATTATAATTTGTTTAACAATCTAGGAAGTTCACAACCATCAGCAGTTCTAGTGCAATTTCAGGTGCAGTTGGGAATTTGGGAATCTTGGTGGAGCTGTTAGTGTAGCGAACCTTGTATGTAAAATACATGGATACTTTTGATAGCACATGTGAAGATATCTCTCTAAAATTGACCTCATTGGTTTCATTCCCAGCAAATTGACCTGGGCCACTCAATATGGCTTTTATTGTGCCTGATGTTAATGCATGTCCTCTTTTTACAATAAACTCATGGCCATAAAATGAGATCAGTTTGACATGCATGGCATCAGGGCCTTCACAGCCACCATAAGTTCTCTCCTCTCCATCCATTTTGTTCTTAGGAAATTCTGCTTTGCTTCCTTAGGAACTTTAGTAGTTTTCTGGTGAGGCGAGGACGCACAGTGTATCGCTCACTTCCGTCTGGAGGAAGTCTGAATTTGACTACTCTTGAGTATCTTATCTAAGTGAGATCATGTAGTATTTGTCTTTTTGTGTTCGGCTTATTTTACTTAATGTCCTCAAGTAGTTTCATCCATGTTGTAGCATGTGACAGGATTTCCTTCCTTTTTCAGGCTGAATGATATTCCGTTGTGTGTGTGTGTCTGTGTGTGCCAGCACGCACCACATTTTGTTTATCCATTCACTCATTCAGTGGACATTTGGCTTACTTTCTGCCTTTTGGCTATTATAAATGATGCTGCTATGAACTTGAGTGTCTCTTTAAATTTTGAAGAATTAGAAATTTCTCTGTACTTAGACATGACCTTTATTTTAGACCAGCTTGTTTCACAAATACTTGTGGGGGGAATAAAAAAGACCGGATAAGGGTTGAGCTTAGTTGGCAAAAACAAACAAATAACACATTATCCTCAAACTAATTTCTATTCACTGGTTTCTTTTGAAAGGAAAATGTTTTCCAAAGCCTTTGGTTAAGTGTTTTTAGTTTATTATACTTTGCCATCATTTTTTTTTTTTAAACCATATTCTTAATGTTCAAAAAAAATTTTTTTTTATCTGTCCTTTGCTTTAAAGTGGTTTTCAGGGAAAAGCTGCTAAAGTTGAGTATTATAATATCATCTAACAAAAGAAGAGCTAGTAGCTGCTATAAAGTTAGTTATTGAGAGTAAAATTCATGCATTTGGCAGTAGTTATTCAACAGCAACAACAACAAACAAGCAAAACTGGATTGACCTTCCAAGAAAAAATTGATCAGTTAGTTTTATGGAGAATTAGAATCTAGAAATGTGTATTGAGAAGGCTAAGAGGTTTTATCAGCACGTAGAAAATCTTTAGTGGTTATAATTTGCATCTCTGGAGTATTTTAATTTACCTTTCTAAACCTGGCACCAATATACTCAGAATGTTATTAACTAGCAATAATAGATTTAATATTGATCAAATTGAGGGTTTCTGTACATTTGCAAAACATTAAATAATATACTTGTTAAGGCTGTTGTAATTTGAGTTCAGTTATATGAAATGTTTATAAAATATTTATCTAAAAATTTCCTCCTTGGAAGCTAATTTAAACTAGAGAACATTATTGTACCATTTTATCTTTATATATCTGTTTAAATGCTTTTAGAGTATGTAATTTAAAAACATTTATTTAAAGAGTTAATACATAAGGCATATGTGTGTGTGTGTGCACGTATCCATGTTCTACATGTTGGTATGTAGATACTTTTGTCACTAAATTTCTGCTTGTGTTATAGTAATTTGAGCTCAATATAAGTTAGGATTTAAGTCCTTACAGATTGAATTATAAAGAATAAAGAAGTAATAGTCAAAAATGCAGAGCAAAATAATATACTCCAGCTTTCTGTGGACCAATAAGAAATAAGAAATCCTAAAGCTACAAATGCTTGAAGTTAAATGGCACCCTTGAGGAAAGTGATCAAAGCATATTACTGCTCTGTTTTGTTACTCAGTTTAAAATGTAAAACTGTATTTTAGGGGTTCAGATCTATTATGAATGAACTGTTCTTTTTGAGAAGTCAGAACAGTTATCCTTCTGTACCCTATAGCTTCAAAAGTTTCTCCTAAAGCTACGTTCACCAAAAACTGACAGAAGATTAAAAAAAAGACTTCTAAAAATCTTTTTGACTTACTGTTAAATCTCAATAAATCTGTCGCCTCATTTGCTGTAGCCTATCCTGAATTATCTCTGTGGACCAAATAATTTAATTGTATAATTATTGAGTACATGCTATTTGTTCAGTGGTGTATTGAATGTTAAATTGAAAGTTCTTAAATTGAAAATATAACTCTTCATGAGATTTTATCTTTTTCAAGGCATTGGGGATGCTGACCTCAGACTGTCTTATAAAAGACACTGTCTGCCACACAGAAAACTCCGAAAAACAGCAAAAACCCAGATGTCACACACAAAAAAACCCACTGTCTGAATATCTTAGAATTAAATACCATTACCCTCATTTTTTGCAATTAATATTACAGGTACATTTCAGACTTTTTTTTTTTTTTTTGAGACTGAGTCTCACTCTGTTGCCTAGACTGTGTAGCAGTACAAGCCACAGACGAAACCTCCTGGATACCCGAGTTAAAGAAGGAAGTGGCTTTTGTTCGGCCGGGAGCATAGGCAGACTTGCGTCTCAAGAGCTCCCTGACAAAGAAAATCTTAGCCCATTTAAAGGCTTAGGATTTTAGAAAGTACATGTGAGAGGGTTGTGATAGATGAAGTGGTCCTGGAGTACCTGCCCAGGTAGGGGTTTGAGCAAAATTGAGCGAGAACAATGGAGGGCGTTTCTCCATATTATGCCTGTGATCTATAGATAGGAGTGCATGGGTTGGGGTTTAATCTTTAACCTCCAGGCCTGGTAAGCTGAGCAAGCCAACCTTGCCATTGACCTCATGCCTGCTATGTCTCAACTTGTACTTCCTCCTCCTTTAAGACTAGAGACAGGAAAGAGGGGTCTCTTCTCTCAGCTGGAGTGCAGTGGGCGTGATCTCAGCTCACTGCAACCTCCACCTCCCAGGTTCAAGCAATTCTTGTGCCTCAGCCTCCCAAGTAGCTTGGGATTACAGGCTTGAGCTACCATGCCTGGTTAACTTTTGTATTTTGGTAGAGACAGGGTTTCACCATGTTGGCCAGGCTGATCTTGAACTCCTGACCTCAGGTGATCTGCCTGTCTTAGCCTCCCAAAGTGCTGGGATTACAGATGTGAGCCACCATGTCCCACCTACATGTACATTGCAAAGTGAGTATATTTCAGCTAGTTTTGATTGGCACTTAATGCTTCTCTGAATTTCTTTTGTAAATATGCCTATACGTAATTGTTAAACGAAGGGTCATAACTTGAAAATAATCATGACAGCAGAAGATGCTGCAAGGTCATTGTCCAAGTATAACAAGTTTTATGGAGAACAAAACTTTTATATAGAACTTTTAACAGCTTTTGGAACAGGTCCTAGATAAGGCAAGCCTTATGTGGTAGTCTTTTTTTCCAAGGCTCCCAATATGGCTGTTCCAGATGTCTGGCTGTCTGAGAATTAGATGGCGACACAGAGGAAGCAAGGCTCGCATGACTTCTCCTACCCTTTAGAAAGCTCACCTCATGTAGTTCATGCTCTTCTCCCAGTGACATGCAATATGTATACTATTTTTATTGTTGGATAGATAAATAGCTCTATTAATCACATAAACTAATAACCCCAAATCTTCCTAGATGACTTTCCGTTACCTTTTAAAACTTTACCAACCATAAAAGGCCATCTATATGAACAATGGAATTGTTGTTGTTTATCATTGTCATTAGACCAGTTTCTGGTTGAATGAGGACTGTCTCTTTGTTCTGAGAGACCCAGGCCATGGACATTTATGACCCATGGGGCTCTACCTCATGGGCAGGACATGTATCTTTGAATTGTATCTCTGAATTCCTGAGGGGAAAAGGTAAGGGTAGAAAAAATGGCTCTCTTGGAGCTCTCCTTCTTATACTGTTTACTTAGCTTGAGGCGTTCCTTGTTCTGAAAATTTGTGGGTAGAGATTACCTAACATCCTGTTGTCTAGACTTAACCTGGGAGCCTTTTAATTAGTGTCCTCATCTAGTTTTCGCTACTTTGTTACCCTAAATTCTGTTTTCAGGTTAACCTAACTAAAACTAACGTTCCAATCGTGTTACTCATTCTCTATAGTCTCCAGTGTCCCCCTTTTTACCTACTCATTTCTTTGAGAGCAGTTCTAAAAATAGATATTCTTGAATGATAATAGTATGTGAATTTGTGTTGGGTGTTATGCCTTTAGAAGAAAGATTCTTTGCCTGACAGTGAGGATAAGTGTTCTTTCATATCTCATTGTGATTGATTATACTGCTGTTTCTTTCTTTTTTTGCTTTAGTTGGTGCCTTGATCTTGAATGTTTATTTCTTAATAAAAGCCATAAAATAATTTTATGGTTACAAATTTCTGTCTCCTTAAATTGACCCATAGGGTATGTTTTAAAAGTATTTTGTTCATATGTGTACTTGTGTGAATTAGTTTATGTAGTTACATAGTGAATATTGAGAATCCTGGTTTTGTTTTCTTCTTTTATTTATTTATTTTTTTTGAGATGGAGTTTCACTCTGTTGTCCAGACTGGAGTACAGTGGCGCAATCTCAGCTCACTGCAATCTCTGACTCCTGGGTTCAAGTGATTCTTCTACCTAAACCTCCATAGTAGCTGGGATTACAGGTGCCTACTACCACACATAGCTAATTTTTGTATTTTTAGCAGAAACAAGGTTTCATCACGTTGGCCAGGCTGGTCTGGTGATCAGCCCACCTCGGCCTCCCAAAGTGCTGCCATTTCAGATGTGAGCCACCGCATTCAGCCTGTATTTTGTATATTTAAGTTATATATATATTTATGATACTTAGCTTAAAGAGAGGTGTTGTTGAACTATTAATAGACGATATGGCCGGGCACGGTGGCTCATGCCTATAATCCCAGCACTTTGGAAGGCAGAGGCAGGCAGATCACAGGGTCAGGAGTTGGAGACGAGCCTGGCCAATATGGTGAAACCCATCTCTACTAAAAATACAAAAATTAGCCAGGCGTTGTGGTGCACGCCTGTAGTCTCAGCTATTTGGGAGGCTGAGGCAGAGAATCGCTTGAACCTGGAAGGCGGAGGTTGCAGTGAGCGGAGATCACGCCACTGCACTCCAGCCTGGGCGACAGAGCAAGACCCTGTCTCCCAACAAAAAACAAAGAAAAAGAAAAAATAACAACAAAAAATAGATACCCTGTGGCTAACACGTATCTCTATTATTGAGTACAACTTTTTACCAGTATTTATTTTATCAATTCCTAACCAAAATATATGATCAGAGGAATATTTTAGAGCTGTGTTAATTAGCATATCCGATGTGATTAACAAATATAATAGGATATTATACAGGTTATATGCCTTTCACATTAAGCCTTTGGGATGCTGAACTGTATCTTATTTTGAAGATATTGAGTCTTTTATAACTTCTTAATTTCCTGTTATAATTTGAAATTAAATTTTAATCAAAAGGAAAAATGCTTCTATTTTCCAAATGTTTGGGACTGCAGATTCGTTTGCTACAGTTAAAAATTCTGTGGCATAGAAACTTTTAGTTTAGTTAAGGAGCCAAATAGAAAGAATTGCAAATGAAGAAAACTGCATCATTTTGTTAGCAAGCTAGCTCTCATCATGCCCTTGTTATTCGCACAATGTTCAGAAGGATATAAAGGGCTTGTAGACAAAGGCCTTTGGAAGCTATTTATTCCAACCAACCATCTCAGGAAGTTTTTTTTTTTTTTTTTTTGAGACAGAGTTTCACTCTTGTTGCCCAGGCTAGAGTACAATGATGTGATCTTGGCTCACTGTAACTTCTGCCCTGCCCCCTGGTTTCAGGCAATTCTTTTGCCTCAGCCTCCCACGTAGCTGGGATTACAGGCATGCACCACCATACCTGGCTAATTTTGTATTTTTAGTAGAGATGAGATTTCTCCATGTTGGTCAGGCTGCTCTCAGAACTCCCAACTTCAGGTGATCCGCCTGCCTTGGCCTCCCAAAGTGCTGGGATTATAGGCATGAGCCACCGTGCCAAGCTGCCCCTTTTTTTTTTTTTTTTTTTTTTAAGGTGGAGTCTTGCTCTGTTGCCAGGCTGGAGTGCAGTGGCACAATGTTGGCTCACTGCAACCTCTGCCCCCCCAGGTTCAAGCAATTCTCCTGCCTTAGCCTCTGGAGTAGCTGGTACTACAGGCGCCAGCCACCATTCCTGCTAATTTTTGTATTTTTAGTACAGACTGGGTTTCACCATGTTGGCCAGGCTGGTCTGGAATTCCTGACCTCAAGTGATCCACCCACCTCCGCCTCCCAAAGTGCTGGGATTAAAGTGTGAACTGCTCTACCCACCCTCACGTATTGGTTTTATTTGTGTCTTCTACAGCAGTTTTGCAAAGTACAGCCTTTTACAGATATTTTTTTCATGTAAATGTGTTTTAAACAAACTGGATATCCGGTGGACGAGGATGCTGTTTTAGGTTTTGCCTGTCTTTTACTAATGCAGCTTATCTTGTTCCACCGATGTGGAGTGTGCTGAGTAGAAAGAGTATCTGGCAGGTAGGAGACTCGGCTTTGCCACCTCTCTGAGGAATTTACTTCACTTCTTTGAGCCTCAATTTCCTGTAGGAATGAAACTCACTGTGTAGGAACCATGGTCTATTTGTTTGTTGCCGACAAATGATATTATAGGATCAACCCATTCTTGTTTTGCAGTTACATCTGGGTCAGAAACCATTTCCGCTGTTTTTCCTTAATGGAATAGTCCAATTAGGGATGAGATGTGGTTATTTTTTGCAAAGTCTAGAAAGCAAAACAGCCATTTATTCAAATTAATATCTGAAAGTTAGCAGAAAAGGAGAGGTTAAGATGCCTTGTTTTCTGATTCTGCTTTTGTTCTGCCTTCCCTTTTGTGTCCAGTGCTTAGCGACGTGGATATTGATTTTACCCTATGTACTAGAAGCCCTCTATAAATTTTATTTACTAAGTGGTAAGAGATTGAGGGTAGTACCTTGTTTTTTTGTCTTTGGCAATTAATTGTTCTCAGCTGGAAGGCATAGTTATCTTATCCCTACAACTGAGGCCGCTGGAATCACTCTGAACATTTATCTAAACCTTTGTATCATTGCTTGTGAACAAAATTCTTAATGCTCTTGCATGTTCTTGAGTTACGAGATTTAAGATGCTGTTTTATAAATTGTAAAGCTGAATTGCAAAAATAGTGGAAATATGAAAAAACATTGAATGTACTTCCGTAGTTGATATTTCTAGAGGGGGGGGAAAGCAATCATAGAATATTAACACAAAAATTGTGCTTCCTTTGACCTGCAGTCACTTGCAAATATGTGATTTGATTTGCCATTCAGTTTTCCAAGAAAAATGACTCTCCCTCTCTCCATCCTTTAATTCCTCCCCACAGAAAACTCACCTAAATTTCTTTTTCTTTCTTTTTTCTTTTTTTTTTTGGAGTCAGAGTTTTGCTCTCTCACCCAGGCCGGAGTAGTGCAGTGGCACTGTCTTGACTCACTGCAGCCTCCACCTGCCAGGCTCAAATGATCCTCCTGCCTCAGTCTCACAAGTAACTGGGACTATAGGCATGCCCACCACATCCGAGTAATTTTTGTATTTTTTGTAGAGACAGAGTTTTGCCATATTTCCCAGGCTGGTCTCAAATTCCTGGCCTCAAGTAATCTTCCCACCTCGGCCTCCCAAAGTTCTGGGATTACAGGCTTGTGTCGCTGCGCCCTGCCAATTTAGTATTCTTAAGCTTCTAAATTGCTGTGTAGTGGCCAAGATGAATAAATTTTAGGCTAAAAAATTATTTGACAATTATAGGTTAGTAGCTTTTAGGAAGTTATGAAGTAGATCTGGTTCATGTAGGATTCCTGGGGATAAAGTCTGTGCAGACAAGCAAAGAAAAGCAGGAGGATAAATTATTTTTCTGAAATGACATGTAGTCACATCTGAAATTAAGCCAAATCAAATAGTGTTTGAAAAGTGAAGAAAAAAAAAAACTCAGAGAAACAAGAAGTGATAACAAATAACCCTGGTACCCTTGAGGTGGAGCAGGATTGTGTAGCTAAATGTTTTTCTCTCTTTGGGCCCTGTGGGGGAGTCACCACTAAGCCCACTAATATTTTATTTTTCCAGAGACCTAGCTTCTTTGAAACATCACACTGGCTTCACCTTCTTTCTATAAAGGCTTTAGCTGTGCTGTCCAACACAATAACCACTAGACAATGTGGCTATAGAGCGCCCCAAATGTGGCTGGTCCAAATTGAGATTGCTAAAACAATAAAATATACACCAGATTACAGAGCTTAGTATGAAAAAAAGCAAAGTATTTTATTTTAAACAATTGAGTTTTCAATATTGATTACATGATGAAATAATATTTTGAATATATTTTGTTAAATGAATATATTAAAGTTAATTTTGCTTGTTACTGTTTATCATATTTTTTATGAGCTTCTTGTTGTGGTATCTTTTTATTAATGTGCTTCTAGAAAACGTAAAACTTACATATGCAGCTCTTATATTCATATTAGATAGCACAGTCTATGGCTAGGCTTTCCTCATTCCAAGACACAGAATTAAAAACATAGGCATTAGAAATCTTCCAAAGAAGGTGATTGGCCACAGAGGCTGATACCCAAGACTGGTTTATGGGATTCTTTCTATGTTAGTTGGAGTCTTGTTTTTCTTTTTCCTTTTTTTTTTTTTTTTGAGATGGAGTCTCGCTCTGTCTCCAGGCTGGAGTGCAGTGGCATAATCTTGGCTCACTGCAACCTCTAACTCCCTGGTTCAAGTGATTCTCCTGCCTCAGCCTCCCAAGTAACTGAGATTACAGGCACACGCCACCATGCCCAGCTAATTTTTTGTATTTTTAGCAGAGATGGGGTTTCAGCATGTTGGCCAGGATGGTCTCGATCTACTGACCTCATGATCCACCCGCCTTGGCCTCCCAAAGTTCTGGGATTACAGGCTTTAGCCGCTGCACCTGGCCAGTTGGGGTCTTGTTAGGAGACAGAAACCACACTGTAATTGAACAGGGAAAGTTAAATGTGAAGAATTATTAATGTACAACATGGGATTAAATACTAAGGAGTAAAGAGAACACTAAAGAATATAGGAAGAGCAGATATTGGGAGCAGCCATTCCCACTTGGGCGGAGGCAGGCCACCTTAGGACAGAATAAATTTGGAGGAAGTGTCCTTCTTTATCCTAGGGTTGAATTCCAGGCTTTGGAGAGGGCACAACCTTGGCCCACTTGATGGAGAAGAAGGTTGAGCAGATACCACAGGCGAGGGGGGAGCAACTGTAGGATGCCAGCAGAATTCTCTGGGAAGCTGTCCTGTGGATGCCATTGGAACTCACTGTTGGGGTGAAATAAGGCAATGTAGGAAAATTTAGGATGTGGTCACCATACCTAAACATTCTAGATAGATGAGAATCTTCATTTTAAAAGACTTAAGACTTCTCATGAGTTCTGTTTCTCCCCCTCTTTATATTTTAAACAGCGAATATTAAATAGTAGGTGGCCAGTTTGCAGTAGAAATGCTGTCTTGGTGTTTGCTTCTTTCATTTGTTTTACTCATTACTTTGTTTATTCCTGATAGTGTTCGACTACAGTTATAGAGATTACATTCTGTCCTGGTATGGAAACCTCAGCAGAGATGACGGACGACTTTACCATCTGCTCTTGGAAGACTTTTGGGAAATTGCCAGACAGCTGCACCACAGACTGAGTCACGTGGATGTGGTTAAAGTTGTCTGCAGTGATGTTGTCAGGACCTTACTCACTCATTTCTGTGACCTGAAAGCTGCTAATGCCAGGTAACTCTTAAAAGCAACTTACCCCTTTTTTTTTTTTTTTGCATCAATTTTTTTTAATTAATTGAGTAAGGGGTCAAAGGTAAGATAAAACTCTAGAATATTCTGCCTATTGCTGGCACTTGCTTAAAAATGTAGATGTATTAAGGGGGAATAATTATTGTGTTCTGATAGAGTAGTTTTTTTAACTTTCTACTAGAAAACCACTTGATAAATACAATTAATTCTATAAATAAACAGTAAAATGAATTTTACTGAGCCAGCACTGTGATGATCTTATTTATAGTATTATGCGTATCTAGAAATAAAAATTTAAATATAGCGTTTTCTAATGTGAACAGTGTGAATGAGTATACAGTATTTAGGCAAATTTAAATACGGTTCGTGTTTCTTTTTGTTGAGTCCTGTGTTGAGCTCTTGCATCATAATATCCTGAAAAGGGATTTTCAAAGGTACTTAATGTTGGAGCTTCTGGGCTTTAATTAGAGAAATTTTGTTATGAAAGTAGCTGATATTTAGGCTTGTTAGCCCTTTGTATTGTTACATACCTAACAGTTGTACATAAAAAGCTGTCTAACTGAAATGGGTAGCCTTCTGCCTGTGTGAATGTGGACACGGTTGGAAGAGGAATAGGAATAGTTAATGTGGCCTATTCTCACTTTCAGGGAAGAGAGAAAGTATTTAGATGATGTCACCCTTGTGCCCTGTGATGCTGCTCATGTAGGGGACCTTGCTGCTGAATGCGGCAGTCAGCAGATCTCCATTCCCAGCTGTATTGCCCCTTCCTGTGTCTCTTCTTCCCTCCCTCAGGTTTATGAAGCCAAAATCCACAGAGCCATGACATGCCCACTATTTTCCAGCTTGCTGCCCCAGCATTTTGCAAACTCTTTTTAAAACTGTGATGCACTGTAAGAAATTCATTTAATATTATGACCCAGTTTTGTAAAACAGTACAGTTGTTACCTGTAATAACTTTGATATTTTTTTTAACATTTTAAAAAATAATATTTAAGACCAACTCAATTTTATTAAGTCACAAACCATGGTTTGAAAAACATTACTGTAAAGCAGTGGTTCTCAGACTTCTTGTTCCCAGGATTTGTCTACATTCTTAAAAGTTCCTGAGAACCTCAAAGAGCTCATTCCTGTGGGTTCTATCTAGTGATGTACTGGAGCTGGCTTGTGCTGGCATGCAGGGGTGAATTGTGCACAGGTCTTCTCAACTTTTAGTTCAGTAATATCAGATTGATAACTTGAAATGGGCCATGGTGAGAGTATTTACACCATGGACTGGGCAAATGATCCAAATCAGAGCAATTTTTTTCTCAGGAGAGCCAATTGTTAACGTTTACCAGTTCACTACTCATCATATCTATTGGTATTTACCATGTTTGATATTTAAAAACTAAGAATTTAAAAAAGTGCAAGAGTGCACAGTACACTTTTCATTAGCCACAGGAGTGATGATGTCATTTCACATCATGTAGCCTGTGGAAACTTGGAAAAACTAGAATAAAAAAGACTAATGACCTTTTTATATTATTATAGTTTCAACATCCCAGATCCCCTGCAAGGATCTTGGCCTAGAAGTCTGTGGCCTACACTTTGAAAACTGCTGCTTATAGAGAAAGTAACTTCCAGTAAGTGGAAAGGGGTGTGAATTAATAAGGAAAGTGAGAGAAATAGGACTCGTGCGTTACCTACTAGAGTCTCAAATGGTTCAGCCTCTCCTTCTGAAGTGTTCACCAACCTCTGCAAACACCTGCTAATTTGCTATGGTATACATTATTTAAAGTGTTCCATAGTTCTACCTTACAAATACTATCAAAGACTTGTTTGAATTCAATGAAAGCGTATTTAAAAGTATTTAAATGATGGTCCAATAGAGGACAGTATTTTCTCTCTCCCCTCCCCCTTCCCCCTCCCCCTTCCCTCCTCCCCCCCCTCCCTCTTCCCTGCTCTCCCTCTCTCTCCATATATATATATATATATATATATATATATATATATATATAATTTTTTTTTTCTTTGGAGACAGTCTCACTCTGTTGCCCAGCCTGGAGTGCAGTGGTGTGATCTCAGCTCACTGCAACCTTCGCCTCTTGTGTTGAAGAATGCTTGTACCTTAGCCTCCTGAGTAGCTGGGATTACAGGTGTGTACCACCACACCCAGCTAAATTTTGTATTTTTAGTAGAGATGGAGTTTTCACCATTTGGCCAGGCTGGTCTCGAACTCCCGACCTCAAGTGATCCACCTGCCTTGGTCTGCCAAGGTGCTGGGATTATAGACTTGAGCCACTGTGCCCGGCCTGAGGACAGTATTTTAAATCAATGTTTATTCCATTTCGAAGACAGATGGGTTTAGATTTGGGAGAAGAGCAAGTGGTTAGAGAAATTCAGTGGTTTTATGATAATCTAATTTCAACATGAGAACATATTTTTCATTCAGACATTTACCAGCTTTTGAAATTGCTGCTTTTGTGGGTAATATAAAGATATGGATAAAGCACCAGAATAATAGAAATAGAGAACTGATTTAATATTAGAAGCTCCTTCTCTTTGGTCTTCTAGTTTTTTAGGCCAAGGGTAGATTTATTTTACTGGCATCTGGGCTATGCCTAGAAGCTCTAGTTGATGATAAAAAATGAACAAAATAGAGAAAAAAAATTCTATCACATGTCTCCTGGATTATGGATATTTGAGGAAGTACCAGTAGGTCACTGGCATTTTTCATATAGATGATTGTGTCTTGGAAAACTAATATTGTCTGTGTATTATCTTACACAAACCATACAATGAGACTGGCAGACAGTGAGTCCAGGTTTAACGGCAAATGTCTGTATCTGCCTGCCCCGGGTAAACAGTGCTCTTGTCCTAGAAATCTCCATTAGTGTGCAGCTCTCTACCGGCTGCAGGATGACTTTGGTAGCCTGGGTAGCACCCAGTTGAATTGGCCACTATCAGACAAAGAATAATAAGTTGCCTTAATAAAACAACACATCCTTTAGTTGACTGTTGGGCAATTGTTTGTGGAGGCAGCTTTCCGGTCAGCCTGTGTTTATTTCTAGGCCATCATTCTGTTGCTGCTTTAAGCCGATCTAGACCACACTTAATTCTTGCCTCTGCTTCTTCTTCCTTTGTCCCATCTGTCATGCTCCACCATGTTTTGGGAAAATCTAAAAATGATTGCTTTTATACTAGTATTTCAATAGCATCTTTAATTTCATAGTTTTCTTCTTTGCTGATCAAGTACTGGCATGCAGTTTGAGGGAAAAAAAGAATGTTTTTGTTCATGTGTTTTTCTTTATCTCTGAAATGTTCTTTTTCATCTTTGTAATTTCTGATTGTGGTGTAATATCAGGAGTTGGGACTTGAGATTGAAACAGAACAGGACTTGAGAGAGTTCTTTCTACCATTTATTACCTCTGTTCACATAACCATTCAGATCTTAATTTTCTCATCTATAAAATGCAAGTGATGATGTCCACTTTTTGGTGTAGGTGGGAGAGTTAAGTCATTGTACATTTGAAATGTATGAAAGATTAATGTCCTTTTGCTCACTCAAGGAATGAGAACCCAGAGGTAAATAGTAAGAATTACTGCAAACAAACGATTGATCCACACTGAACACAACAAGGATGCTGCAAAGACTGATGTTACAACCCACTCGAAGGCCAGTAGATGTCTCCCGCCACAGAAGCAGCCCTACCCCTCATGATCCTTTCCTGGCTTTAAAGCAAGACTTGATGTCCACTTACTAGAGGACATAATAGGAGTATTCTGCTCAGAGTTAGTGGAAGGATTCCAGGGAGAGATCTGCCTTTCCTTTTTCCATAGATCAAGCCGCTTTGGCCAGCCCTCTGGCCTTTGGCCCAGTCAGAAGGATTATCCCTAACTTAGCTGTAGGAGGGAGAGGAACTTGTGGCAGTCTGAGCACCAGGCTCCTTTATTATCTGCCTTCCACTGTTATGGAGAAGAACCCATACTCTTTGAGAGGGATTTTGATGTTATTTAAATAAGTTTCTCTTGTAAAGGTAGATTTTTTTCCCAACTTCCTCCAGTACTTATTAACCAAATATATATTTAAAAAAAGAATTGCCTTTAAAAGTGCTTGACATGATAAAGGAGTAGCATCTTAATCTTACTATATTGAAATATCAACCTAGTGGGCAGCAAAGCTAGAATTTAAAATAATTGAAGATGCCACTCTAAAAAGCCAGCATATCTGTATGCATAGAGGCTTATTCTAAAAATTTCTTTTCATGTCGTTGGCTTTACACATTAGGATAGAATTCCCCCAGGTTGTACAAGACAGAGGTAACCTTTCTTTTCTACATTATACACTCTAAAAACTAGTCTTCAGTCTCCAGTGCAAAAATAAATTGCAGTTAACACCTGAGAGGCGTGGGTCATAAAGGCACCAATATATGCACTAGTTGCATTTCCTTTGCAGTACCTCGTATGTTTCTCTCCCTCTGTTTCATGTTTTTTCTCAGTGTTAGCTACCGGTTACTGTAAGGATCTCTTATACTTTGCCTCCTTATCTGGAAGATATTAGAAAAAGCAGCATCCCAGGCTTTCTGGAATCACTATCAAGATATTATGGAAAGGGAAGTTTAGAAAGTTCTGTTTTCTGGTCCTCTTCATTCAGATCCTCTAAATTAATGGTCCTGGGATGGAATCAGTACTGACAGGGAAGTGCACAACCAAGATTGTCAAGACTGGCTGAAAAATACTTAGGAGCCTCACAGAAGGCAGTTTGCCATCAAATTAGATAACATTGAGTGTATAGGCCCTCTGCTCACTAGAAATACCTGTAGACTTATCCTATGATCTCCCAGACAGAAAGCAGGCTAGCAACCCTGGTTTATGCTTTGTTAGATTTTTTATTTTTATTTTTAATGAAGCTACAGATCACATTTAAGAAGACATCTAGAAGACTTAAAAATTGCCTGGTTAAAGAAATACTCGACTGGGCTTGGTGGCTCACACCTGTAATCCCAGCACTTTGGGAGGCTGAGGCTGGCAGATCACAGGGTCAGGAGTTTGAGACCAGTCTGGCCAACATGGTGAAACCCTGTCTCTACTAAAAATACAAAAATTAGCTAGGCGTAGTAGTTGGATGCCTGTAGTCCCAGCTACTTGGGAGGCTGAGGCAGGAGAATCACTTGAACCTAGGAGGCGAAGGTTGCAGTGAGCCAAGACTGTGCCATTACACTCCAGCCTGGGCAATAGAGAGAGACTCCCATCTCAAAAAAAAAGGAAATAATCATACCTTTCAGATTGTTGCTATGATTTTGGAGTTATCAGGAACCTTTGATGCTACTGAAATTAGTTGTTATGATTTGGTTTGAAATCCCAAAAGGCCATGCATTTGTATATATTCTAGCATAAGTTTTCCAGATTAGCCTATGGTTGAGGAAATTTGATTATTGAGGAGGTGGCAGATACTATAACCAATGCATTTCCCATTTGAAATATTTTTTACCTAGTAGTACATGATTGAATTGTTTCTAGAAATTTCTTTCCTTCTTTTTCACTCTATTTAGACAGGAAGAACAGCCGAGGCCTTTTATGTTGCACACATGCTTGAGGAACTCAGATGATGAAGTAAGATTTCTACAAACGTGTTCTCGGGTTCTGGTGTTTTGTCTCCTTCCCTCAAAGGATGTCCAGTCTCTCAGCTTACGTATAATGCTTGCAGAAATTCTCACAACAAAAGGTAGACATATACAGTTGATTTTACTAATTGAATACGTGTGCTAACTGATCTGCTACATACTAATGTGAAAATACTTTTTATAACACCTATGCAGAACTTGTTTACTGTTGAACATACGAGATTTGAAATATTTTCAAAATTTTGTTTACATGTCTCTCAAAGTATTTGGCCGCACATGATAAATTTCTAGTAGGACATATTGCCAAATGCACAGTCCATTCTGTTGTATGTTTTGACACAGAAAACCAGTTCTTATGCTCTCCATGGGGAAGCGTTCATTTGGGATAGCTTTTGAGTTAATCTAGGCCAATAATACATTAACGAAAGGTTGTGTGTGTGTGTGTGTGTGTGTGTGTGTCTGTATAATATTTATACAGATAATATCCATAGTATGTATGTTTATATATTACATATGTGTGTGTGTATTCAAATTCTTTTGGTTTTTAAATAGAGATGGTGGTCTCACTATGTTGCACAGGCCAGCTTGAACTCCTGGGTTCAGGTGATCCTCCCACTTAGGCCTCCCAAAGTGCTGAGATTACAGGTATGAGCGACCATGCTTGACCAAAGTCAGATTCTGATTAGCATATTTACTTAAAATATCTTTGCTATATGATTTATTGATAATGCCTGTACAGTAATGCATTGCTTAACAACAGGGATGTGTTCCAAGAAATGTGTGATTAGACAATGTCATTGTGCAAATATCAGAGTGTACTTACATACCTAGATGGTATAGCCAACTACACACAGGCAATATGGTATAGCTTATTGCTCCTAGACTATAAACCTGTACACCATATTACTCTACTGAATACTGTAGGCAGTTGTAACACAGTGGTATTTGTGTATCTAAATGTAGAAAAGGTACAGTAAACATATGGCATAAAAGATAAAAAATAGTATACCTATATAGGACCCTTACCATGAATGGAGCTTGCAGGACTGGACGTTGCTCTGGGTGAGTGAGTGACTGAGTGGTGAGTGACTGTGAAGGCCAGGACATTACTGTGCAGCACTGCAGACTTCATAAGCACTGCACACTTAAGCTGCACTACATTTATTTACAATTTTCTTCAACGATAAATTAACCTTAGCTTACTGTAACTTTTTTTACTTTATGAACTTTTGATTTTTTTAAACTTTCTGACTCTTGTAATAAGTCATTTATCAGGTACTATGTACTGTATGTAATTGTATATGCTGTATTTTTATGCAATTGGCAGTGCAGTAGGTTTGTTTACACCAGCTTGACATCATTAAATGGTAGAAAAATTTCATCTTCCTTATAATTTTACGGGGCCACTGTCATATATTTGGTCCGTTGAGCAAAATGTCATTATGTGGCACATGACTGTATGTAGTTTTGTGAACTTGGAATAAATAAAAAGGAACTGTACTACAGTATAATATGATTACTAGAAAAAAGTTAACTACATCCAGGGAAATGCTTAGTCAGGATAAGAGAAACTTTCTCTGTCTTAGTCTCAGACAAACAGCATTGCCTTTGAGGTGCAGTGATTATCTCATTTGCTATCAGGATAAGCCAGCTGTGGTCATCCGCTATTATAACCAACCACAGAAAAGAGGAAGCTTCTAATCTAAGGATGGCTTTATAATACTGTCATTGACTTTTTAACTTCCTCTCTGAGGTCTGTTTTAACCAGTTGGGGAGAATGTTGACTTTCATCCTTTGGCAGACTAAGCTTGTCAAAACATATTGAGTCTTATAAAAGGGAAAAAAAAAACTGCACTTAATTTTTTTTTGAGTTGGAGTCTCACTCTGTCGCCAAGGCTGGAGTGCAGTGGCATGATCCCGGCTTACTGCAGCCTCTGCCTCCTGAGTTCAAGCAATTCTCCTGTCTCAGATTCCCAAGTAGCTGGGATTATAGGCATGTGCCACCATGCCTAGCTAATTTTTATATTTTTAGTAGAGATTGGGGTTTCACCATGTTAGCCAGGCTGGTCTCAAACTCCTGACCTCCTGTCTTGGCCTTCCAAAATGCTGGGATTACAGGCCTGAGCCACCATGCCTGGCCTTCATTTTGATAGTTTCATTAGCATCTTGAGATCCAAATGACTTCCCTTCATTATTTCTTTACAATTTCACTTATTTATTAAAATGACCACTTGACTATAGCCATAGATAATAACGTATCTGGAGGGATAGGCAGCCGTGTGTGTGTGTGTGTGTTTGTGTGTGTGTGTACATTTTTGAATTGTTTATTGTATTATATAGATATTCCCCTGTTTGGCTACTTGAAAAATGTTTTCCAAATGTAGTTTCAATCATGTGATATATAAATAGTCCCCTTAAGAAGAATACCTTTCTCAGTGGCAATTTCTTCTTCCTGTAGTCTTGAAGCCAGTAGTGGAGTTACTGAGTAATCCAGATTACATTAACCAAATGCTGCTTGCCCAGATGGAGTACAGAGAGCAGATGAATGAGCATCACAAGAGAGCCTACACCTATGCCCCCTCTTATGAGGACTTCATCAAGCTCATTAACAGCAACTCTGATGTGGAGTTCTTGAAGCAACTAAGGTATTTGGTCTTCAATTATAGCACAGCCACAGCTACTGGTTATCATCCCCTGCCTAGTTAGGATAAAAAAAAAATCAAAGTAGTTGTCAGGGAAGCAGAAATAAAAGAAGTCCATAAATCTTACTATTTAGTAACAGCTAAATTTATCCAGCGTCTCCTTAACATGTAATTAGAATGAGTTTTTTCAAAGTATTAGGTTTTTCAAATGCAGTTGACTCTTGAACAGTTCGGAGTTGGGGGCACCCACACTCCCCTCCCACCGCCCCACCCCCAGTCAGAAATCACATATAACATTTGACTTGGGCCTGGCATGGTGGCTCATGCCTGTAATCCTAGCACTTTGGGAGGCCAAGGTGGGCGGATCACTTGAGGTCAGGAGTTCAAGACCAGCCTGGCCAACATGGTAAAACCCTGTCTCTACTAAAAATACAAAAATCAGCTGGGCATGGTGGTGTACACCTGTAGTCCCTGTAGTCCCAGCTACTTGGGAGGCTGAGACATGAGAATCGCTTGAACCTGGGAGGTTGAGGTTGCAGTGAGCCGAGATCTTGACACTGTATTCCAGCCTGGGTGACAGAGCGAGTCTCTGTCTCAAAAAAAAAATAAAAATAAAATTGACTCTCCAAATACTTAACTACTAAATACCTTACGGTTGGCTGAAGCCTTACTGATAACATGAACAGTTGATTAGCACATATCTTGTATGTTATATGTATTATATACTGTATTCTTACAATAAAGTAAGCTAGAGAAAGGAAAATATGAAAATCAGAAAATGTATTCAGTAAGTAGAAGTAGAACATTATAAAGGTCTTCATCTCTTCACATGGAGTAGGCTGAGGAGGAGAATAAGGAGGGATTTGTCTTGCTGTCTAAGGGTGGCAGAGGCAGAACAAAATCCTGTATAAGTGGACTCCTGCAGTTCCAACCTGTGTTTCTCAAGAGCCAGCTGTAATGAGGTTATAATAGATTGAAAGCTCTTTACATCTCAGGAGTACCTGCTTAGCTGCTCAGATGACTACCTTAGAAAAGCATTGGAAGAACATCAGAAGGAGATGACGTATTTTTAAATTACAGAGTAGAACATTGTGTTGGTTTTCATTTGTCTTGGACAATACAGAGGCTCAGGTTTGGGAATAAAAGGTTCTAGATTAATTATTTTGAGAAAACACATTTGAAAATACCATAGGAGAGTGGGGCACGATGGCCTAAGCCTGTGATCCCAGGACTTTGGATGACTGAGGTGGGGTGGATCAGAAGGTCAGTAGTTCAAGACCAGTCTGGCCAATATGGTGAAACGCCATCTCTATTAAAAATACAAAAATTAGCCAGGTGTGGTGGTGGGCACCTGTAGTCCCAGCTACTCAGGAGGCTGAGGCAGGAGAATCGCTTGAACGTGGGAGGCAGAGGTTTCAGTGAGCCAAGAACACGCCGCTGCACTCCAGCCTGGGTGACAGAGTGAGTCTCTGTCTCAAAAAAAAAGAAAATACCATAGGAGTATCTTTTATAGGAAAGTGCGATGTCTCTTGTTATACCTGAGATATTTTAGGGTGTGTGTGTTTTTGTGTTTTTTTAAATAGTATATACACATTTATTGTGATTATATAATATCTAGTTTGTAAATTTTCTAGGCTTCCGTTTCTCTAGTTAACCTTCTGTTTTAATGTTCCCAAATGATACATGAAAAAGAAAGAAAACTCTTAAATGTCTGTTTTGCTTTTCATTAATAATTTTGGTAAATACCTGATGAAAAAGTAAAATATTGGTTGAAATTGGGTGTTTGAATTAGTTGAGGTTTTTAAACTTGTCACATTTGCTTTTGAACTAGGGTTAACGTTAAGATGACTTATGCTGTTTAATTTTCTGATTTGAATAAATACCATCTAAGGAGGCATACCTTGTAGAAGGCACTGTGTTCTTATACATGGTGTCATATGTTAATAAAGGTGTCACAAATATATAATGATGGGTTCAATTTACAAATATATATACCTCAAATATGTAATGACAGGTTCAATGTAAATGGGTTTGTTTACAAGTAATTTAATTTGGGGTATAATATATATCTGATCTAATATCTGGAGATTTTATGTTTCTCTTGCCATGCATAATTTTGAATAGGCTAAATGATATTCATTATAGATTTTTGTTTATGTCTGAGTCTAGACTTTTCTTTTTGGTAAATGTGACACTTGAGCTGTAGAGAACCCAAGAGCCATATCATACCACTGCACTCCAGCCTGGGCGACAGAGGGAGACCCTGTCTCAAAAAAAAAAAAAAATCAGCACTAATTATTTTGAATGATCTACTACTGGTTCTCTAGCACCATCTGTCATTTTGTATCTTAACACAGTACCTATATTACAAGATGAATGAATCTTGATAAGAATTAATGGTTTATCTTCTTCAAAGTGTACCAAAGATTCAGAACTATTTAAATACTACATACAGTTCATCATCTGGTAGATAAAGAAGTAGCTCAAAAAAAAAAAAAAAAGTAGTGGCTCAGCAAGTGTTGCCCTTTAAACCATAAAACCATGGCCGGGCACAGCCTAGGAGTTCAAGACCAGCCTGGGGAACATGGCAAAACCCCGTCTCTACAAAAAAAAAAAAAAAAAAAAAACGCAATAAACTATGATGTACACGCCCCAGGATGATTGAACAGCTTACTTTTATTGTAGTAGGAACATCATGGATCTCCTTGATTGACCAAAGATTACACCGAAGTTCTCATTTTACATTTTCCCTTTCTCTTCTAATATGTGATGAAACAAAAACAGTGTGAGCCCTTAAATGTTTCTCAAAGATCACTTCCTCTTGATGTCATAAATAGGGCAAGATTAAAGGGATAGCACCCTGGGTACCCTGGGAAGCAGACCCTTTGGTCTTGAGCACTGAGGGACTTAAGAGGCCGTAGAAGTGTTGAACTAAAGAATGCCTTTTAAAAAATGAGATATGATTCACATAGAATTCACCACCTTTAAGTTTAAATTCAGTGGTTTTATTGTATTCAGACACTCTGACTGTCACTACTGTCCAATTTCAGAATGTTTTCATCACCCTAAAAGGAAACTCTGTGCCCACTAGCAGTCACTCCCCATTCCTTCCCTCACCCAGCGCTTGGCAACCACCAGTCTGCTGTCTCTATGGATTCGCCTATTCTGGACATTTCATATAAATGGAATTATGCAGTATGTGGCTTTTTGTGTCTGGTTGCTTTCGATGATTATGTTTGCAAGGTTCATTCGCATTGTAGAATGTATCGATGCTCCATTCCTTTTTTTGGCTGAGTAACATTCCATGATATGAATATAGCACATTTAGTTTATCCATTCATCAGTCCATAAGCGAGTTGGATTGTCTGCCATGTAAAGGATGCCTTTTGAGTAACCGTTGAGCATCTTCAGTGGCATTATCAATGACTGCTGATACGTGAGGCTAAAGTAAAACGTTGCAGTTCTAACCTCTTCCTAGTTTGGCCTCCTGCCATGGTGTACCCACTGCCGCCAAGGAGTGCTACTTCAAGGCACCAGGAAGGTGCATTCCTTTTGTGCACCATTCCCTTACTATGTGTTGTATACGCCTCCGTCTTCTACCTTATTACTAGGCTTTGTGTTTCTAGCAGACTTGCAGAGTCAATGGGAAGGGCACTTGGAGGTACTTGGATTAGATAATCGAGCTTGTCAGGTGTCTAGTGGATTAGAGGCAAAAGGAATACATTTTCAGATTTAATTAGCTTGGATCCTCCCCCCCCGCCCCAGACAGAGTTCCACTCTTGTTGCCCACGCTGGAGTGCAATGGCCAGATCTCGGCTCACCACAACCTCTGCCTCCCAGGTTCAAGTGATTCTCCTGCCTCAGCCTCCTGAATAGCTGGGATTACAGGCACGTGCCACTATGCCCAACTAATTTTTGTATTTTTAGTAGAGACGGGTTTCGCCATGTTGGCCAGGCTGGTCTCAAACTCATGACCGAGGGTAATCTGCCCATCTTGGCCTCCCAAAGTGCTGGAATTACAGGCGTGAGCCACCGTGCCTGGCCAGGTTGGATCCTTTTATAAGCGATCTCAGCTCACTGCAACCTCTGTCTCTCGGGTTTAAGCAGTTCTCTCACTGAACTCCTGGCCTCAAGTAATCTGCCTGCCTCACTCTCCCAAAATGCTGGAATTACAGGTGTGAGCCACTATGCTCAGCCTGGAGCTGCTTTCTTAATTCATAGACTGAGCTGTCCTGTTGTTTTTGTGGTACAATTACAGTACTCTGCTATCTGACTTTATGTGTTTTACGTTATTATCTTCAAATTGCTCTCAGCAAAATTTTGGGATAGGCTGCCTAAGTCAGGTGATGGTGTTTTATTTAGACTAAATAGTTGATGGACCCATCCACTTTTATTTTTTACATATTTGAGAGATGGCATATATTTTTTTTTCCTTTTTCTTTTTCTTAAATATCACACTCTCTAGCAATGGAGAGAGATGCATATTTTCTAAAGGAAATAAAGTCATTCAACTCTGTTAGGCTGGAATGCACTAAAAACAAAACAACATTGAAAGTGATATTTGTAGTTCTGGAATAGTTTGGTTATTTTCTGAATCAGCATAAAGTGCTTTCACAGAAGAGCTAGAAGTGCATCCTTCAAATTTACTAAATTAGTGATTTTAACCTTGGCTGTATGTTAGAACCACTGAGACCTTTTTAAAAAGTAAGTTGTATATCCCACTATCCTTTGTAGCTTTTTCTTTCTCTCCTTTTCTGGATGCAGAATATTGACGTGAAGATGTGGCTATACTAGTGTGATATTTTGAATTTTCCGTGGCTTTGTGGTAGGATCAGTGACCAACTCAGGTAACAACACAAGAGCCAAAAATGTGAATGCCATCATGGTTTAGGATATTAAAGGGCAGCTGGATGGGTTTTCCACCATTGATGTGGGTGGTGGGGGGATGCCACAGTCAAGAAAGGCAAACCAGAGCTCAGAATGAAGGTGCATCCGTTAGTGAAACTCACAATTGCCATTAAACTAGAGAAGAAACTGAATGTTCCCTTATCTTGAAGATAAAGTGGAGTGAAAGCAAACATTACAGTAGAAATGAAAGGCCTGTCCTTTCAGAAACTCTTATAAAGGCATGAGCAGCTGGTGGCCCAGGAAAGCATCCAGTGCTGCCTGCATTGTGTAATCCTACAGTCTGTTTGTAAACTGTGCTAATGAAAATTGTTTGCTCTTCCACAAGTAGATTCCTGGGCTTCACCGCTAGGAATTTTTATGTAATTGGTCTGGAGGGGAATCTGGGCATCAGGATTTTTTAAAAGCTCCCCAGGTGATTGTAACATGTAGCTAGTACTGAGATTCTCTTGTAAATGGAATATTCTTCCACCTGCTATCCATCTGAAATCTTGACTAGACATTCTGTTGTAGAATGCATTACACTCTAATGATTTGAAAAGTGGTTGTACTGTTAGAGATACATGGTAACACTGTTGAGGAGAATATTGACTGATCAGGGCACCTCATTCTTTTACCACGTTTATTGCAGTGAACAAAAAGCATCTTCTTGCTGACCTTCCTGAGTGATTTTTAACCTAAGGTTTCTCAGCCTTGGTAAAATTGAACATTTGGAGCTAGATAATTCTTCATTGTGGGAGGTCGTTCTGTTTATTGTAGAATTTTTAGCAGTGTGCCTTACCGCTACCCACTCAATGCCAGCAGTATTCTGCTGTACCTCTACAGTTGAGACAAACAAAAATGCTTCCAGACATTGCCAAGTGTCTTAGGGGGAAAAGTCGCACCTGGTTGAGAGCCACTGGCTTACACCCACGAATAGATTAGAGGTACTTAAATTAGTTAGCATCCAATTCAGCTGAAGGTCACCAGAAACCTCCCAAATAGTGATGGCATCCAAAGTATAGCATTTTTTTCCCCAGATGTATTGAGGTACGTGTGACCAGTAAAAATTCTTTATATTTAAGGTGTACAACGTCATTTATTTATTTAGAGACCGGGTCTTACTCTGTCACCCAGGCTGGAGTGCAGTGGTGCAGTCACAGCTCACTGCAGCCTTGACCTTTTGGGCTCAAGGGATCCTACTGCCTCAGCCTCCCTAAGTGCTGGAACTACAGGGGTGAGCCACCATGCCCAGCTGATATTTGATGTATGTAGACCTTGTGAAGTGATTACCGCAATCAAGCTAACAACCATATCAGTCACCTCACATAGTTACCATTGTTTTTTTTGTGGTGAGAACACCTAGGATCAATTCTTAGCAAATTTCAAGTATATCTTACAGTATTACCAACTATAGTCACCATGCTCTATTTTAGCTCTCCGGAAGTTACTACCTTTGTACCGTTTAACTAGCATCTCCCAATCTCCCAGACCCCTTCAACTCCTGGTAACCACCATTCTGCTCTCTGATTTTAGGAGTGGGACTGTTTCAGATTCCACATGTAAGTGAGATAATGCAGTATTTGGCTTATTTATTTATTTATGTTTTTAGCACAGTGTCCTCCAGGTTCATCCACATTGTTGCCAATGGCAGGATTTCCTTCTTTAAGGCTGAATAGTAAGGCAGGCAGTCCAGGACTTGTGGTGTGGGGGCTCCATCCATCTCAAGGACCCAGACTTCTTCCAGCCCATTGCTCTGCCATCCTGAGAGTATAGTCCAGAGTCTTCATGGTTCAGGGTGGATTCTAGAATTTCACCCATCATATCCTAATTCCAAGAAGCAGGATGAAGGCAAGGAAAAAGGTGGCAAAGGTTATACACTGGCTGTCTTTTTTTTTTTTTTTGAGACAAAGTCTCACTCTGTTGCCCAGGCTGAAGTGCAGTGGCGCAATCTCGGCTCACAGCAACCTCTACCTCCTGGGTTCAAGTGATTCTTCTGCCTCAGCCTCCCGAGTAGCTGGGACTACAGGCATATGCCACCATACCTGGCTAATTTTTGTATTTTTAGGAGAGACAGGTTTTACTCTGTTGGGCAGGCTGGTCTTGAACTCCTGACCTTGTGATTCGCTCACCTTGGCCTCCCGAAGTGCCGATATTACAGGCGTGAGCCACCACACTCTGCCAGCACTGGCTATCTTTTAAGGACCTTTCTGGAAACTACTGCATGGTATTTCTGCTTTTATTTTATTGGTCAGAACATTTGAGATATAATGGGTTATTTTATTCTGGGCAGCCTTAGACCCAGTTAAAAAACAGAGGATTCTGTTACTAAGAAGGAAGAATGAATATGGGATATGCAAGCAGCCATTTTTGCTGCCATAGCACATGGATAGTTTAGTGAGGCAGGATAGCTCTACTTCCCACACAAGCATTAGAAACATGCAGCTTTCCTGGACACTGTAACTATTTGCTAAGGTTAAAGAGATGCCAAGCAAATGCTCAAGAAGGAGAAAACTGTTTTTTTAAGCTACCATTTGTTGAATAGCTACTGCGTATTAAGCACAGTGTTGGATTCTTAATAATTATCATCTTTCTTGATCATTATAACAAGCATATGAATTAGTTGCTATTTTTTTTCCTGCTTACGGTTGTAGAAAATAAACTGATTTGCCCAGGATCACATAGATAATAAGCAACAAATCTGGGATTTGAACTCGGGTCTGCCTGACGTGCTAGCCAGGTGGGCAGAAAACAGCAGTGACACAGGGCTCCAACTTTTGGGGGTTTCCTTCAAGACTCCTTTATTGTTTGTGAGTCTTAGCTGGCACTAAACCTTTGCACAGAGGACAAATAATACCATTAGAAGTGTTGGCAGCTATTGTGGGGATAGTGATAGACTGCCAGAGAGGCAGGTAGTTATAAAGAAAATCAGAGCAGCTTATTAGTGCTGTAATTTTATTTACCACCAGACCAGTCTTTATTCATTGTTTCAGTTCTGCATTTGTTTATTTCTGACCCCTCATTTGAAGAGCAACATGTAGAATCTGAAAATAGTAGAGAGGGAATTTTAGTAATGGCTGAAAGGTTTAAAATTCAAACGATTAAGGATTATTTAGCTTGGAGAAGAAAAAGACTTTATCTAATACATACTGAGATTGAGGTGGCGTTTTTTGTTTTACTAGGATACAGCAAGAGGAAAGGAGCATAATTAATTTATTAAAAGATTGCAATTAATAATAAAGTGAGTTACTGAGGGAGCTTATTGCTTATTTTCTCTTTTTTAAGGGGATGGACTTTTTTCTTTGAATTAGTTCAGGTCTACTTGCACATGAAGATAATATATTAAAACATGAAAATTCTTAAAATAGCATACTTCTATGAAGAACCTAAATTATTTGAATGTTCAGTGTTTTGAACAGTGATTCTGAAAATACATTGTGACTGATGAGCAGTAAAATAGGATTATGTTCTAAAGGAACATGAAATAAGAATTCAGGTGTACCTCCACACAAACTAGTGCATCATGTCAGAAATCAATGAGCACATGCCAACTGCTAAGGAAAAGGGTAGTATAGTGTGGGTGGACAAGGAGACGAAAAATCATAGTGTATAAAACAAAAAGAATCCTGGCAGATTTTTATGAAAAGAATGAATGAATATAAATTTAGTTTCAAAAAAATTTAAAATGTGAGGTTGTTTATGAAAAATACTCTAAAAGATCTTTCGGTTTTATGAGAAAAGTTCATTTACTTCAGAATGTACCTCCTTGGTGTCTGAGAAATAGCAGAGGGCACAGAGGTGGGAGTTAAATATACCAGAGAACACACATTATTTTCATTTAGCAAGAAGGATAATTGTGTATTGGCAGCAAGATAAAATTTGATGTAAGAAGGGGAAATGTTGGTATAAATAAGTTTATGCTCTCTCTGAATTTATTATGTGCTTGTAATTGGAGCAGCACTGCACTGAGGTATGTGTATCTGCTTTCTGAATGAGTTAGGGTGAGTCAGTTTATATAAAGCACTTAGCTCAAGATACGGCACATTTCCCTCTATTAGCCACTAATATTGTAATTGTTGTTATGATCATTAGACTGAGGATTGCAAATAGATTAAATCTTATTTTGAACAGTGATCAATTTCTAGTGGCCAACTGGAGTGCAATATTATTTTTGGGGTTTGAGAGCTCCAATAAATAACAACATTCTTTCTCCCATCCTGAGGCTGGAACCATTTTAAAGCCAAGGAATGAAACAAACAAGACCAAAATGTCACTCATATTACTAATAAATAATGGAGAATGTGGCTTATATGCTCAAGCAAGCAGTGTGCTTTCTAAAAGAATCTCAGAGCCAGGCGTGGTGGCACACTTGGGAGGCTAAGGTAGGAGGATAGCTTGAGCCTAGGAGTTTGAGCAACAGCCTGGAATATAGTGAGACCCTGTCTCTTAAAAACCTTAAATAGTCTCAGGATTAGACCCTCTTTCCCACCTAGCAGTGCTGGACCAGAATAAGCCTCCTTGTCCCTGCTTCCCCCTCCTGCCTTGTCTCCCTGGCAGGTCCAGGATTCTCCTGCTGGCTACCCTTGCAGGCAGAGAACACATGCCCTTACGAGGAAGGAAAAAAGAAAGGCTGTGCTTCTCCACATGCTCAATTTCTCCTTCTCTGCAATCAGATAAAAAGCCTCCTCTTGCCCTAAGGAGGAATAGGCAAAGGGTTGAGAAAGGCCAGGGATGGGGTTTCTTATGTATGGCATGAAGCATCAAGAGTTGGGGATGGGTAATGCTCTTCTAGTTTTTAAATTTAATTTTAATTTTTATTTTTTGAGAGGGAATCGTGCTCTATTGCCCAGGCTGGAGTGCAGCGGCACAATCTCAGCTCATTGCAACCTCCGCCTCTCAGGTTCAAGTGATTCTCGTGCCTCAGCCTCCCGAGTAGCTGGGTTTACAGGCATGTGCCACCATGCCTGGCTAATTTTTGTATTTTTAGTAGAGACTGGGTTTCACCATGTTGGCCAGGCTAGTCTGGAACTCCTGACCTCGTAACCCGCCTGCCTAGGTCTCCCAGAGTGCTGGGATTACAGACTTGAGCCACCGCACCTGGGCCATCTTCTCCTTTAAAAAAGAAAAAGTGGACCGGGCGCGGTGGCTCATGCCTGTAATCCCAGCACTTTGGGAGGCCAAGGCGGGCGGATCACGAGGTCAAGAGGTCGAGACCATCCTTGCCAACATGGTGAAACCCCGTCTCTACTAAAAGTACAAAAAAATTAGCTGGGTGTGGTGGCGCACGCCTGTAGTCCCAGCAACTGGGGAGGCTGAGGCAGGAGAATTGCTTGAACCCTGGAGGCAGAGATTGCAGTGAGCCGAGGTCGCGCCACTGCACTCCAGCCTGGCGCCTGGTGATGGAGTGAGACTCTGCCTCAAAAAAAAAAAAAAAAAAAAAAAAGAAAGAAAAAAGTGGTGCTAAATCCTTACTCGAAAGAAAAGAATTTTGTGGCTCCCAAAGTCTGTTGAAGGAATGGTAGAGAAGAGTGGTAGAAGATGTATGCTGGGCATTTTCAACAGCCGGCTTTCAGGCAAGGTGAGAAACCCTGATTTGTGGCATTTGTTGATCCCAGTGGTGTTAATACTCCAGTCATGGCCGATTTAAAGCCACCAGCATGACATCACTGAATATGGAGTTGGGGAGAGATTTGCAATAGCACACCATTACAGTACATAGAGTATTTCCAAAATACTGATATAAAAGATGAAAATAACCTCACAAGCATATGTAATAATAAAACTAATGAATAAAGTTATTAGGAAGTGATGAGTTTTGAGTACTTATTCCTTTTTTTTTTTTTTTGAGATGGAGTCTCCCTGTTTCCCCGGGTGGAGTGCAGTGGCGTGGTCTCGGCTTACCACAACCTCTACCTCCCAGGTTCAAGCGATTCTCCTGCCTCAGCCGCCCGAGTAGCTGGGTACAGGCACATGCCACCACACCCAGCTAATTTCTTTTGTATTTTTGGTAGAGACAGGGTTTCAACCATTTTTGGCCAAAGTGGTCTCGATCTCTTGACCTTGTGATCCTCCCACCTTGGCCTCCCAGAGTGCTGGGATTACAGGCGTGAGCCACCATACCCGGCCCCTATTATCTTTTAAAAAATAAAATTTATTTAATTGTAGGTTTGTATAATTTACTTTTTAATAATGATGAGTTTAATTTCTAAAAATTTAGCAGCCAGGTCTCATGAGCTGCCACAAGCCTCAGGGCTGGCTCCTGTACATCACTGAGTGGTAGCCACATGTTCTGTCTTTCGATGACCCTGTACCGTACAGAAATGCAGTTCTTCCAGAGGTAGAGGATGGTTAACAACACAAGTCAACTTATGGCAATCAGTCAAGCATCTCAAGTGGACCATGGCCAAGAGCTTGGGCTCAAGAGTCAGACAGACCTGGACTTAACAGACTTGGTTTGCATTTTTGCTTTGCCTCTTGCAAGCTGCATGACCGTGGGCAAGTCATTTAAACTTCGAGCCTCAGTTTTAACTGTGAAATGGAGAAAATAACTTCCTATTTCCTAGGATTGTTGTTTATAATTATTGTTCATAATTAAATGAAATCATGCATGTAATGAATTAACATAGTTCTCAGGTCATGGTAGTCTTCCAGTAAGGGCTAAAAAATAGCAGTTGCTGGGAGAAAGCAAATACACTCTCAGATCCTGACTTGAATAGGATTAATGGTTAAGATGAGGCTACAGGATAATGTCTCTCTCTCTCTCTCTTTTTTTTTTTTTTTTTTTTTTTTGAGACAGTGTCTCACTCTGTTGCCCAGGCTGGAGTGCAATGGCACGATCTCGGCTTACTGCAACTTCTGCCTTCTGGATTCAAGCAATTCTCTGCCTCGGCCTCCTGAATAGCTGGGATGACAGGTGCCCGCCACCAGGCCCGGCTAATTTGTATATTTTTAGTAGAGACGGGGTTTTACCATCTTGGCCAGACTAGTCTTGAACTCCTGACCTCGTGATCCACCCACCTCAGCCTCCCAAAGTGCTGGGATTACAGGTGTGAGCCACTGCATCTGGCCAGTATAATATCTTATTTCAGAAAAAGTCCACTCAAAATGCATAAGAAAGTCATTAGGACATTTTCAATATAGAACATAAAACTAGGCAACTAAAGGTGATATTCAGTACACATCCTGAACAAAAATGCTTGATGTAAGAATTGAGAATGAAACATATATGAACGGTGCTGTACACGAGTATAAACATTATAGTCCTACTAATAGCTGACATAAAACTATGAGAAACACTAGTAGAAAATAGATATAGATAGCAGAGCGAAAAAGTTTGGCTTTTTGAGGTTATCTAAAAGGCACCAGCTAGCCAGTAGTGACATAGATTTGTTTCTGTAACGTGTAATTTCTATAGGCTCTGGGAAATAGGAAATGAATATATGGTAACATTTTTGGTTATTTTAGGAAGATAAAAATATATGGAGAAGATTAAGAAAAGTATAAATGCCATTTATACTTAGTGAATATATGTCCAAATTATTATATATAATATCTTTGTAATTATATACATGTCATGTATATGATAGGTATATTTTTATAATTTTATGTTTTATAGGGGAAGAGGGAGACGGAGAGGTGTGCATATGTATTTTCTAAGTTTGGGACACCTCACCTCAGGCTACTCCGGTCTAGAACCTCCTACCTGATGTGACTCAAATAGTGTTATAGGTGCATGGAGATGGTTTCCTCAACCCTTGGAGTGGCCCTGTGATGGCTGGTTGCCTCAGTGTTCTGTTCAAATGTTATTTTCTGCATGTGCTATGAATGAAAAAAGATTGGGAAGCATGCCTTAGTCTTTCTGTGGAATCAGGTGGAAAATCATTTTAAAAGCCCTTTAGTGGAAAGAGCCTCTTATTCCTCTAAGTCGTAACTTAAAATACTTCCCCTGTTTTATTCCTGACACCCCCTGCTTAATGCCATTAGACATACCTCATGAAAATATAGCGCAAAACCTTGTACTTGTCCTCAGTAGTGCTCAGAGACATAAGCACTAAAATGAGATACTTTTTCTTTGCTCATAATGTTGGCGAAGATTAAAAATTTGTTGACTAGCATTGGCAAGGATGTAGGAAAATAGAACCTTGTTTTCTATTGGGAGGAGTATAAATTATTACCTATTTGTGACACAATTTTATAGTGTGGAAATGGGTGTCCCTTTTGATGCACTTAAGACTCATAATTTATCTTAAGGAAATAATCATGTGTGGACAGATTTCTCCAAGAATGTTCCTTGCAGTTATTTTTTTGTTTGTTTGTTTTGTGTTTTTGAGACAGGGTCTCACTCTGTCACTCAGGCTGGAGTGCAGTGGCATGATCACAGCTCACTGAAGCCTTGACTTCCCATGTTCCATCAGTCCTCCCACCTCAGCCTCAGCCCAGTCCTGAGTAGCTGGGACTCCAGGAGCGTGCCACCATGCCAGGCTAATTTTTGTATTTTCTGTAGAGACAAAGTCTCACTACGTTGCCCAGGCTGGTCTCAAACTTCTGAGCTCAAGCTGTCCACCAACCTTGGCCTCCCATAGTGCTGGAATTACAGGAGTGAGCCACCACACCAGGCTGCAGTTTTATTTAAATGGAGAAAAGCTTTTAATAACCAAAATGCATAACAAAAAGGGTTTGGTTAAAATATGTTTGGTGTATCTATACAGTGGATTACCACATATTGGTAATGGTGTAGCATTAGAATATTTAATTGTACTGGAAACTAATAATTATAAATTGATAAATAAAAAAGGCTGAAAGGCAATAGGGATAGGGTATAAACCCAGTTTTATGAAACAAAAAAATGCTTGCATAGATAATAGAGATAGTCCAAATGTTAATAGTAGTTAACTTTGAATGTTGTGCTTTGTATATTTTCTCATTTTCTTCAATGAACATATGCTACTTTAGAGAAAGTAAAAACTGGCGCAGACTGAGAAAGGAAAATCTGCCCAGCCATTTATCAGGCTGTTACAACAGACACTAAAGTCAGCTATAAAGTAAACAGGAAACAGTATTTCTCCTAAGTACCTGTCATGGCAGCAAAATGTCATAATGATCCCCTTCTTTGTGCTTTCTTACTCACTGAGAAACTTTGTTTTCAAAAATCTTAAACCGCCAGTTCCTGTTTGGAATTATATCGGTAAGAATGACACATTCTGCTTTTGCCTGGATGATCTAAGTCAGGTTGACACAAAGAAGCAGCTTCAATTTACAACCCAGATGCAGAGCCATACTTAAGGGGTTTCTGGATTCAACATGTCTTTCTTAGAGTTCTCAGGAAATGGGGCCCTTAATCCACCCAACACTGACCCCTTTACACAGCCCTGCTTTGAGCCTATCAAAATGCTGCTTCATTAAAACTTCACCTTAACTCCACTGTTCCCTAGAATCCCATAGTAATGTTATCTTTTCCCTCATTTGGAGAGGCACCTCCCAGGTTCCACTGCTGCATGGTCTCTTACTCTTCATATGGGTCAGTAGACCTGATTTTGTTGGACTAGAGTGATCCTGGTGGTCTAAGGCTGATTGGGCTAAAATGCTTTTGTAGTCAGGAAAGAGTAAGACCGCTTTAAATATATACATATTTAACAAACATATATACTATTTCCCTAGATAGTACATATCTAAAGACTCAGAAGCTGTGTTAAGGAAGAATAATAATGAACCATTTATTGAACTCTCGCTTCGGGGCAGACTGTGTTTTAAGATTATTAAGGGTATTATCTAATGTATATAACAACCCTATGAGGGAAAATTACTGTTATTACTCTTTTTATAAATGACGACGCTTTAGTTTTAGAAAGCTTAAATCATTTTCCTGGGATAACATAGTGTGTTTTAGAAACAGAATTTGAACACAGGCCATGCAGTGTGAGAGCTCACATTCTTTACTACTCTGATACACTTTCTCAGTTATCCAGCAGACCCTTTTAGGAGTGCGCTGAATGAGAAAAAAGCTTCAGCTTAGCTGGCTAAAAGCATCATGGCTTGCTTTCTTCACAAATGCTTTAACTGAAATCCCCTGAACAAAAACACTGCTAGCTTGTGGTGACTCTGAAAACATTATTTTAAAATTCTTTAGGCCAGGTGCAGTGCCTCACGCCTATAATCCCAGCACTTTGGGAGGCTGGGGCAGGCGGATTACTTGAGGCCAGGACAAGACCAATCTGGCCAACATGATAAAAGCTTGTCTCTACAAAGAATACAAAAATCATCTGGATGTGGTCGCACGTACCTGTAATCTCAGCTATTCCAGAGGCTGAGAGGCAAGAATCGCTTGAACCCAGGAGGTAGAAGTTGCAGTGAGTGGAGATCATACCACTGCACTCTGGCCTGGGCAACAGAGCGAGACTCCATATCTAATTAAATAAAAATAAAAATAAATTATTTAGTTTTTAATGTTCATAATATGTATGGTATTCTACTCCATAATATATTCTTGCTAATTTTTATAAAACAATGTTTTAAACCGTTTATCACATTGTATACCTGAGACTAAGGATTTACTTATTTATTTTTTTGTTTATTTTGAGATGGAGTTTCACTTTTGTTGCCCAGGCTGGAGTGCAATGGTGCGATCTCAGCTCACTGCATCCTCTACCTCCCAGGTTCAAGTGATTCTCTTGCCTTAGCCTCCCGAGTAACTGAGATTATAGGCACACACCACCACACACGACTAATTTTTGTATTTTTAGTAGAATGGGATTTTACCATGTTGACCAGGCTGGTCTCAAACTCCTGACCTCAGGGATATTTTTATTAGAAATGGGATTTTACCATGTTGGCCAGGCTGGTCTCAAACTCCTGACCTCAGGTGATTCACCCACCTTGGCTTCCCAAAGTGTTAGGATCACAGGCGTGAGCCACCACGTCTGGCCTAATGTAACATTTTAGAAATCCGTATAAGCTATACCTAATGAAATGAAGATTTATATATATATATATATATTGTATTTAAATGTATATTAATATAATTAATATATTTTTATATTGGGCATGTGTATAATTTTGTTTTTGTTTTTCGAGGCAGAATCTCATTCTGTTGCACAGGCTGGAGTGCAGTGGTGCAATCTCGGCTCACTGCAACCTCTGCCTCCTGGGTTCAAGTGATTCTTCTGCCTCAGTCTCCCTAGTAGCTGGGATTACAAGTGCGTGACACCATGCCTGGCTAATTGTGTGTGGGGTGGGCCTGTGTGTGTGTGTGTGTGTGTGTGTGTGTGTGTGTGTGTGCGTGTGCGTGTGTGTGTGTGTGTGTGTATGTATTTAGTAAAGACAGAGTTTCACCATGTTGGCCAACCTGTTCTTGAACTCCTGACATCAAGTGATCTGCCTGCTTTGGCCTCCCAAAGTGCTAGGATTACAGGCATGAGCCACCCTCTCAGCCTCAAATCTATAAATTTCTAAGGCGATTACTTTGAAGTGCTGTGTAGCATTTCATGAGTTTAAGATTGTTGGGAAGTGTTCAGAAACACAAACTTGCTCTTTTTATTTATCCAGTTGTAAAATACCAAAAAGAGATGAGGTGGCCACTCAGAGGAGCAAGTGAGAGTTATCTTTGTGGCTTTTCCTTATCACTGGGACAAAGGATACTTTAGGTAGTATCTTGCCAGAGTTGGAAAACAGCTAAATTCTTGTTATGCCCCTCCTCCCTAATACTTGACTTCTTGACTTTACGTTATAATTTTGCAAAACACCTAACAATCTGTGCACTTCTGATCAAGGGAACGTATACAAATATCAGCCCTCTTTATTCTGGAACTGAACTCGGCACTTGCAAAGTCATATCCTCCTCTGGGGAAAGAAAGCCGAGTGAGTGCCAGGTAACTCTGGAAGCCCATGTCCTCAAGGATAGCCAGCATTTGGATATGTTTTGATGTGTATATATTGTATAGTTTTGCTGAGAAAAAAAGAATATAAAAGTCAGTCATTTCCTCTTGATGTCCAGTAAAAGTGAAGTAAACAGATTCAGTAATCATCTTCTGATGCCCACTATGTGCAGAGTGCTGTGTGGAGAAGGTCTGGTGATTACTAAGATGAACTGGTTGCCCTCCTTCGATTCTAACCCCTGCTGTCAAGTGTTTGCAGTCCAGCACAGGAGACCCATGTGACTATAAGTAGCTAAGTAGGAAGCAAGATCCTAAGGCTGTAAGTGGAGTGTAAAGCACCAAGGAAGTGAGTAGGAGCAAATATTTTATTCCACAGCAGAGAACTCTTAAGAAACCTTCACAGAGGAGTGGCCATGAACAGAGTGTTTAATAAGAGTTACTAGGATCTCAGCAGATAAGGGGAAGTGATGGTGTGCAGGAAGAAACAGGAGTACTGTTAAGGAGAAGGAGAAACACTGAGGAGGAGGGAGTCAGGAAAGACCTGGAGTGTGTTCATGGTATCGTGTATGGTCTGGTTTGGCAGAAACGGTATCCAAGAGGGATATAGAAGGCAGTAAAGCTGGAAAGATGAGCTGGCATTGGCTGTACTTACGTACTTGGAAAGGCACTAGAGAAGATAGTTATTAACCTATACTGAATTTTAGAGTAGCAGGAAAATGGTGAGGAGCATGAGCTTTATAATCAGGCAGCCGTAGATTATAATTCTGTGTCTAGGGCTTAAAAGCAGTGGGACCTTGTATAGATCTGAGAATCATCTGAATTCTAATTTCCTTCTCTGTAATGTGGACATAATTATAGCATCTTCTTATCAGGATTAAATGAGATAATATAAATTAAAATATCCAAACAGGACCCAGTACCTAATGAAAGCAATCTATGAATGTTAGCTGGTATTACAGGGTGATTTTATGGTTTTGTTAAAAGGAATCTTTAACTGTTTACTCAAATGTTGTGTATTTTCTTTGGCACCCTTGATGGCTCATTTGTTCCAAAGCATGAATCATTAAGAATATCAAAAGAATAAATTGTTCAGAATATTACTTGTACCTGTTAAGTGTTAGAAATGTTGATTTTTGTTGATTTAGTTCATTAATATCTACTGAATGCCTACCGTATGTTTAGCACCAAGCTAGGTACTATAGGAGAATGTAAGACAGAACTCCTGTGTTTAAGAGGCTCTTGATCTAGTTGGGGAGAAAAAAGTAGCGTATCTTTATTATACACAACACTATAGTTTTGTAGTTTTGAGCCTACATTCTTAGGCTCAAAAATGTGTCAACATTCTTTGGAGGTGTATTGGGCCTTGAAATGACTGGGAATACCATTTTGTTTGTTCACGTCATTCTTTGTGGACATGTGACTCTTTAAAACAACAATATAAAAGAGTAGATACTATTATAGAACAGAAGTAATTCAGGATTTCACAGAACACAGATACTGGTGTGCATTGTAGGGATGGGGAAGGCTTGAGGGAAAAAGTAATATACGTAAGATCTAGGTAGGGAGACAGGAAGACTGCCTTCCAGCAGGAAACAAAGCATGAGACGGCAGTTTTGAGAAGGCGGTGTAGAAACCAGCCTGGCTTAATGAGGTTCACATTCATAGGGAGAAAAAAAAGAAATTTTTGGATAACAGAGCCAGTGCCAAGTTGTGAAAGGAATGCAGGCAGGAATGTAGGGTTATTCATTTGGGGAGGTGCAGGAGGCACTGAACAAGGGAGAGATGAGGTGAGTGGTCCCGTAGGAGGAGGGTGTATTGACAGATGCTCAGGATGGTTTGGATGGGAGAGAGGATTGAAGTCAGGGAGACAGACCATTTAGCCATGGCACTGACCATGCAGGAAGGAAGGCAGCCTGAAACAGGGTGATAGACAAAAGAAGAATAAGCAAGGAGCTCATTTAAAGGCATTCAAAGGACAATCCATAGCGCTTTGAAACTGATGTTTATTGGTAGGGTAGATACCTAAGATGATTTTTGAGAAGGATCATGGTACTAGTAGAGAAATGGAGAGGTAAAGAAACCTTACTGTGGAAGAAAAAAGAGGGTAGGTTTAGCTCGAATAGGCTTAAATACATGGGTAGATAGAACAGTTTAGAAAAAGTTGAAAATGACTCATTAAGGCTACCATTTTAACAATGAAGACTCATTAAGTCTTCATTTTATCTCTATTTTGCCTTGTAGCCCTGGCTTATATACACACATAGATACATATCTACAATCATAAATGTATCTGCTGTTCTGCATTTTAAAAATTACTCTGTCATAAACATCTATTTTCATGTAATCTTTATGATTATAAATATTACTGGCTGGATGCTTTCTGTTTAATCTGATATGTCCTGAAAGCAAGGACCATATTGGTGGTGTTCATTCCTGTGTGTCTAGAACAAAAGAGAAGATTAAGAAATGTTTGTTTAATGAAAGCATTACTGACCATACTCATTATTGACCATGAGTATTTTCATGCTTTTCTTTGTAGAGCTTGCTACAATAAACATATATATGATAGTTTGGGCTTTGGGTTGTGTTTTTATTTTTGTCTTTTTCTTCTGTTAAATTGCTTCCTTCTGATAAATTCTTGAGGTTGGAATTGCTGTGTGGAAGCACGTTAAGTCTTCTCAGAAAGCTCTCTATGAGTTGGAGTGGCATTTGGCCACAAGACAACTTGACATACAGCAACTTAAACGAGGCAGGTGTTTATTTTTCCCATGTCACCACATGCCCTGAGATCGGTAGTTAGGGGCCGTTTTGATGGTTCATGATGTCATTGGAACCCTGAACTACTCCTGTCTTCTTACTACATCATCCTTAGGTTGTAGTTTTGTTTTTGTTTTTGTTTTTTTGAGACAGGGTCTTGCTGTGTTGCCCAGGCTGGAGTGCAGTGACATGATCATAGCTCACTGCAGCCTCAACCACCCAGGCTCAAGTGACCTTCCTGCGTCAGGCTCCCTAGTAGCTGGGACTACAGGTGTGTGCTACCATGCCCAGCTGCTTTTTTTTTATTTTTTATTTTTAGTAGAGACAAGGTCTCCCTTTGTTTCCAGGCTGGTCTCAAATTCCTGGGCTCAAGCAATCCTCCCACCTCAGCCTCCCTAAGTATTGGGATTATAGGCGTGAGCTACTACACCTGGTCTTGTTTTTTAATTTTTTTATTTTTGAAGAGACAGGGTCTTGCTCTGTTGACCAGGCTGGAGTGCAGTAGCACAATCATAGCTTACTGTGACTTTGAACTCCTGAGGTCAATTGATCCTCTGCCTCAGCCTCCAGAGCAGCTAGGACTACCGGCATGTATCACCACTCCCAGCCAACTTTTTAATTTTTTGTAGAGAAGAGATCTCGCTATACTGCCTAGGCTCTTAAACTCCTGGCCTCAAGCAGTCCTCCTGTCTTGGCCTCCTAAAATGTTGGGATTATAAGTGTGAGCCACTGTGCCCGGCCTACCCTGTGGCTTTTACCTTTATGATTGCAAGGTACTGTTGTGCCTATATCCAATTGCATCCTTGATTTACCCAGAAAAATGAGGGGGGAAGGGTAAGGCCTAAAGTTGGAAAGGGCTTTTCTGTGGAGGCTCCTTTTCACCCGCTTTCCTGGAATCCCTACCCAGTGACTTCTGCCAGTCTCCAAGGCTAGAACGATATCACTTGGCCATCTCTGACTGCTGGGGGAGAAAGCTAGCCTTTTCAGCTGGGTGTGTCACTTTCCCTGATAACACTGTAGGTCACTTAGCAAGGAAGGAAGGGAGACTGGACGTTGGGCAGGCAGCCACCAGTGTCTGCCACCATCTCTGGATGGTATGCCAACACTGCTCCTGACAGCCTGCTCTGAGGTCATGAGAGCCAGGCACTGATGTTTATAACACCCAAATGAAAAAATTAAAAAGATGCAAATTTGTGAGGCGTCCTTGAGTAGCTATGACTAAGATAAATTTGTCTCTTCTCTGGGTTTTAGTTGAAAACCAAAAGAATGTATATAATTTTGTGCTATAAAAAATAGCCCGATATATATAACATTAAATCTTAGAATACTGCACAGTTTGTGTTCAAAGTAAGAATTAATGTTAAATTTATTACCAGCAGATGAAATTCATTAATTCATATAATTAAGGGCTAAGCAAAATACTCAGACCAGGTTTATTAGGGCATTACTTAGTAATCATTAAAAGGTGCTTAAAAAATGTGGATTTATAGGGCCAGGTGTGGTAGCTCACACCTGTAATCCCAGCACTTTGGGAGGTTGAGGCGGGTGGATCACAGGGTCAGGAGATTGAGACCATCCTGGCCAACATGGTGAAACCCTGTCTCTACTAAAATACAAAAAAAAAAAAAAAAGCCAGGCATCGTGTTGCGTGCCTGTAGTCCCACCTACCCGGGAGGCTGAGGCAGGGGAATCACTTGAACCCGGGAGGTAGAGGTTGCAGTGAGCCGAGATCACGCCACTGCACTCCAGCCTAGCGACAGAGTGAGACTCCATCAAAAAAAAAAAAAAAAAGAATTTGGATGTATAAAGCCCAATTGAATTTATGCTCAAAATAGCTGCAACTCCAGGGTTGTACTCGGCACTTAAAATGAAGAATTTTGTTTATTTTTCCTGACTTGGAAGTCTTCTCAGGCACACACATATATAGCTGGTGCTCTAATCTCATGGTTCTCAACTCTCCCTGTGGTTTAGAATTACCGGGGGAGCTTTAAAAATATTGATGTGAGTCCTGGTGCAGATACTTTGATTCTGTTGGGTTAAGACAGTCTTCTAAGTGAGAAGTAATGAGGCAGTGCGCTCGGGGGCAGTGGGGCTGCAGGGGAGAGGACAGCTTTGATGGCCCCATCCAGTAGTACTTTCTGCAGTGATGAAAATGTTCTTCTTGCTCAGTGAGTTGGTAAAAGAAAAAAGAAAAAAAAAAGTTCTTGCACAGTGTGGTCCACAAGCCACAGGTACTGTGGAGCATTTGAATTATGGCTAGTGTGATTGTTTATTAATTTAATTAGATAGCCACATGTAGCTCATGATCACCTTATTGGACAGTGCAAATTTAAGAAGTAGAGTCAGTAAGCTCTGGTCACCTAGGAGTATGGAGGAGAGAGGGGCTGAGCATAACCTCAGAGTTTCTACAGGTAGTTAATGCTTCTGGTATAGGGAAGAGAGCGGGGGATGAGGAGGCTCATGATGTTTACATGAGGGCCTCAGGAGTGACAAGAACATGGCCCGGGGCCCGGCCCGTTGTAGATGCTCAGTCCACGTTGCATTGTTTTAATGCGCCTTGGGCAGGGTTCACAGCTCCCATGTTAATTTGTTTAATATGAGTACAGTCTAAAGGTATTTCTAAAAATAGTATTTTCTTCCTCTTAAATCTTTTTTTCTTTTCTTTTTTTAAAAATCAGGTATCAAATTGTAGTGGAAATAATCCAAGCGACTACAATTAGCAGCTTTCCCCAGCTGAAGAGGCACAAGGGTAAGAAGCAGTTTGTTTTCTTCAGTTCTTCATCTGAAAGGTCGGGTTGATCCCGGGCTTCTCCTCCTGTCAGATCTTTGGCAAATAGGAGGTTTTCTGGCTTACATTTAAATATTGCAATTTATTAAAACAATGCTGTTACAGCATTAGAGAAGTAAATATAATTTCATCCTACCAAAAACCTTCATCTGTATTTCTGTATAAACTCTATTCAGCTGCAGTCATAATTTTTAGAAGGTTAAAATATCATTGGGTATATAATGTTTCTGTTCTGGTTTTAAACTAAATATGATTACATAATTTTTTTTCACATGTTGATTTTTAATCTTAATATTTCTATCTTGAAACATAATTTTGATCGGCATTTAAATGACTCCAGTAAGTTTCATGATATACTTAATATTTTCCTTTCTTTAAGCTGTTTTTACTTTTTTTTTTTTTTTTTTTTTTTTGGGATAGAGTCTCACTGTGTCACTCAGGCTGGAGTATAGTGGCACAATCTTGGCTCACTACAACCTCTGCCTCCTGGGTTCAAGCGATTCTTCTGCCTCAGCCTCCCCAGTAGCTGGGACTGCAGGCGTGCACCACCACACCCAGCTACTTCTTGGTATTTTTAGTACAGACGGAGTTTCTCCATATTGGCTAGGCTGATCTTGAACTCCTGACCTTGTGATCCGCCCGTCTTGGCCTCCCAAATTGCTGGGATTACACGCGTGAGCCTGTAATAAAAGGAAAAATACAATCTTGTTTCTTTACTTAAGCGTTGGATTGCTAATAGCTTTTTCTCTCTTTCCACTCATGTGTTTTAGGTTTTGTCAGGGTGGCGGGGGAGCAGGTGGAGATATATATATTTATGTTATATGCTCTATCTTTTTCTTCCTGTTTGTTTCTCTTCCAGTGAAGTAAGATTCTTACCCAGGCATGATACTGAAGAATAATTAAGGTGTGAGGATGGCTTTCAACTTCCTTGTAGTTTGCCTGATGTTAGAATATTCCCCCTTGCATATACAAAGGTAGAAAACATGTTAAAATCTAGAGTGCAGAGCAGGTCTTGCTTTGCAGCTGAGAGGCAGCAAACACGGCTTTCACCTTGGACAATAGACATTCCACACAAACCTCCAGGCCTGTTCAAGTCTCTGCCAAGAAGAGGGAGTAGAGTGCTAAAAGAACAGGGAAGAGTTAGGCCAAAAACTCAAAGCATGCTTCCAGGTTTCTCATTAGCACACAGAGGCAGTGGAAGCTTGGATCTGGGGGTTTGGATTTGGACTTGCCTCCCTGAGCCTGACAGAAGGTAGAAGTGAGTATAAAGCAAATACAGGTATAGACTATGAAGATGCACTAACTCCTCAGCTTGGCCTGTAAGGAAGCTCGTACAAATATGTCCATTGAGCAGTGTTTGCTGAGTACCGACTGAGTGATAATAATACAGTAGTAAACAAATCAAAATCTGTACATTCTGATTCCCTAAACTAGTCTGGGAGGCAGTCAGACAATCAACAGATAAAATACGTGGTTATTTCAGATGGTCACACGTTCCTTGGAGAAAAAATTGAGATGCCGGGAATCCTGGTAGGGAGTGCTGGTTCTGCTCAGTGGAGGCTGATTCTGCATTTAAAGAGTGAGTTGGGGAAGACCTCGCTCATATGGTGGGCTTTGAGCAGTGATCTGGAAGCCTGGGGGTATCTGGAGAGGGGCAGGTGCCAAACCCTGATGCCGAGACTGATGAGACTGAAGAAAGGGCTAAGTTGGTGGAGAGAAGCCAAACGCGAGCTCAGAGAGGTGGCGGGGGAACCCAGTCACAAAGGCCTTATTGGTACCACAGGGACTTGGGATTTTACTCTGAATGAGGATGTCTTTAAATGGGCTTTTGAGCTAAGAAGATTTGATCTGATGAATTCCTACTGGAGTGTGGACTCTGTTCCTCTCCTTTTTATCATTTTTCTTGCAGAGAAGAGGCTTCACTTCCAGACAGATGGACAGTTGTTTGAAAGAACACTGGCGAGTCATGCCTTCTTGCCACTGTGATCTTTTTTAGTGCTTCTCTTTGAGTTTAGTCAGCAAAATACCTTTCTTATTTTCTTATTCCATTAGTTTGCTAGGGCTACCATTAAAAAGTACGAGCTGGGTGGTTTAAACAACAGAAATTAATTTTCTTACAGTTTTGGAGGCTGCAAGCCCAAGACCAAGGTGTCAGCAGGGTAGTTCCTTCTGAGAGCGGTGAGGAAGGACCTGCTCCAGGCCTCTCCCCATCTGCAGATGGCTGTCTTCTCTTCGTGTCTTCACATTGTCCTTCTTTTTTACCTTTCAACTTGTTTGACTCTTCAAAGGCCTTGTCTCCAAATAGGGTCACATTCTAAGGTACTTGGGGTTAGAACTTCAACTTCTGAATTTACTTTGGGGGGTGGGGGGAAGTACACGATTCAGCCCATAACAGTTATGTTGTAGATATTCTCAGTGATGCTTGATTCTTTCATATCTGTGTTTTCCATCTAAGCTATCCTCACAACTCTTTTGGGTATCCTGGCTTCCTTCTGTTGTTTAAGCACTGAGGAAAAGACAGACAGACTAAGCACTCTTGGGCCTTGGGGCCATTTTGCCTGGGACAGAAAACACTGGGCACTGGTTCCATTGCTTCTCTGAGGTTACTGGTTAGCAGTGATTGTCCCCTCCAGCCTCTGTGTCTGCATATGATAATGCTTCAGTGGATTTTAATCTTCCTTCTTTTTGCGAAGTTAAACTGCTTAAACTCTTACGTGCTTTGTGCTTAATATGAAATTTTAGCATGAGAGTGTGTGTGCATGTTTGTTTATATATAAGGACAAAGTAACTGGCAAGAATTTGCTGTTAATTTGGTATATTGTGGTTGATTATTAATTATAACTGAAGTATTTGGTTTATTGTAAGTATTAGTTTCTTTCTGCCTAAAATGATCAAAAAGGTCAGAATCTAGTTTAAAGAGAATTTATTCAAGTGCAGAAGTTGAGGACTACAGCCAGAGACACACTGCCAGGTTGCCTTGAGGAATGCTGCAGAGAACAAAAGAGAGGCTCAAGGTTTTAAAGAAAAAAGACAAATCAGGAGAGAGGGCAATTACAAAGGTTGTCAGGAATTCTCATGGGTTTACAGAAATAATATTGGTTAGTGCTTGGTTGTACATAGTTAAACTGTAACATGGACGAATTTTATGGCTACCTGGCATTGGTGTAGAGCCTGCATAGAAGTAGCTTCAAGAAGTAATTATTTAGCTCATGGGGAAGTGTGACATGACCTCTGTTACATTCTAAATACCTTTCTGGGCCTGATGATTTAAAGGAGCTCACATTCCTCAGAAAAAAGATTTTTCTTTTGGGGAAAAGAAGGTTAATTGTGGTGACATACACGTAACAAAATTTACCATTTTTAAGTGTACAGTTCTGTGGTATTAATTACATTTATATTGTTCTGTAGCCATCATTACCATCCATCTCCAGAACTTTTCATCTTCCCAAACTGAAACTTTGTACCCATGAAACAAGAAGTCCACCTTCCCCACTCCCCTCAGCCCCTGGCAACCACCATTCTACTTTCTGTCTCTGAATTTGACTAGTCTGTGTACCTCATATAAGTAGAATCATACAATATTTAAAAGGTTCTTCTGTCTCAATCCCTAGAGCTGCCACAGCAAAGTGCCACAAACTGTATGGCACAAACAACAAAAATGTATTCTCTCACAGTTCTGAGGTGAGAAGTCTGAGACCAAGGCTGTGGCAGGGCTGCGCTCCTTCTGAACACTCTGGGGGAGTCTCTTCCATATCTGTCTCTTAGCTTTCCATGTTGCTGGTAATCCTGGTGGTCCTTGGCTTGGAAATACATCATTTCAGTCCCTGCCTCAGTCATCACGTGACATTCTTATCTGCTTCTGTGTCTGTTTTCTTAAAAGGGGCACCAGTCATTCTGGATTGGGGCGCACCCTAATTAAGCATGACTTTATCTTAACTTGATCACGTCGGCAAAGACCCCATTTCTGAATAAGGTCACTTTCGTAGGTACGGGGGCTTAGGACTTCAACGTATCTTTTTGGGAACACAATTCAACCCACTACATTGTAACTGGTAGGTTCAAGTATAGCACTTATTTCCCTTTTTTTGTGAAAATGCTAGAAATACTTCTTATCAGCAAGGTTTCTGACCACATTAAGACTTACTGCCTTTACTCCTTTTGGGTTAATTCTGGTATACGTGTTTAGCTTTTACTACATTGGTCTCTTTTAAGACTATCATAGGGTTCAAAGTTAGAAAAAACATTTCGGCAAAAAGTAGAATAACTGGAACTGTATAGGTAATTCCAGCCGCCACATGTCTTCATGTCCAGAAAAGGGCAGGTTCCATGGAATCGGTGCTCTGGCAGATTGTGTGGGTCTAGTAGAATGAGGGGGAAGTCCAAGTGACAAGGGGAAAAAAGTAAATTGTACTTCATTAAAAATGAAAAATTTGGCTAGGTGTAGTGGCCCAGCCTATAATCCCAGCACTTTGAGGGGGTCAAGAAGGGAGGATTACTTGAGGACAGGAGTGAGTTTGTTTGTGATGGAGTTTTGCTCGTCGCCCAGGCTGGAGTGCACTGGTGCAGTCTCGGCTCACTGCAACCTCTGACTCCCAGGTTCAAGTGATTCTGCTGCCTCAGCCTCCCAAGTAGCTGGGATTACAGGTACCCACCACCATACCTGGCTAATTTTTTTGTATTTTCAGTAGAGACGGGATTTCACCATGTGTTGGCCAGGCTGGTCTCAAACTCCTGATCTCAGGTAATCTGCCTGCCTTGGCCTCCCAAAGTGCTGGGATTACGGGCGTGAACCACCACACCCAGCTGTGGACAGGAGTTTTGAAGCCAGCCTGGGTAGCTTAGGAGACCCCATCTCTACAAAATAATTTTTAAAAATTAGCCAGGTATGGTGGTGCACACTCATTGTCCCACCTGTTGGGGGGCTGAGGTGGGAGGATTGCTTGAGCCCAGGAGGTCAAGGCTGCAGATAGTGGTGATCATACCACTGCACTCTAGCCTGGGCAACACAGCCAGACCCTGTCTCAAAAATAGAGGTTGGGTGTGGTGGCTCACGCCTGTAATCCCAGCACTTTGGGAAGCTGAGGTGGGCAGATACCACTTGAGGAGTTTGAGACCAGCCTGACCAAAATGGTGAAACCATGTCTCTACTAAAAATTCAGAAATTAGCTGGGCGTTGTGGTAGGTACCTGTAATCCTAAGCTACTTGGGAGACTGAGGCAGGAGAATCGCTTGAACCAGGGAGGCGTAGGCTGCAGTAAGGCGACATTGCACCGCTGTACTCCAGCCTGGGCAACAGAGTGAGATTCCATCTCAAAAAAAAAAAAGAAAGAAATGAAAAACTTACGTTTGTCAAGGGATATTATCAAGAAAATGAAAAGACAGCTCACAGAATGTAGGAAAAATATTTGCAAAGCATGTATCTGATAAAGAGGTTATATCCATAATATATAAAGAACTCGTACAACGCAGTAATCAAAAGACAGATAACCCAGTTGAAAAATGGGCAAAGGATTTGCATTGACATTTCCCGGAAGAATACGTACAAATGGCCAATAAGCACATGAAAATATGTTCAACATCATCATCATTAGACATTAGGGAAATGCAAAACACGAGACATCACTTCATACCTTCTGGAGTGGCTAAAATGAAAGTGATAAGAACTGTTGGTGAGGATATGGACAAATTGGAAACCTTATCCGTTACTGTTGGAAATGGAAAATAGAAAATAATTTGGCAGTTCCTCAAAATTTTAAACATAGAATTACCATGTGACCTAGCATTTCCACTCCTAGGTGTATACCCAAGGGAAATGAATTTTTATCTCCACAAAAAATTGAATGTTTATGGTAGCATAATTTATAATAGGCAAAAATTGGAAACAACCAAATCACCATCAACAATGGGGTAAACAAATTGTGGTGTATTCATACAATGGAATTTTATTCAACAATAAAAAGGAATAAACCTTGAAAACCTTATGCTAAATGAAAGAAGCCAGGCACAATAGGCCACATATCGTATGATTTCATTTATGTGAAATGTCTAGAATAGGCAAATCTATAGACAGAAGAGCATGTCAGTGGTTGCTTGGGTCTCTTGGAGGTGGGAGGTTGAGATGAAGTGGCATGGAAAATGAAGGAGGGAGTGACTGCTAATGGGTACAGGTGTTTTCTTTCTGATGACGGAAATATTCTACATTTAATTGTGGTGCCAGTGACACAACTCTGAATGTATTAAAAACCATTGAATTGTGTTTGGTAAATAGGTGAAATTGGCATGTGAATTTATGTCAAGCAGTTTAAAAAAAATGAGAGGAAAGAGACTGAAAATATAGTTTATGGCCACACTACCTTAAGCCTGTGGCTAGTGGCAGCCATCTTGGACTACACAGGAGAGAATTTAGGAATCTCTAGTGCTCTTCAGTCCTCATTCAGTGACTATATGAAGCAGCATGTACAAGTGTCTGGCATGGCTTCTCATGGTGCTTAGTGAAGTTTAACTTGAAAGTAAAGTCCTATTTTACAAAGGTGCTTTGATCAAATATCTTAGGTGTTATTCTAAATTCTAATTTGATAGTCTGGTTTGTTTGGTTTTGCTTAGAGGGTCTCTTCCTTTTTGAAGTCTAGGACTCTGTATTCTTCTTGCTTATTCAAAATTGGCTTGAAATAACCTTACAGGCTTAGAGTTGGGAAAAAGTGATCTTCATGCTCAGGTGACTTCAGGTTGGGTTCATTTGGCCTACATGACAATATGAGTCAAAGATCCATCCACGTAGACCAGGCTCCTTAGGGGTTTAAAGGCTTACTTGGGCCCTTCAAAGGCCTTCATTTAGGCGTTGGTATCTGGAGCTGGGAACACATCAGGCAGTCCTCTAGAGGAGAAGGGTGAAGGCCACTGAGTGTCGTGTGGTGTTAGATCTTCTGTTGCACTGGGACCGTTCATAGAACTAGATGGTATGCTTGGAGAACTTTGTGCTGTTACTTTCACAGAACAAACTCATACTTTTTTGTAGCTCTTTGTAGCATGTAAATGAAAAGTGAGTGTGACTACACACAGATTCTTCTTTTTTTTTTTTTTTTTTTTTGAGATGGAGTCTCACTCTGTCGCCCAGGCTGGAGTGCAGTGGCGCAATCTCAGTTCACTGCCACCTCTGCCTCCTGGGTTCTCCTGCCTCAGCCTCCCTGAGTAGCTGGGATTATAGGTACAAACCACCATGCCTGGCTAATTTTTTTTTTGTATTTTTAGTAGAGATGGGGTTTCACCATGTTGGCCAGGCAGGTTTCGAACTCTTGACCTCAGGTGATCCACTCACCTTGGCCCCCCAAAGTGCTGGGATTACAGGCATGAGCCACCACACCCAGCCCATACAGATTCTTATAATTAACGTTCCACTGTATGTTGCTAAGATGTTTTGATGTAATATTTATATTTTTTATTGAATAATTCTAAAAAGGTATTCAATATTTTACATCATTTAAATTATTAGATTTTTAAAAAATCTTACAGAAAATTTTTGACAAAAGAAGTGATTTTAAAATAGTTTTCCCTGCTTTTATTTACAGTATAGGTTATGGTATGATTATGATTCAGGCCTATTCATCTTCACAATTTTATAATGATGAAAACATTTCAGTATCGTGCCATGAGGGGTTGCGTCACAGAGTTAGAGAAACAATGTAAAACACAATTGTATGTAAATAGAAAATGAAAAAAAAAATGTTGAAAACTTCAAAAAATATCTTTGGAGTATTCCAGCTAGGAGGCTGATATACCGAGTAGGAGTAAGGTATTACAATCTAGGACCTGGATAATGCTAGTGAAAAAGAAGGGATTGATAAGGAAGATCGTGAAGGAAAAAAGGACGCTTAGCGACTCGAGGAAGGTGAGACAAAGGATCCAAGAGGATCTGAGAGAAACAGTGGTGGTGCGATCTGCTGGCTTTACAAGAGGAGGGAACAGCTGTCTGGAAGAGTTAAGTCAGTTAGTCTGAGGTCATCCCTTCTAGTCTACTGTTGTGTCCCATTGCTGCAGGTTGGTGAGATCAAGTTTGGGGTATTGAAGAAAAAGCCCTAGCACAGGAATTTGGGGGCCTTGGTTCAAGTTCTCTTGTGCTGTTAGCTTCCTGATGGAATCTGCATAAGACATTTTACTTCTCCCGGACTCAATTTTTTTCATCATTAGATTGAATTCTCTAGATAATCATAAAGGGTTCTCAGTGAAGATATTGAAGGAGTCAGGGGTTACATAGGGGTTTGGTCTTGGGCATCCTGGATTTGGGGCAAGAAGGGGATAGGAAAGTCTTCATCTGGTATTTCTAAGCTGGGATTCATGCTGTGGAGAGAGAATAATCCTGAAGAGAAATATTTGGAAGTTTACCATTATAGAGACTGTAGTTAATAGCCTTCCATTTCTGCTATTTCCAAGTCAGATATCAGCAAAGCTGATGCTGCCACATTATTAGAGCAGAACAATGTTTTGTCTGAAGTGACTTCCACTAACTATACCATCTGCTGTCTCCCCATTAAAGTTCATATGTAGGTGCTTTCAATTTTAAATACTTAGGTTATAATTTAAGTGCAGACACTTTTTTTAAGAAAAAAGAACAAATTTAGCATTTCTCATTGTCCTTTTTCTTTTAACTCAGTATGTAGTAACTTATTGGATGTTACAGGAAGTGGTTCTTGTATTTCTGTGGTCTTTGGAGTTTTGATGTATGGCTGGCAAATAAAAGGCTAATTTATGCAATGGTTCTACATAGCTGCATTAAAAAAGGAAAAGTAGCTATGTCATTGTTTCTCAGATTGACCTTCCCTTTAATTTATTTCAGACATGAATGTGTTCCCCCCTCCCATAAAAGTTATTAAAGAAGGCTAAATTTTTAGCATTAAAAAATCTCCCCAAAATTTAATTGTTGAGTCACTTTTGGAGATCCTTGCATTTTGGAGGTAGTGTGATTCTAGTGAAAAGACCATCAGACAAAGAACCAGAGAAAAACCTCAGTATGTATGTTGTAAGTAATTTTGTTTCCAACGTTCTTTCTCCTTATTGCTGCATTCTTTTTTATAAGTGGGAAGCTGAAGAAGTTTAAAAGAAGAATGAACAGATGGACGACGATCCTAGGAATGTTTAGTATTCAACATAGAGATGGGAACTTTATTTGTGAATGTAGTATATATTAATACACATACACACACAGTATAAATATAGTTTTGTTGTTCCGTATAAAGATGTTTCTGGCAAGTCTTTTGGGTTTTTTTTTTGTTGTTGTTACAGGGTCTGGCTTTGTCACCCACGCTGAAGTGCAGTGGTGCAGTCACAGCTCACTGCAGCCTTGACCTCCTGGGTTCAAGCGATCCTCCCACCTCAGCTTCCCAAGTAGCTGGGATGACAGGCACACACCACTCCATCCAGCTAATTTTTGTATGTTTTGTAGAGACGGAGTTTCACCACGTTGCCCAGGCTGGTCTCAAACTCCTGAGCTTAATCTATCCGCCTGCCTCAGCCTCTCGAAGGCTGCAGGCCTGAGCCACCACACCTGTCTTGCCAAGTCTTTTTGAATCATAATTGGTGTTGATGTGAGAGATGATATGCAATTGTGAAAATACTTTGAGGATATAAAGAAACAATGTCATGTAACAGATTGGGAGAGATTACCTGATTATGTACCTTCTGAAACCTTAAGGAATTAACCACTGTCTCATTCCATTCCTGCTGCTATAACAAAATATTGCAAACTCGGTACTTGTTACACAGAAGAGAAATTTATTTTTTACTTACCTAGAGTTTGGGAATCCAGGATCAAGGCTGTGGCATTCAGTGGCTGGTGAGGACTGCTTTTTGGTTCCAAAATGGCACCTTCTTGTTGCATCTCTTGGAGGGAACAAATGCTTGCTGGGTCCTCACATTATGGAAGGACATAAGAGCCTAGCTGGTTCTCTCAGCCCTTTTATAAGGCACCAATTTCCTCTCATCCTGGCCTCATCATCTCCTATAGGCCCCACCTAATAATACTGTGGGGGAATAAGTTTCAACATGAATTTTGGAGGGGACACAGACACTCAAACTATGGTACCAGCTAACTTTGTGTCATCTTTTTTAGGATGACATAAGACAACCTGTACAGTTCTTTACTTTGTGTATTTAGGATAGTTTAAAATAAGGCTTTTGAGGCTTCAACACACTCCACAAAATCCACCGAAAACTCTACACCTTTCAGGTTCACAGTAGATTAGTTTATCTTAGAGAAAGAAACATTACTCTCCTTAACAAGGTGGAAATTTTTATTTGATTTTTTTCTTGATGGCCTTTTTCTTTTGGAATTTTGGTCTTTTAAATAAATTATGACTTTAAAAATCTTTGGTGCCTCAGCTTGTTTAATTTTAATACAGTTAATTCTGGGGAAAATAAACAAAATCATAGAATTAAAAAAAAAAACAAACACCTTTTTTGAGACCAGCTAAGTCAGGTCTTTGTCCTATGGGCAACGAAATTTCCTCTAATTAAGTATAATTAGAGGGAAAGCTTTTTACAGAAAACAAGTACTAAGCAGTTTGAAACAATTTGTTCCTGAAGTTTTAGTTTGCTCACAAAATTTTCTTGTCTCTGCCCTTATCATTCAAACCTGGCCACGTTTTGACTATGGCCTAAAGTTTACCCATTGATTACGTCACCTGGTTGTTGGTCATGGAATGTGGGGGATTTTAGCGAGTCTAACCAGCTAATTTCAGTGAGCTTTTTTCAGTTTTCATCTTTGACCTTACTGCAGCATTTGATACTGTTGACTACTCAGTCTTCTTGAAATTCCACTTGCCCGGGCTAACGCTCCCTGTCTTATTCTAGTTTTAGTTTTTTGTTGGTTTTTCTGCTTATTTTCCTTACTCCGTTGAGCTTTTAAATGTTGGAGTTCCACAGGGTTTGTTTTTAACTCTTTTATACCTAATTATTTCATACCTGTGCTGCCTAATACAGTTGCCATTAGCTACATGTTACTGTTTAAGTTAATTAAAAGTAAGTATACATTCCGTTCCCCAGTTACATCAGCCATATTTCAAGTACTCAGTAACCACATGTGGCTACCATAGTGGATGGTGCATTATGAATAGTTCCATCATTACACAGGTTATGTTGGGTAGCACTGCCCTACTCTGATCCTTTCCCTTACCTGTATGCTGAAGACTGAAAATTTCTGTCTGCAGAGATCCTGTACCTTTCTGCTTAACCTCTACCATCTCAACAGTTTTGTTTGGATATCTCAAAAGTGGCTCCAAATGAAAATGTCCACACAAAGTCTCACAGAGCTGGGCACCTTCTGCAATGTCTTGCCTCAGCGAATGGTATCATCATCTGTCTTAGTCAATTCAGGCTACTGTCACAAAATACCATAGACTGGGAGGCTTAAACAATGTTTATTTCTCACAGTCTAGAGGCTGGGGGGTCCAAGATCAAGGTACTGGCAGATTTGGTGTCTGTTGAGGGCCCTCTTGCTGGTTTGCAGGTGGCCTTCTTGGTATATCCTCATATGGTGGGGTGGAGGGTGGAGAAGGAGAATTCCAGTCTCTTTAGGAATAAGGCCTCTAATTCCATCATGGGGCTTCTACCTTCATCATCTCATCTAAATGTTTCAGAGTCCCTGCCTCCTAATACTGTCTTATTGGAAGTTAACGTTTCAACAGATGAATTTTAGAGGAACACATTCAGTCCATAACACCATCTATTCATACAAGTCACAAACCTGAGTCAATCTTGTTGATTCCTTCTCCCTTGTATACTTTATCCAGTCCATTATTATCATACAGATGGACCACCTACATATACCTCAATTCTATTCCCTTTCCGAACACCACCATCCTCTACCACCAGTCGCCCTCTTGAACTATTACAGTAACTTCTTAATTGGTCTCCTAGTATGCCCTTCTTTCCTTCTATGAAAAAATAATTTTTTTGCACTGAAGTCATAGTGATTTTTTTTAAAAAATACATAGCTTATCATGTCATCTTTGTGTCATTGTCTTCCCATCTTTCTTGTAATGAAGACTCCTTGATGTGATCTACAAGGTCCTGCTTCCTCGGGTCACTGGCTCTATTTTCAGCTTCCTCTCCTGCCCTTCCACCCTGTCTCTCTGCACTCCAGCCACATGAACTTTTCTGTTTACTGAACTCACACTGATTTCTCCTGCCTTGTATTCTTTGCACATTCTGTTTCTTCTTCTTGAAGTGCTATTCTACTCTCAATATCACTCTCTCTAGATAACTCCTCCTTATTCATTATAGTTTATATCTAATGTCTCTTTCCTGTCTGTTCAAAGCCCCACCTCCCTGGATCCTGGATAAACAAGAGCTCTTGAGTTCTGTTAGAACCCCTCATGGCAGTAGAGAATGTACTCAAAGAGGGAATTGTGGGAATCCAACTTGAAGTGGGTTGGTCAGAAGTTCTGAAGGCCTAGACTTGCAACTCGTGTCTTGTAGGGGGCAATCTTGGGGACTGAGCCCTCCCCCTGTGGGATCTGACAGTATCTCTAAGTGGAGAGCACCAGAATTGAATTAGAGGTCAGCCAGCACTAGTTTGGTGTGTCGGGGGAACCTCCACATGTTTGGTCGCAGAAGTCTTCAGTAGTGATTGTTGTGGTGTCAGAGCAAAGGAAAAATGCGGTTGGAGTTGGTTTTTCCTCCTAGTGCCCTTATAAAAGCGGCCTCGGAGACTGCTTCGCACCTCTGCCTTGTGAGGATGCGGTAAGGAGATGCCGACTCTGCCAGCACCTTGCTGGTGGACTTCCAGCCTCCAGAGCTGCGAGGAGTAGATGTCCATTGTTCATAAGCCATGCAGTCTATGGTGTTCTGTTAGAGCCGCCTGAGTGGACTAAAACCAGGTCTCAGGCTGTTTCCCTACCATTGCCCCTAGGACTCTTGCGAGGGTTCTGCCCTGCCCAGTCCCTGAACCTCGAGCACTACCTCCAGTGCCTGCTGTCTCTTCCCTGCTGTCACCACCTGGCCCCATGCATTCCCTGTCTGAAGGACTACAGGCTCGGGCACTTCTGCTGCACTTGTCATATAGTCTCATGAGTTTATAACCAACTCTACTCGCCCTCTCTCCCCCCCAGGAGAACATCAGTCCTCATAGACTCTAACACCTGCATTTTATACAAATAAAGCTCATGTCCCGAGATATTAAACAACTTACCTGGTTTGAATAGAACTAGTTAGTAACACACAAATCCAGAACTTGAGCCCAAGTCTCCTGAGTTTTGCCCTGGCCTCTTGAGAGCCATGCTCACAACAAACATTGTATGGGTCAGATCTGGGTTCTGGGTGTATATCTCCAATCTGCTCAACTCACAGTGCCAATTTGGGAACGGAATTCTGCTTGTAATTTTATATGTGGATTTAATTGCTATATTATTCCTTTAAAAATATATTGTAAGCTTGCTGGAGGGCCTTAAACCAATGGGAGTGCTAGGAGTTCCAGCACTGAGACATCAAAGGCAGGCAAGGCAGGGCACGCAGTGGGCACAGCCTGGCCGGGCTGCACAAAGTCCGTGCATCTCTGTAGTCTCCTCCATCATAAAGTGAGTGGTTCCGCCATCAACTCCTGTATGATTTCTGCTATTCCTCAAATATACTCTCCACTGAAGTGGAGTGACACGTTGGGCTGTGAAATCTCAGGTGTTTAGTGTGATAGAGAATCCCATTTGTTCTTTTAAAAAAGGACATACCAGCCTCCGGTTGAAAAGTAAGGTAAATATTTTTTTTTAGTTCCTTAGCAACTGTTGAGGTGATGTCTAGATAATTTTGAAGAAGTTTGTCATGATTGGTAACCACTGAGAATTGCTGCCAGCTTTGTATTGAGGTCAAGTACCATTTCTCCCCTCAAATCTTGACTAGTTCCTAAGTAAACACCTATTTCTTGAACCCTTCTATCAAGAGGATTTAGTAAAACTTCTGTTTACTTATTTATATTTTAGAGACATGGTCTCAGTCTGTTGCCCAGAAAGGAATATAGAGATGTGATGATAGCTCACTGTAACCTCAAACACCCTGGCTTTAGTGATCACAGCTCACTGCAGCCTCAACCTCCTTGGCTCAAGTGATTCTTCTGCCTCAGCCTCCTGAGTAGCTAGGACTACAGGTGCATGCCACCATGCCTGGCTAATTTTTAAATATTTTTTATAGAGACAGAGTCTTGCCGTGTTGCCCAGGCTGGTCTCAAACACCTGGCCTCAAGCCATCTTCCCTGTAGAGTGCTGGTATTACAAGCATGAGCCACCACATCCAGCCTAAAAGTTTTTATTTGTCTGTACAAGAAAGATTCAGAGACTGGTTAGTCTGTCAGTGCACACAGTTAAGCAGTGAAGGACCAGCATTTTCTAGGGAAGAAGTCTCTACTCCATACCTCAGTTGCCTGCGTCGCACAAGAAGACCTGAGCATCCTGGGCAGAGGAGGGAAGAGAACCCGTGTTGAGGAGTGAGGGAAGGGGAAGAAGGATGCGGCCTTGTCCTCTGTTTGCTCTGACCTCCTTGTCAGAGCAGCAGACTGTACCTCTGCATCAGCACTACTAAGTGGGGCCACGTGGAGGGTAGGAGGTGGCAGTTTTGCTCCCCAGGGGACATGTGACAGTAGTCTGGAGACATGTTTAGTTGTCATCTCTGGGGGAAGGGATGCTACTGGCATCTAGTGGTAGAGGCCAGGGATACTGCTAAACCTCCTACAGTACAGAGGATAACCCCCCCACAGCTAAGCACTATCCTGCCCAAAATGTCAGTAGTGCTGAGATTGAGAAACCCTGCCCTGTATTACCCATTAAATCCCTCAGTGAGGCCGCTGAGAATGCTGCCATTATGATATGCCCTGGAACCACGATAGCATGTTATGAAGGAAGGAAAAGATTCTACTGTTGGTGTTTTTTTTTTTTTTTTTTTTTTTTGAGACAGAGTCTCACTGTGTCACCAGGCTCCAGGCTGGAGTGCAGTGGCGTGACCTCGGCTCACTGCAACCTCCGCCTCCCGGGTTCAAGCAATTCTCCTGCCTCAGCCTCCCGAGTAGCTGGGACTACAGGCGCGCGCCACCACGTCCAGCTAAGTTTTTTGTATTTTTAGTAGAGACGGGGTTTCACCATGTTGACCAGGATGGTCTCGATCTCTTGACCTCGTGATCCGCCCGCCTTGGACTCCCAAAGGTGTTTTTTTTTACATCTGCCATTTTAATCTGTTTGTACTGCATCTGGAGTCATGGGTTTGGACTTTAAGTTACTTCGCTTTCTGCTGCCTCATTAGAAATAGCATCTAACAGTTGTCATTAGATATTGGTGTTTTTGTTTTACTGCAAGCCACTTCACTTGTTTGGAAGAATTATATCATGGGCAGGGGATTTATAGCAAAAAGCATTTCTGTGATGTTATTCATAAGTCTCTTGTAATGTTTTTGTAGCCAAAAGGGTTTACCTCATGTCTAATCTAAATGTCTTTTTCATCAAATGAACCTGAATTAACCCATTTCCTTTTGCTCTGATCTCAGTAGAACCTAGACTATCTAGAAGCACAAACAGTAAATATTTGAACTAATTGCTTTGGAATATTATAGGTTAATGCAAAAGAAATCGCGAGTTTCACCATTACTTTTAATGGCAAAAAAACGTGATTACTTTTGCACCAACCTAACATCATTTGTGTGACCATCTTGGCACTAGTTTAAAGACCCACTGCCATCCGGTGTTTCACTGGCCACTTCTTTTTAAAGCTAGATTAAATGTTGCGTGATTAACCCAGTTTTTAACAATGCGCAGTGTTACTACTTAAGACTTTGTAGAGAGACAGCCATGTAACTCTGGCATGAGCTGGGTCACGGGGTGTTGTCACACACCCGCTCGCCTATACTCTTCTTGACGTGAATATTTCTTGGATGAATGGGTTTTAAGACCACAAAGAAATGTATTCATCTGCATCACTGGATTTACAAGGATGTTTGCATGCCAGAAGCGTGGGGTGCATGAGCTTCACTATAGTCATTTAGCTCTGAATGTGCCATTCGTTTTCTGAGGCAAAAATAAACAGAACTGTCTAAGTGACAAGCTGCTGTTGCATTTGTTAGGGACAAGCTTTGTGATCATACAATGGCATTGCATTGCGCATTAGCAAACACACGCAGTCTCCACATTCAAGCAGAACACCAGAATAGTCTTTCCTGCCTTGCAGCTGGGTTTCAGGGAAGGTTTATTCTCTTCTTACTTCTCTTTGAAATTTTCTTCTAGGTTTTGTCCTTTTAGAAAGGCTTTTTAATCTTTCTTTGGGTAAAAAGAATATAGTGGTTGATAAATGGGTGTCGGTTTCCTCCTGTACCCCTCTCTCTCTTTATTAACATGTTTTAACCCCAAATTAAAATTGAGGTCTAGGTATGTTTTATAAATAAGAGGCAACTTTTGTCCCTGAATTTTTAGAGTAACTTAAATGTTATACACAAAATATATAGTTTAAGGGTATATATTTAAAAAGTAAAAATTTTCTTGGAAAATTAGGTCTTCCAAGCATGCATTTCCTTAGGTACACCTACAAAACAGCTTAGTTTGCAACAGACTAATTTTGGGGCAAACTACATTTACCTTTATCCTCCCACAAAGGAGTCTCTGAAATACTATTTTTTTCCTGTTGAGATAAATGCTAAATTAGTGAGTTCTTTGGGCAGGGCCTGTCTGTTGACCAAGCATAACACAAGTTCAGAAATAATTACTGAAGTAAATGAAAATGGGATGGAAAGATGGCCGATAATACCTGACAGATCGTCTTGAACAAGGTCATGTATTGACCTGAGGCCTGCCTATGGCCTTTGTGTGAAGTACTTGAAAAGCTGCTTCTAATAAAACTTGTTTTATGGTACCGTGTCTTAGTTTTTACAGTGAATGTGTGCAGCCTCCTTGAGTACTGTGTTATGCATTTGCACATTTGACTAAGTGGGACTTGAGAGAGGTGATGACCATCCCAGGGAACCAGATGGAGGTCTCCAGCTGGGATGTCCAAAACATTACTTAGACCGTACTCAGGGGAACTGAGAGAAACGACACAAATGCTCTTTTATCATTGGTAGTTCCAGCTCGAAGCCGAGTATGTGCTGACTCACCTCCAGAGAGTGTGCCCAGATAGGAGGTTACCATGCTTAGAGAGGAACATTCTGTTTCTCTAGCAGTCCTCTGGGCCCTGAGCATTCCTGACAGTCCTGCTGAACACCTCTGCTTTGCATGAGAGATTCCACACTTGCCCCCTTTTCTCGGGCCTCTGATCACTCAGTCTTTTACCTCCTCACTCCATACAGACGACCTTGCTCTCTGCTTGGACGAAAATGAATCCATATGAACGAACTGCTCTGGCTTCCAGCCGTGTCTGCAGACTTCCTCATATCCAACGTCTACCTTCTCTGCCTTCCACATTACTACAGTGGAAGAGGTGGCCTTTTTCCAAAGCCGATCTCCAATCTCTCCGCCTGTCTCCTGGGTTCCATTCCTGTCTGTCACCTTTCTCCACTTCTGTTTATTTGTTTTGCTCTGCTGCTCAAGCTGGAGTATAGGATCATCATTCAGTGCAGCCTCAAATTCCCAGGCTCAAGTGAACCTCTCTCCCCAGCCTCCTAGCATCTGGGACTACAGGCACACACTGCCACACCTGGCTCAGTTTTAAAAAAACTTTTTGTAGAGATGGGGTCTTGTTATGTTGCCCAGGCTGGTCCCAAGCACTTGCCCTGAAGTGACCCTGCTGCCTCAGCCTCCCAAAATGCTGGTGTTACAGATGTGAGACACCATCCCTGGCCACACCTTTCTTTACTTTTAACTGACTTTTTCTCGTCAGTTAGAATCAGCTCAATTCTCTCCCATTTAAAACAAAGCAAAAACATGCCTTCTCTCACCTCAACCCTTGCCTTCAGGTGTATATGCACAGCCAGCCATTCTCTACAAGGTATAATGCTCAGTGTTTAGTCTTTTTTTTTTTTTTTTTTTTAAAGACAGAGTCTCTCTCTGTTGCCCAGGCTAGAGTGCAGTGGCGTGATCTCTGCTCGCTGCAACCTCCGCCTCCTAGGTTCAAGCGGTTCTCCTACCTCAGCCTTCCGAGTAGCTGGGACTACAGGTGCCCCCCACCATTCCTGGCTGTTTTTTGTATTTTTAGTAGAGACAGGGTTTCGCAATATTGGCCAGGCTGGTCTCGAACTCCTGACCTGGTGATTTGCCTGCCTTGGCCTCCCATAAGTGCTGGGATTGCAGGTCTGAGCCACCACACCGGCCATATTTAGTCATTTTAAAAAATTAATTTTGTATGAGTTTTTTGGTTTTGTTTTAAATGATATATCAACTTAAGGAAACAAACCACTGTTACTGGTTTTAAATCAAAGAAAAATTTGCTTGAGGTGGCGTAACTTGTAAGTAACGGAGCCAGGATTCTAACCTAACTCTGCTTGCAGACTCTCCTGAAAACTCTCCGCTGGATTTGACCTGGGAGTCATATTGATTTTGACAACAGCAGATTTGGTGGTGGGATGGTTAGAAGCCAGATGGGAGTCCTTGAAGAGAAGGATTTGAGGTTGCTCACCCTGTTTCTTTCCTTCTCAGCCCCAAATTCTAGAAAGAACACAATACCTGATACATATTAGCAAAATGTAGCATTTGAAAGTTCAATGGTCCATTCAACTCATGTTTAATGAGTGTCTCCTGTGCTGCCAGCCATTGTTGTAGGTGCTGGGGGATATAGCAGTGTATAAACAGATAAACACCTATTTTTATGAGGATATGTTTACAATCTCCCTTGTCAGCTTCTCTTCCCCTTTACTCTTCAGGGTAAGATTTATCTCAGTTGTGTCTGGGATTATTTGTTTCCTCCTGAGTTGTCTCACACACCCCTGATGTCATTTACTATCCCAGAGGAACATTTCTGAACTCTAGACTTTCTCCACTTAGGTAGCTCAGAAGGCTGTAGACTCGTTTTGCCTGCTTTGTTTGTCTTTTACTATCTAACAAACTACCCTAAAACATAGTGTTTTTAACAATAGTCATTTATTTTGCTCATGAAGCTGCAGTCTGGGGCAGGGTTTGGGAGTAATGACTCTTCTCTGTGTCACATGACATCAGTTGGAGTGGCTTGACTGGGGCAGGACAGTTTACTTTCCGGATGGTGTACTCACACGGTACCTCGTTGGTGCTGCTGAATATGGACCTGAGATCTCAGCCAGAGCTGTGGTCCGGGGAGCCTCAGTTCCTCTCCATATAGATCTCTACAAGGACTCATGGTTTAGGCTGCCTCAAAGCATGGAAGCCTCAGGGCAGGTAGGCCACTTACATGGTGACCCAGAGTTTCAAGTCCTTGGTCTTTTTTTTTTTTTTTTTTTTTTTTTTTTTGAGACAGAGTCTCACTCAGTCACCAGGCGCCAGGCTGGAGTGCAGTGGCGCGACCTCGGCTCACTGCAACCTCCGCTGCCCGGGTTCAAGCATTCTCCTGCCTCAGCCTCCCGAGTAGCTGGGACTACAGGCGTGCGCCACCACGCTCAGCTAATTTTTTTGTATTTTTAGTAGAGACGGGGTTTCACCATGTTGACCAGGACGGTCTCGATCTCTTGACCTCGTGATCCGCCCGCCTCGGCCTCCCAAAGTGCTGGGATTACAGGCGTGAGTCCTTGGTCTTTTACGATCTAGCCTTGGAAATCATAGCATCACTTTGTCATAATTATAAGGCCAACCAGATTCGAGAAAAGGAAACACATATTTGCTTTCCAGAGGGAGGTTGTCAGAGGGACATTGTAAAAAGAGCATGTGAGATGGAAGACATTGCAGCCATTTTTGGAAAATATCATCTGCCACATTGTCCAGAGTTGAGTTAGCATCTTCCACAAACCTCTCTTCTCCATTGTTTCTCCATAGTTTTTTAATCCCCTCCTAGGCCAATTCCATAGTAATTGGCCCCACCATCCCCCTGGCTGCTCACGTTGGAAACCTGGGAGACATATTTCATACCCTTTAGTTCCTCGGCAACCTGCCCTCTACCCTGCCCAGCTAGTCTCTGGGTCCTGAAATCCTCTGGTCCTCTCTACTGGCCTGCCGTAACTCTGGTGTAGGCAATCATTATCTCCCTCCTCAGTTGTACTGCAGTGGTCTTGCAGCTGGTCCTCCTTCTAGTATTCGTCTTCTTCCAACCTATGTTTTATCCTGCTTCCTATGTAATCATTAAAGATACAAATCCATTTATGGCACACTCCTGCTTAAAACCCATTAAAAGTGTCTCAATACTCTTGGGCCAGAGATCAGAGTCCTTTCTCTGGCCTGAAAGGCTGTGCACCTCGTGGCTCCTGCCAGCATCAGAGTTATTTTGGATCTTCTAGCTCTTTTTGCACCTGCTCCAACAGCCTTCTTTCAGTTCCCCGAAAGCTCTGTTCTCTTTCCTGCCTGTTTCTCACTTTCACACTAGCTGTTCTTTCTGTCTGCCATACTCATTATTCATGTTTGTTTGAATATAATTTCCTCAAAGAAGCCTGAGTTTGAATCTCCTGTTAAACAGTTGAGTGATGTCTGCACATTTTCTTTATAGCTCATGTTATAGGTGCTTGTCCTCTTTTTGGATTTCTTACTTGCTAGACTGTAAAAGGTCTATGAGGGCCAACAATTGGTCTTCAATCTCAAAAGCCTAGCCAGTGTCTTGACACATAACTAGCACTCAGTACATGCTTATGAATAAGTATGTGTATGTACACATTCATATAAAGATGTTAAAAAATACATAGTTGTGCATTTGTACAGAGTTTTTTTTTAATGTTTTACCCTTGGGTAACATTTGTAGTGGTATATTTAGAAATTAAATTTAGAAATGATTGGCGTTTGTATTTGTGACTATGCATATGTATTTATCGTGGATTCTGTTTCGTTACTTTGTTTAGTATCCACTTGGTTCAGAATGCCCATGGCAGACACCGAGTTGGTGTGTCCTTTCATACCTTGTCCTCTGATCGGGTACTGTTCCTCACTCCTATTCAAGGTAAAGAAACGGCGGCAATGAAAGCTGATCTTCTGAGGGCCAGAAACATGAAGAGGTACATCAACCAACTGACTGTGGCAAAGAAGCAGTGTGAGAAGAGAATCCGAATCCTGGGAGGCCCTGCCTATGACCAGCAAGAGGATGGGGCCCTGGATGAGGGGAGAAGGGCCTCCAACCCAGAAGGTAGAACTTCATAGTTTCTTGTTTTGACCCTGCCAAATTTATTATAAATGCTGATAGAACCACATATAAAGACTTTCAACTTTGTAGTATTGAACTTAGACATGTATGCCATAGCTGCACACTCACATATTTGCTTTATGAGTCAAAGAGCTATATTCCTTGGTGTCCTTGACTTCTGTGGGTGGTAATAGGTATGATAGATAGGCATTGGGTGTTTGCATGTGTGAATATTTTTCCATCTTCCCTTTGTCCTCCCCAGAGGACCCAGAAGAGCATATTTATGAGTCCAATCAAGTTTCCCATTATCAATTGGATTGAAATAACCACCTGTGAGGTAGGAGGCATCTTCTAAATTATTTTACTTAACTCTTGCCACAATATTATGAAATTTCCACTTGATACCTTCACTTTTCAGGTGATAAAATGGTGGATTTAATGTGAGTTATTTTGGATCTTCTAGCTTCTTTTGCACCTGCAAAGAGGAGGTTAAGTAACTTGCCTAAAACCACGTAGATAGGAAAAGGTAGAACTAGATAAAAACCCAGGTCTGGTTGGTGTGGCAAATTTGAGTGTTTTCTCACTGAACCATCTGTATAAAACCATCTGTTTTATAGTACAAAACCAGTCATCTCTCTGACTATTTTTGTACTATAAAACTTCAAACTGCCTGTAAATACCAAGCCCTTAAATCATGGAGCTCAGGAAAGTGTTTTAGCCTTACCTCAGTACCTGTCCTAACTCTGAAGAACCAGACTTGTCTTCTAAGACCTGGATCATACTAAGATAGAAGGAAACAGCCACATTACCCGCTCAGGAGCTTAGCTGTGCAATGGGAAGAAATAGGACCTCAAGGCAGATGCCAAATTCCTTTCCTGTCATGTGTCCTTTAGCTACAAAGAGGCCAACATTGGTATAATTTAACTCAAGCTGCAGCCTCTGACCTCACTCGTTCTGATTTTCAGTCTTTGATTCCTTCCTGTTTAGCTCTCGGTTTGACTTCAGCTGCTCATCTGTGATGTTCCCCTGCCCTCCTATTCCAGTGATAAGCCTTGACTTTCTTACTTGTTTCTGGCCAGTCTCTGTTAGAGCCTCTGCAGGAAGTGCCTGTCCCCACATAGGCCAGGGTTCTGCAGCATCTTACACAAATGGCGCAGCTCCAAGGAGCTCTTGTTTTTATAAAGAGATTGTCTAACCTCAGGAGGTCTGTTTATGTTGCTGTTAGCAAAATAAAATAAAATTTTTTAGATGCTGGCTTTGTGTTCCAAATGGAAACGTAGCATTTTGGTGAATCAGAGCGATGGTAGATTTGACAAGTTGAATATTGCCCCCTTCTTCCTCGTCCTTAGCTTTTTGTTTTTGGTCTCTTAGATTAATTTCTAGCCACATTTTTCATAGATGAGGTCTTTGTCTTATGTCTCATTCATTCATTCATTCATTCAATGAACATTTATTGAGGGCCCACGATGTCTCAGTTAGAGTGCTAAGTAGTAGTATTAAAAATAAATAAGATAGAATCCCTGCTCTCAAAGAGTCCCACATAATTATAAAATAAAAAGGTAAGTGATCCAGTAGAGATATGAGATAAATACCTAGGAGAAGTACATAATGGCTTGTTACCTAGTCAAAAGATGGTATGCTTTTAGATGTCGTGGTATAGGAAAATCTCAAGAAAGATAAAGGAAACTCATTTTAGGAGAATTGAATGTGATTGCAGTACAGGTTGTCTGTCTGGCAGTGTCTACTAGAAGTGGACTTAATCCAGAGTGCCAGATCCATTTTTGATTCATTCTTTTCAGACATTCAGGAAAAGAGAAACTCGTTTCTGTTGCAATAATTTTTCCTCAGAGTAAAACCATTTCCTCTAGTCTTCAGGAAGGAGGGCTAAGATAAGACAGAATTCCAATAGTTAACGGTCATTTGCTATTTGAAAGGTAAGACTTTTGGTTAGTTTGGAGCCATTCTGATGTATTCACGAGTGGAAAGAATACTTTTAGTATGATGTAATCATATCTGATCCAGAAGAATTACCATTAACTTTATTTCAGAATTGAGACTTCCAAATTAAGTTAATCCTCCAATTAAAAGAAGGATTCAGAGTGAATTTTTTAAAGGCAAGACATTTATATGTTGTTTACAAGAAACTAAACATAAAGGCACAGATAGGTTGAAAATAAGAGGGAAAAGACATGCCATGCCAATACACTATGCATAAGAGATCTAGAGTAGTACTGTGAATGTCAGACAAAATAGACTTCAGGGAGTGTAACTAGAGATGAAGAACATTTCATTATGATAAAGAAGTCAGTTCATTAGGAAGATATAATAATCAAATGCTCTCAGTGAATAAAGAGACCTTTAGTGTACATGAAGCAAAACCTGACAGAAATGAGAAAAAAATCCACAAGTATAGTTGGAAATGTTAACACTCCCCCTCAGTAGTATCAATAATAGGAAGATATGGAAAATTCCCAAATATTTGGAAATATTAATAGCATATCTAAATAAGACTTCCATCAAAGAAGAAATCATAAGGGAAATTTGGAACTATTTTGAATGGAGTGAAAATGCAATATATCAATTATTTGTGGGATATATTGTGATATATATATTGTGGGATGTACTGTGCAGTTAAACCAGCACTTAGAGGAGTTATATATAGTTGGCCCTTGAACAATGTAGGAGTTAGGAGTGCTGACCCTCCCCTGAGCAAAAATTCACATGTAACTATAGAGTCGCCAAAAGCTTAACTACTCATATCCTACTGTTGACTGGAAACCTTACCAATAACAGTCAGTTAACACAGATGTTGCATGTTATATGTATTATATACTCTACTGTTACAATAAAGATATAAAGAAAAACCAAAGTGTTATTAAGAAAATCACAAGGAAGAGAAAATATTTTTACTGCTCATTAAGTGGAAGTGGATCATCATAAGGGTTTTCATCTGCATCATCTTCATGTTTAGGCAGAGGAGGAGGAAGAGGGGTTAGTCTTGCTGTTTCAGGGGCGGCAGATGTGGAAGAAAATCCTGTACAAGTTGACCTGTGCAGCTCAAATTCATGTTGCTGAAGGGTCAACTGTACTTTTTAATGCTTATAGTAGAAGAGAAGAAAGGTAGGAAATCAGCAATCTAATCTTTTAAGAAGCTATCAATTGGCCCAGTGAGGAAGCTCATGCCTGTAATCCCAGCACTTTGACAGGTGAAGACGGGAGGATCGCTTGAGGCCAGGAGTTAGAGACCAGCCTGGGCAACATAACAATAAGACTCCCTCTCTACCAAAAACAAACAAACAAAAAAAACAAAAAAAACTTAATAAAAAATTTTAAAAGAAGCTATAAATAAAAACTAAAATAACTAGAAGGAAGGAAAGAGAGAAGATACAAATTACCATTATTAGGAATGAAATAGGACATCACTACAGATGCTGCGTACATTCAGAGGATGCTAGGGGAATAATGTGGACAATTTGAAGCCAATAAATTTGACAATTTAAATGAAATAGACAAAAATCCCTGGAAGACACAAATTACCAAAACTGATTCAAAAGGAAATAGAAACTCTGAATAACCCACAATTTATTGAAGAAAATGGTAATAATTTAAAACTTTCCCACAAAACTCCAGACTCTGATCATTCACTGGTTATTTATTTTTTTTTTTTTTTGAGATAGTCTTGCTCTGTTGCCCAGACTGGAGTGAAGTGGTACTATCTTGGCTTACTGCAACCTCCACCTCCCGGATTCAAGCAATTCTCCTGCCTCAGCCTCCCGAGTAGCTGGGATTACAGGCGTGCGCCACCAAGCCCAGCTAATTTTTATATTTTTAGTAGAGGCGGGGCTTCACCATGTTGTCCAGGCTGGTCTCAAACTCCTGACCTCAGGTGATCCGCCCTCCTTGCCCTTCCAAAGTGCTGGGATTACAGGTGTGAGCCACTGTGCCCGGCCTCAGTGGTGAATTCTGTAAAATATGTAAGGAAGAGATAATACCAATCTTAACCGTACTCTTTAAAAAAATGGAGAAGGGAACACTTCAGCTCATCCTAGGAGGAGACTAGCATAACTCTGATACCAAACTAGAGGAAAAAACTACAGAATGGTGTCCCTCATGACAGTTGACAGAAAAGTCCTTAACAAAAATGCTAGTAAATCAGATCCAGCAATCTGTAACTCACAAAGATAACTTCAGTATATGTTCTCCTGACAGTGGGTCCTTCGTATAAACATTTTCTACTTCATTTCTTTGCAGTGCTATTATTAAGGCTTGATGGAATATTTATTTTTTAAACAGCTTAATTAAGGTATGATGACATGCAATATACTGTGCTCATATTTAAAGTGTACAGTTTGATAAGTTTTGACATATGCATATATTCAGTGAAACCATTACCATAATCAAGGTAAACATCTCCATCACCCACAAAAGTTTTTTGTGTCCTTCGTAATTTCTCTTTGGACCCCAGTTGAGAATCACTGCTAATCCTTTTATCCATATTTATGTAACTAGAAAGTGACCTCTTAACTATTCTGATTTTTGGCACTTACGGTGCCTTCTCTTCTCCTGGTTAAGGCTCCTCCTGATTAGTTTTTGTTGTTGTGTTTCATGATTCAGAACAGTTATTATTAATAAGTCTCAGAACGACCTGTAAAGCAGGTGATGGTATTCACATTTTATGGGTGAAAAAACTGAGGCTCAGAGTGATGGAATAACGTAAAGCTCACAGACCTGGAAAGTAGCAGAGTCAGGATTCAAACTTACGTATATCTAGCTCCAAAGTCTGAGCAACTTTTAACCGCACAGTGTTTCCTTCCTATCTTGCTTTATTTTGAAAACAAAAAGTCTCTGTTGCCTTATTTTTTTGCAAGGTAGCACCCCCCACACCAGTGGCCCCAAAATGGAAAGATGGAAGGAAGAGTTAAAGGTTGCAGAGGAAATGGAAATAAGAGTTCATGGAGTTTGGAAATCAGTGGTAATAAATGGCAGATCTTTTCTGTAAGGACAATTTGCATATCAGTTTACTTATTTGATCCAAGGTCTATCCAAAATGAACACTGTTGAATGCAGCCCAGGGCTCAACTTGAGTGTGAAAGTGTTTCCTGGCCCTGTCTGTTGATGCTGGGCTTGTTGGCCCATCTTCCCTAGCCAAATCGATACAGGATCCTTTAAATCTCTTTGGAGCATGTACGGTTAGAATTTTGTGCTTCAAAATGCTTCTCTGGTAGAGTTTACATAAAGACAAATGTTACAGTGTTCTACAGCTAGTAAACTAAATATTATTGGTTGGAAATATTTATGGAAACAAATTATTAATGGTCTGTAGTAAGGGATATCCATGTCCTCAAATTAGTTACCAGGAGCTGTTAGAAAATCCCTGCTCTGGCAACCTACAGAATGGGAGAAAATTTTTGCCATCTACCCATCTGACAAAGGTCTAATATCCAGAATCTACAAGGAACTTAACCAAATTTACAAGAAAAAAACACCATCAAAAGTGGGTGAAGGATATGAACAGACACTTCTCAAAAGAAGACGTTTATGCGGCTAGCAAACATATGAAGAATATCTCATCATCGCTGGTCATTAGAAAAATGCAAATCAAAACCACAATGAGATGCTATCTCTTACCAGTTATAACGGTGATTATTAAAAAGTCAGGAAACAACAGATGCTCATGAGGCTGTGGAGAAATAGGAATGCTTTTATACTGTTGGTGGGAGTGTAAATTAGGTCAACCATTGTGGAAGACAGTGTGGTGATTCCTCAAGGATCTAAAACCAGATTTACCATTTGACCCAGCAATCCCATTACTGGGGATATAATCAAAGGTTTATAAACCATTCTATTATAAAGACATGTACATGTATGTTTATTGTAGCACTGTTTACAATAGCAAAGACTTGAAACCAACCCAAATGCCCATCAGTGATAGACTGGAAAAGAAAATGTGGCACATATATACAATGGAATACTATGCAGCCATAAAAAAGAATGAGTTCATGTCCTTTACAGGGACATGGATGAAGCTGGAAACCATTATTCTCAGCAAATGAACACAGGAACAGAAAACCAAACGCTGCATGTTTTCACGCATAAGTGGGAGTTGAACAATGAGAACACGTGGACACAGGGGAACATCACACACCCATGCCCTGTCAGGGGGTAGGGGTCTAGGGGAGGGAGAGCATTAGGACAAATACCTAATGCATGTGGACTTAAAACCTAGGTGACGGGTAGATAGGTGCAGCAAACTACCATGGCACATGTATACCTATGTAACAAGCCTGCACGTTCTACACATGTATCCCAGAACGTAAAGTAAGATTAAAAAAAAAAAGTACAGGAAAATCTGAATAGACCCTCTGCTGGAAGCATTATGAAAAGTAAATAAATGGTTATACTGCATCATTCTCAGAAAAAAAAAAATGTCCCTTTTTGCCAACAAAACAGATTAAGCAGGGGCTGGCCCATTGTTGGTGTCAGAAGAGTTGAGTTTGAGTGTAATACGTCGATGGTATGCACTTGATTTTAGAAATATCTTACTGGTAACATTTCTGAAAATTTGCCAACTGTCATAAAAGAATTTCAAAATGTAAGTTTTCATTTAATTGCATTTGAGTTCTAATTGCATGTAATTTTTTATTACTAATTCAGAACTAAGAATATGGGTCTTAAATTCCTATTAAATTAATTTGAGGCATTTTTCCTAATTGAGTCATGAATAATTATGAAGGTCATCTGCTTTCTTTTATTACAGCAGTCCATACTCCATTGTTCCTTCTGTGTCTTCAGATAGGTTGTTTTTTCTTTTCTTTTGAGTATGCAAAATAGTAAACAGAAGAAGTAGTTGAGCTGATTTGGTGTGTCCATACAGAGGAGTTTTATGGGCCTATTAAAAGGATGCTTACGGAAGATTTTTTAATGAATATGATATCATAAAAAAGCAGCATATAACATTATTTGTAGATTCCTCGGCCAGATAAAAATAAGATGGAGGGTCGGGCGTGGTGGCTCACGCCTGTAATCCAAGCACTTTGGGAAGCCAAGGCGGGCGGATCACCTGAGGTCGGGAGTTCAAGACCAGCCTGACCAACATGGTGAAACCCCGTCTTTAAAAAAATAAAATAAAAATAAGATGGAAAACAAAAATGCGAAACTATTAGATGTGAGTGTCCTGGTCTTTTATACATTTCTCTTCAGTTTCTCCATTATTGGTACTTACTGCTTTTAGTATAGAATATACATCCAATAGGGCAGGGATTTTTATGTTTCATTTCCTAGAACTGTACCTGATACCAAGTAGATCCTGTGAAAGGAAGATGAAAACTCGACACCCTAATTCATGATGCCAAATGAAAAAAAATTAAGCTGAAAGTCGATTCATGCAGGAAGCTGCCTTTCCTTTTGTTCCTAAGCAGAGAGCTAACAGATAAAAGGTTAAATATCTCCACGGGTAGCTACTCTGTGTTCGCCTTATTGTTATGTAAAGTGCCGATTTACTGAGTGCCAGAGGAATACATAATTGACTATTACCCTGCCTGCTCCTTTTGCTTGCAACATGTGGATTACCATACCCTCCTTCTTTCCCCTCCAGCCCACTTTTTCCCTTTAAATATTGAAGCACTCAAAGTCATCTTTGGAGAAAGGCTCAGACCACAGACTGTTTCTGTGACTCCGTGTTTATTTCTTCCAGGCATGTCCTTAGTCTTGGCAAAATAAACTTCTAAACTGATGGAAAAGTATCTGAGACCTGTCTCAGATACTTTTTGGCTTGCAATGCCAAATAAATCTTTGTTGAATGAGTGAATGGTTAATAGGAAATTGGTATTTTTTCAATGTGTGCATTTTGAATATTCAGTAAACTTTATTCCATTTCAAATGTAGTAAGAGATGTTTCAGTTTACCCAGGAGTACTATATCACATCGATGCCAACCGTAAAAAATGCATTTTTTCAGCTCAACATCACTGATCATTAGAGAAATGTAAATCAAAATTGCAATGCAATACCATCTCATGCCAATCAGAATGGCAGTTATTTTTCTTTTTTTCTTTTTTTTTTCTAAGACGGGGTTTCACCATGTTGTTCAGGCTGGTCTTGAACTCCCAACCTCAGGTGATCCGCCCGCCTTGGCCTCCAAAGTGCTTGGATTATAGGCGTGAGCCACCACGCCCGGCCCAGAATGGCAACTATTAAAAAGTCAAGAAAGAATAGATGCTGGTGAGGCTGTGGAGAAATAGGAATGCTTTTACACTGTTGGTGGGGAATGTAAATTAGTTCAGCCATTGTGGAAGACAGTAGGACGATTCCTCAAGGATCTAGCACCAGAAATACCGTTTGACCCAGCAATCCCATTACTGGGTATATACCCAAAGAAATATAAATCATTCTACTGTAAAGACACATGTACATATATGTTTATTGCAGCACTATTTACAGTAGCAAAGTCATGGAAGCAACCCAAATGCCCACCAGTGATAGACTAAAGAAAATGTGGTACATATACACCATGGAATACTACCCAGCCATAAAAAGGAATGAGATGTCCTTTGCAGGGACATGGATGAAGCTAGAAGCCATCTTCCTTCACAAACTAACACAAGAACAGAACTAAACACTGCATGTCCTCATAAGTGGGAGTCGAAAAATGAGAACACATGGACACAGGGAGGGGAACATCACACACCAGGGCCTATTTAGGGGTAAGGGCAAGGGGAGGGTACTTAGAGGAAGGGTCACTAGGTACAGCAAACCACTATGGCACACATATACCTATGTAACAAACCTGCACATCATGCACATGCATGCTGGAACTTAAAAAAATAAAAATACTACAATAAAATTTTACTTTATTCCTTTAAAAAATGCATTTTTACCCTAAATGTAGAAATTAGTTCATTGGAAGTTAAAGCAAACTGACAATTAAAATCGGATTTTTAAAAACGTATTCTTAAATTCTCTTAATAGATTCTTCAGTTTGAAGATATCTTGGCCAATACTTTCTACCGAGAGCACTTTGGAATGTACATGGAAAGGATGGACAAGAGAGCTCTGATTAGTTTTTGGGAATCTGTGGAACATTTAAAGAACGCTAACAAGGTAGTATATATAGGCTGAAAGGAATATTAATCACCAGCTGATGTAAACTTGGCATGTGAAGCAGTGTATCTGTTTTTCTTACGATAAAAGAATATTTTAAACCAAATATAATGACATTATGTTCTAGCCCATAATAGCAAATAAAATTACGTTATATTTTCACAGAAGACACCTTTGAATGTGTAGTCAAGGAAAAAAGGATTTATAAATGTACCAAGAGATTGAATTTAGTTTGGGTTTTGTTTTTTTTTACACATTATGAAAAGGCATATACGTATCCACATTGCTATTATAATGAATTTGGTCTTGTCTCCTGCATGTCAGTCTCATAATCTTGCCATTTATAGTATCATAACGTGCATGTTTAATACTTTGCCTTTTATTTGTTTTTTGTTTGTTTTTTGTTTTGTTTATTTTTCTGAAATGGAGCCTCACTCTTTTACCCAGGCTGGAGTGCAATGGGGCGATCTTGGTTTACTGCAACCTCCACCTCCCACTTCAAGCGATTCTCCTGCCTCAGCCTCCCAAGTAGCTGGGATTACAGGCACGTGCCACCACACCCAGCAAATTTTTGTATTTTTAGTAGAGACAGGGTTTTACCATGTTGGCCAGGCTGGTCTCAAACTCCTGACCTCAGGTGATCCATCTGCCTTGGGCTCCCAAAGTTTTGGGATTACAGGTGTGAGCCACCGCACCCAGCTTTTATTTCAATTTAAATATGACTAAAGGAAAATAAAAATATTTTTGGGTACACTTCTTACAATGAAGAACCCAATAATCAGCATTGTACTTTGCATTTGGCAATATATATTTAAGAATTATATGTACATAGTCTTTATGTATACAGTCAGCCTTCCTTATCTGTGGGTTCTATATCGGTAGATTCAACGAACCATCGACTGAAAATATTTGGGGGAAAAACCTGCATATGTACTGAGCATGTACAGACCTTTTTTCTTGTCATTATTTTCTAAGAATACAAAATAACCATTTAGGGAGCATTTACATTGTATTAGCTGTAAGTAATCTGGAGAGAGTTTAAAGTAGTTTATATGCAGAAACAGTGCACCATTTTATATCAGGGATTTGAATGTCCTCGGATTTTGGTAACTTGGAACCAATCTTTCATAGATCCCGAGGGACAATAGTATATGTGTATATATGTCTGTAAACATACACAGTAATATCTATAATATATGACATATGTAATTAGTATATATTATTGTGAGAGGTTTATTAAAATAAGCACCAAGAGGCCAGACTCAGTGGCTTACGCCTGTAATCTCACTACTTGGGGAAGCTGAGGTGGGCGGATCACAAGGTCAGGAGTTTAAAACCAGCCTGGCCAACATGTATTTTGTATTTTAGTAGAAACCTCATCTCTACTAAAAATACAAAAATTAGCCAGGTATTGTGATGTGCGCCTGTAATCCCAGCTACTTGAAGCGGGAGAATTGCTTGAATCTGGGAAGGCGGAGGTTGCAGTAAGCTGAGATCACGCCACAGCACTCCAGCCTGGGTGACAGTACAAGACTCCATCTAGGGGGCAGGGGAAGGCACCTAGAGGATTTTGTACATTGAATTACTCATTCGCATAGTAATGTTGCTAGAACAGACTGCCAATTTACAATGTATTGTTAGTCACAAATTATATTTGTTAAGGAACTAAGTCCAGTCCTGCAGTATCTTTAAATCTTCTTAGGAATGCCTTTTATTGTTAATTTACAAGCCCCAAATTACCTCATTTTACCCAATACTGTATTTACCAACTCTATTATTCATTTTAATCACCAGTTTTGATTACAAATGACTTCTGGTTGCTCTCAAAGGAATATTGTAAAGAGCAATCTAAAGAGTTTTTCTAAACTATGGAAGACAATTTGAAAAATTCAATGGAATAAGAGCATATAGCTAACTCAAAATAGCCTTATTTTGATCTAGCAACATTGATTTAGATGTAAACATTCTGGAATGTATGTTAAATTAGTTATGCCATTAAGTTGTATGTCTTTGCTCTTTACTACTGTTGAAAACTTTGCATAACATTCCTAGAGTTAAAGAAATGCCTTTAGAGGAACTGTAAAGATTATAGTAATCAGAAGAGATGTTTTGCATTTCTGAAATAGGCTGGACCCAGGCCCATAGCTGAAGACAAAGCTTTCTAATAAAGCATGACTAGGAAATAATCATTCTGAAATAGTCATTCTGAAGAGTGTTTTTCTTGTTTTTTTGAGTTACACAATTATTATATTTACTTCTTTCTGGGACAAGAAATGGCACTTCTAGTTAGTTACATTAGGTAAAAAGTTAAATTGATATTAGCTGATAAATTTTTTTCTTGTGGAATTGAGATTTATGAAAAGGAATCTATTGCAGGAAGAGAACTGTTCTTATTCTCCCCTCACCGCCTCCAGTATTTAAAAGAAACTGCAGCTGTTAACTGTTCAACATGTTCATTTAAGGAACCAGTTGTTTTTTTCAGGAGCTAACATTTGCCCCTTGACCCTGAATATGGACACAAAATTCTAAATACCAGGGTGCATCTTAAATGTCTTTTTTCTGACTTTCAAATACAAAGAATTCAGAGGAAAATAATTTCTCTCAGAGATGATATGTCTTACTTTTCTTTTTCATCTTCCTGTCTTTTCAGAATGAAATTCCACAATTCGTTGGTGAAATTTATCAGAATTTCTTTGTGGCGAGCAAAGACATATCTGTGGAAAAATCGCTTTACAAAGAAATTCAGCAGTGTCTTGTAGGAAATAAAGGTATTGAAGTGTTCTGCAAAATCCAGGGAGATGTATATGAGACCCTAAAGGATAGGTATTACCCTTCGTTTATTGTCAGTGATCTGTATGAGAAATTGTTGATAAAAGAGGAAGAGAAACATGCCTCGCAGTTGATTTCCAACAAGGATGAGATGGTGAGTTGCATTTAACTTTCTGCTCCTTTTTAGTGGATAAGCTTTTAAATATGCTTAGGTGGGTGCATGTTGTATGAGCCAAATGTGATGCACATCTTCATCTTTTAATACACAGGACCTTAAACAGAATAAAACTGACATTTTTAAATATACAAGACCATAAATAGAATAAAAAGCAAGCATTAATAACCTTGTTACCTCTGGTCTTACGTATTTCTTTCTTCCCCTTTATCCTCTGACCTACATGTTCCCTCCTGCTGGCATTGAGTCAGAGACCTCCTACCCTCTGTCTGTTTTAGACATACCCCTGGTTTGGCTCCAGAAAAGTGAAGGCAGAAAGTCTGTGGGGTGGGACATTTATGGCTTAGACTAGCTAAGAAAATGAGCAGAACTATAGTCTAGCCCTGGAAGAGAGAAGGGATGGGGAAAAAATGAGGATAGGTAAGGAATGTGGGAGGAGTTATAGGAAATATTTTGAAGTTTCAAGAAGTCAGAAGAAATTAAAATGCTCCAAAAGAATGCTTGTTAATGTAAGAGTTAAAGGAAAGAAACACATAAAGCAGCTCAACAGTGAAAGAAAGACAGGTTTATTTGGAGAATGAATCTGAGAGGGGCTTCTGGCCAGTTTCTCTTAGGAGCACTCTCTCTTACAGACTAAGAGTATTTAAGGGTTTTAGGGTGAGAGAGCTTATCACAGGCTTGGAATGTTTCTGTGTGGAGGAGAAGTTTATTGCAGGGTTGGAACGTCTCTGGCTCTGGTCGGAGGGCAGCTCATCTTGGCCTGACATCTCTCTGGCTGGAGGGGAGGTCTCTCTCCCCTGTCTCTGGTTGGGGAGGGGTTTATCTTAGGGTTAGAATGTTTCTGGTCAGAAATGTCATTTGTGGTTTATGGTCATGCTGACCTTAGCTATTAGGCTGATGCCCTTTTGATTTAGGCAGTTTTGATCAAGAGGATCTTGAAAATGGCAGTGCTTATCCAAGATGGCGATGCTCCTGCTCTGCCAATCCAGACTCTATAGTCATAAAAAGGGCGAGGGGAAGCGTGTGCTTTCTGGCTACTTCCTGCTGTTGGGGGATGGAGAGTTTTCTGGTCTCGGATTGACTGTAGGAGTAATGCCATCTGTAGATGTTTTTGGGTAGTTATCTGTGAAATGGCCATAATCCTGTCAGTTAAAAATCTTTGAAAAAGGTTAATTAGATAGGGTAAGAACATTAGTCCTAAGCATATTATTAGGAGAGAGTCAGGAATGATATCGTGCTATGATTTTCTTCCCAAACAAGAATCTCTTTGGTTGTTGTGATATTCCCTTAGCTTTTTAGCATTTCTTTAAGTTTTTCAGCAGCGTCTCTTGCTAAGCCCAATTGATTGAGATAGAAACAACATTCCCCACCCAAAGAAAGGCAGAGGTGCATGTTTGGAAAAGGCCCATGTGTAATTTTCTGTTAATTACTGTTACCAAAAGACAAATCATGATAGGACTATTTTTCTATGACCATTGGTACTTTATTTTTCCTTCAAAAAATTTTGATTTACTGTTTGTTACAATTACTAAAAGTTAGAAGAAGAAAACCTGGAAGAAAGTTAAGGATAAACAAACCAGAAGCTAGATCTCAGCAGTTCTTTGCAGTGCCCTGCATACTGTTACTGCTCATGAATCTAATTCATGTGCTGTTGGGTAATCTAGCCAGGCTTTTCCAAGTTGCCGGGTTCTTATGAATATGAAGTCACTTTCAAATGCTATTTTACTTGTAAAATAATATACCTGATGATTTGTAGACTGTATCAAGAGAAGGACTAAACAAAGTATATACTGAAAATACTTTCACTCATGAGCATATGGTAATTTTCTTTTAGAGGGACTTGTAGGAGTTTTTAATAATATTCTTAGGAGACTGGAAAGCCAAATGTCAGTGTCTTGGTTGAAGATTAGGTACAGAATATTCAGGTTGAGTTGGAAAGATAACTGAGTTGCCTTCCCCTGTTCTTGGCAGATTTCCTTGGATATAGGACTTGGGAAATAATGGCTTGGGATTTTCCCCCCTTTCTTTAGGCCATAAAATGTTTTCTTTTTACTGAAATTCTGAACACCATTTACTCGGGTTCCAAAGGCTTTCATTTTTCTCTTTGCTGAGCAAAAGCAGTCTAAGTTGTCTACTTTAGTATTCTTTCCTTACTGGAATGTAGTATTTTGCAAAAGGGTATTGTAACAGATAATAATTACTGAATTTTCTGTCATTATAAGATATGGTGGTATGTGACTTTCCCCCCCAGGGCCCGAGAGATGAGACTGGTGAGGAAGCCGCAGATGATGGTACCAGTCGGATCCATGAACAAGCCAGTTTTGCTGTAAACAAACTGCGAGAACTAAATGAGAAACTTGAATATAAAAGGCAAGCTCTAAATTCTATTCAAAATGCACCAAAACCTGACAAGAAGGTAACTCTTTGCTTTCAAGGTTGTCTTTGAAAGTTTACATTTGTCTAATTTGGTAGTTTTCAGCTGAGGTGGAGAAGTGTCACTTTCTTTTAAAATAATTTTAACCATGAGCAAGTTTCATTGTTATTTTTTTGCTTCTAGGATAGAATTAGAAAACATTTGTTTTAATCTCTTACGGTTTGGAGTTTTTTCTCAGTTTCAACTGAGTAACTTTATTATTTGCATCTGCTTTGCCTACAGGGCCTTTGGGGAAGGGGCTAAGCTTTTTCTTGTACCAGGGTCATTTCTGGAAGTTAATTAAATACTCAAGGACAATCTTTTGAAAAAAATCATTTTCTTTCAACTGCTGCAAGTGCAATTTAGAGACTCTTACAGTATTGTACAGGACATAAATTGTTTTTCTTAAACCAACAATTTGAAAATTTAAAAATGTAAACAGCATCTCACTAATTGGTCTTTCGCAAACCCAAGCTGTGGTGTGACTTTTTGCTTTGCGTTTTGCTCTTTAGAATTCAGCAAGGAAGTTTCTCTAATATAGATACGGCTGATGCTCTTTGGTCTGCCAGATTGGTCTCTGGCACTTTCTGAATGTGTGTTTGATGATTTCAAGCGGTCCATGGGAGAGCAACTTAGAATAAAACAATTTCAGTGAGTCACATTGGGTTTTCTGTGAACACGTGCCCAATCCTATTGAGCCTTCTTTAGTACTTTTTTTGTGAACATTCAAATGTTTTTGTAGTAGGAGAATATTCCTGAAAAAAGATGTAAGAAGAACTGGTATCATGAGCCTATCGGCAATTTACAATTAAAATATCTGTTCTTCTATAATGCTAGTAACTGTCTAAACAAGTGAGTTTTCTTTAAAAAAGAAAAATCGAAGAAAATCCTTCAAAGGTGTATCATCTTGGTTAGTAGTAATATTTTTACAGAATTATGAAGGAAGAAGTTTAGTGTGAATATCACTTTAATAATTGTTAGTGATGGGCTGGTTGCAGAGTGGCTCGTGCCTGTAATCTCAGCACTTTGGGAAGCTGAGACAGGTGGATCGCTTGAGCCCAGGAGTTTGAGACCAGCCTGGGCAACACAGGGAGACCCCATTTCTACTAAAAAGTTTTTTTAAAAATTAGCCTAGCATGATAGCGCATGCCTGTAGTTCCCAGCTACTGGTGAGGTTGAGACAGGAGAATCTCTTGAGTCTGGAAAGTGAAGGCTGCAGTGAGCTGTGATCACATCACTGCAGTCCAGCCTGGGCAAAAAATGCAGCTGGGTGTGGTGGCTCATGCCTATAATCCCAACACTTGAGGAGGCTGAAGCGGGTAGATCACTTGAGGTCAGGAGTTCGAGACCAGCTGGTGTGTGTCTGTAATCCCAGCTACTCGGGAGGCTGAGGTAGGAGAATCTCTTGAACCTGGGAGGCGGAGGTTGCAGTGAGCCAAGATCATGCCACTGCAGTCCAGCCTGGGCGACACAGCAAGACTCCATCTCCAAACAAACAAACAAACAAACAAATAAATAAATAAATAATGAATAAATGAATGAATGAATAAATAAATACATTAGTGGTACTCTGAAAAGGAAACAAACAGCCAGGTTTCCTGGATTGTCATAAGAGATAGCTAATTCTCCCCCTTACATGGAGTCATTCCCAGTTACTACATGTAGACCTCAAGCCTGATAGTCTTCTCAATGACAAGAACATGTTTGAGATGATAAACAGAATTCACTGGCATGGTTGATAATCGGTATCTGCAATGTGGCATGTTGTTTAAGAACAGTTGTCTTATTTATTCTGGATTCATCTCATAAATTAAAATGCATCTATGGATAACAGTATGAAAGATAAGCTAGAGAATATTCATTGAATTACTTTCTGCTTGGTTTGTTTGAAAGACATTCTTCAGCCTTTCTTAAAATAACTTCTGATAACCATGGAATAATTATTCTTAGCTACAATTATATGAAAGAATTCTCAAGATACTTGGAACGATTCACTGGTGCTATGACTTAATTTGAACTCTACTCTGTGATTTACGTTTCCCATGTAATCAGATTGTCCACAGGCTGCTCATGGAGCACTTGGCTTCTGGCAGTTGTTTATAGGGCTGAAGGGACTCTGAGGAGGGAAGGCAGTTGATCCTTCTCTCCAGAAGGAGACATAGTCTTCCTTTTGTGTTTTACTCATGTTGGTAAACAATTAATAATTATTATTTTTTAAAACTTAAGATTGGCCAGCCCGCGGTGGCTCACGCCTGTAATCCCAGCACTTTGGGAGGCCGAGCCGGGCAGATCGCCTGAGGTCAGAAGTTTGAGACCAGCCTGGCCAACGTGGTGAAACCCCATTTCTACTAAAAATACAAAAATTAGGCTGGGCACAGTGGCTCATGCCTGTAATGCCAGCACTTTGGGAGGCCAGGGCAGGCGGATCACAAAGTCAGGAGTTTGAGACCATCCTGGCCAACGTGGTGAAACCTCGTCTCTACTAAAAATACAAAAATTAGCTGGGCGTGGTGACTTGTGCCTGTAGTCCCAGCTACTCAGGAGACTGAGGCAGGAGAATTGTTTGAACCCAGGAGGCGGAGGTTGCAGCCAGCCGAGATTGCGCCACTGCACTCCAGCCTGGAAACAGAGCGAGACTCCATGTCAAAAAAAAAAAAAAATTAGCCAAGTGTGGTGGTGGGTTCCTGTAATCCCAGCTACTCAGGAGGCTGAGGCACGAGAATCACTTGAACCCGGGTGGCGGAGGTTGTGGTGAGCTCAGATCATGCCACTGCCCTCCAGCCTGGGCAATAGAATGAAACTCAGTCTCAAAAACAAACAAAAAGTTAAGATTGATGTTGAAAAAGGTTTTGGCAATCTAGCAATTAACAAACCACACCCCCAAAATTTGTAATAGTAAGACGTTTCTGGATTAAATATCTACTTATTAATCAGATCATTTTCCTGTGCATACACAGTGGTGCAGACTTCTCCTAATACAGAATGCCAGCGGTTTGCTTAACCCTCCTTCTTTCACAGATCTCTGCACCAACAGTGTAATTAATTAGCTACAGGATGGTAAAGTTAGCCTTTTAGTTTGATTCCTGAAATTTACTGCCTAGGGTTTTTTTGTGTTTGTTTGTTTGTTTTCTCTACAGATTTTGTGAGTCTGGCACAAACTGTCCAATTCTAGGGTAATGTTGGGAGTAAACCATTATCCATGAAGAATCTCAGTAATACAAGTGATGAGTAAATGCATGGTGCTGTGCTAGTCATGAAGATTCAGTGAAACATAGAGTCTGACACCTGCCCTTAAGGAGCAAATAATGCTGGTTATGGAATTAAAACAGACATGAAAATAAAATGATCACAGTGCTTATTGATGATAAAAGGCAGGACAATGGCATAGGCAAGGAGTGCTTCCTGTAGGCTTTCTGAGGAAGGAAAGAGCCCTTGTACACTGCATGTTCAGGAGAATTTTGGAGCAAAGTTGCTGTCCTCAAACTACAGAGTTACGTAACCTATAGGCTTTCTCATAAAAGAGATCAGAAGAGATGGCGAGCGTAGCATTTAAAAATATTATTTTTGTAATTTCTGGTAAAACATATATAACAAAATTTACCATTTTAGCTATTTTTTAAAATTCATTTTTTATTTTGATAGGTTTTTAGGGAGCAGGTGGTGTTTGGTTACATGAATAAGTTCTTTAGCGGTGATTTCTGGACTTTCTTGCACCCATCACCCAAGCAGTGTACACTGTACCCAATGTGTAGTCTTTTATCCCTCGTTCCCCCCAACCCTTTCCCCCGAGTCCCCAAAGTCCAGTGTATCATTCTTGTGCCTTTGCTTCCTCATAGCTTAGCTCCCACTTATGAGAACATACCATGTTTGGTTTTCCATTCCTGAGTTACTTCACTTAGAATAATAGTCTCCGCTTCCATCCAGGTTGCTGTGAATGCCATTATTTTGTTCCTTTTTATGGCCGAGTAGTATTCTATGCTCTATACAAACCACATTTTCTTTATCTACTTTTTGATTGATGGGCATTTGGGCTGGTTCCATATTTTTGCAATTGCAAATTGTGATGCTATAAACATGACTGTGCAAGTATCTTTTTTGTATAATGACTTATTTTCCTCTGAGTTGATATCTAGTAGTGGGATTGCTGGATCAAACAATAGATCTACTTTTAGTTCTTTAAGGAATCTCCACACTGTTTTCCATAGAGGTTGTACTAGTCCCTTTACAGTCCCACCAACAGTGTAAAAGTGTTCCCTTTTTACCACATCCACTCCTACATCTATTATTTTTGACATTTTGATTATGGCCATTCTTGCAGGATTGAGATGGTACTGCATTGTGGTTTTGATTTGCATTTCTCTGATAATTAGTGATGGTGAGTATTTTTTCATATGCTTGTTGGCCATTTGTATATCTTCTTTTCAGAATTGTCTATTTGTGTCCTTAGCCCCCTTCTTGATGGGATTGTTTTTCTTGCTGATTTGTTTGAGTTCTTTCTAGATTCTGGATATTAGCCTTTTGTTGGATGTATAGATCATGAAGATTTTTTTCCCTTCTGTGGGTTCTCTGTTATTTCTGCTGATTATTTCTTTTGCTGTGCAGAAGCATTTTAGTGTTTTGCAACCATCACCACCATCTGTCACCAGAACTTTTCTCATCATGAAAAACAGAAACTTTGAATCTATTAAACAATAGCTCCCCATTTTTTCCTCCCACATGCTCTGGAAAAACTGCCATTTTATTTTCTATCTCTATGAATTTTAACTACTCCAAGTACCTGATATTAGTGGAATCACACAATGTTTGTCCATCTATGACTGGCTTTTTTCACTTAGAATAATGTCTTCAGGGTTCATCCATATGGTAGCATGTGTTAGAATTTCATTGCTTTTTAAAGCTGAATGATAGCATGTTTATATCACATTTTGTTTTGCTAACTGTTCATCCAGCAGTAGACATTTGGTTTACTTCCACTTCTTGGCTATTGTTAGTAATGTTGCAATGAATATGTGTATACAAATACCTCTTAAAGAGATCCTGCTTCCAATTCTTTCTGGCATATACCCAGAAGTAGAATTGCTGGATTATATGCTAATTGTGTTTTTAATTTTTTTGAGGAATCATTAAACTCTCCACCACAATGTCGGCACCATTTTACATTCCCAGTAGCAGTGCACAAGGGTTTCAATCTCCATGTCCTCCCTGCCAACACTCGTTATTTTCTTTTTTTTTTTTTTTTTTATAGTAGTCAACCTAATGGTTATGAGGTGGTATCTTATTTTAGTTCTGATTTGCATATCTCTAATGATTAGTGATAGTGAGCATCTTTTCATGTCCTTATTGGCCATTTGTGTATCCTCTTTGGAGGAATGTCTATTCAAATCCTTTGTGCACTTTTAATTGGGTTGTGTTTTTGTTGTTTAGTTTTAGGAGTTTTCTATATTCTGGAGATGAAACCTCTGTCAGGTGATTTGCAAATATTTTCCTATATTTTATGGTTTATATTTTTCCTATATCAATAGTGTTCTTTGATGTACAGAATTTTTAATTTTGATGAATTCCAAATTGTCTATTTCTTCTTTGGTGTCTGTGCTTTTTGTGTCATAACCAAGAAATCATAGCCAAATCCAATGTGATGAAGCTTTTCCCCTATATTCCATTTGTTATTTTTTTGTTTTTGTTTTTGTTTGTTTTTTAAGACAGAGTCTTGCTCTGTTGCCCAGGCTGGAGTGAAGTGTCATGATCTTGGCTCACTGCAACCTCCAACCCCCAGGTTCAAGCAATTCTCCTGCCTTAGCCTCCTAAGTAGCTGGGATTATAGGTGTCCCCCACCACACCTAATTTTTGTATTTTTAGTAGAGACAGGGTTTTGCCACGTGTGCCAGCCTGGTCTCAAACTCCTGACCTCAGGTGATCCACCTGCCTCAGCCTCCCAAAGTGGTAGGATTACAGGTGTGAGCCACCATGCCTGGCCCCCTTTTTTCTCTTTTATGAGTTTTATAATTTTTAGCTCTTTTGTTTAGGTCTTTAATCTACTTTGAGTTAATTGTTGTATATAGGGTGAGGTGGCAAAGGTCCAGTTTCTTTCTTTTGCATGTGAATATCCAATTTTCTCAGCATAATTTGTTGAAAATACTGTTCTTTTCCCATTGAATGATCTTGACACCCTTGTTAAAAATCACTTGACCATGTATTATTTCTTGGCTGTATTCCCTTGGTCTGTATTTCTATCTTTATGCCAGTACCACACTGTTTGATTATTGTAGCTTTGTAGTAAGTTTTGAAGTCAAGAAGTGTGAGTCCTCCAACTTTGTTATCTTTCAAAGTTGTTTTGACTATTTGGGGTCTCTTGAGATTCTCTATGGATTTTAAGATGAATTGTTTTTTCCTGCAAAAAAATGTTATTGAAACTTTGTTGGGGATTGCATTGAACCTGTCAATTGCTTTGGGTAGTACTGACAGCAATATTAATTCTTCTAATCCATGAACTTGGGATGTCTTTACAGATATTTGCCTTCTTTAGTTTCTTTCATCAGTGTTTTATAGTTTTCATTGTAGAATTATTTCACCTTGTTTACATTAATCCCTAAGAATTTTTTTAATGCTATTGTAAGTGGAATTTTTTTTCTTAATTTTGTTTTTGAATTATTCACTGTTAGTGTATCAAACCACAGCTGATTTTTGTGTGTTGACTGAATCCTCCTACTTTGCTGAATTGCAAAGTTTTAAGTGTTTTCATAACTCCCAGGATATTTTCCCTGTGACAGATTGTTTCCAAGTTGAAAGATGAAATAATCCTAATAGAGAAAGAACGCACAGACCTTCAACTGCACATGGCGAGAACGGATTGGTGGTGTGAAAACCTTGGCATGTGGAAAGCCTCCATCACTAGTGGAGAGGTAGGTTTGACTGCTTTTCCTCTTAATTTATTTTAAAAGTTTGGCTTTATTAGAAAGATTTTATCCTGAAGAATGAAGATTGAGGGTAGAAGGCTTATGCTCATTCTTTTAAACCATATTTGTCCTACCTTCCTTCCGCCATAATTTTTACTCCAGTTCACTCATGACTGGGAACTATACAAAGCTGCTTGATATAGATCTGATCTCACTCCACTTCAAACAGCAAGTTTTTTCTGTTCCCTGGAATTTGAAAGCAGTTTTAATGTCCTTGAATTGCCAGTTTATTTTTCCATTGAGGGTTGAAATAAAATGGAAAGCACTTTTTGAATCTTGAAGATGAAAAACTATAAATATAAGTGCATTTGATTGTTTCATCCTGCTGACTTCAATTGCTTAAATTTCAGTATCTCTAAAATCCTCAGTGAATATTTTTTCTTTGAATTATTTTGCTGTTTTTTGAAGGATATGGGATAAGTGTTTGTAGAATATACTGTATCCCTTTTCATTTGCCTATAAAAATAATTTCATGTATGTACCTGTGCAACAGTCCTGCATGATCTGCACATGTATCCCAGAACCTAAAGTACAATAAAATAATAATAATAATAATAATAATTTCATTTAGGAGGAAAGATGCTTACAGGCATTTACATTATTACTGTTGACAGCTTTCTTCTTCCCTGCCCCTACTGTCTGTCAACTGGAAACCTGGAGGTGAAAGTCATATAGTGTGGTCATTTACATAGCCACATTATATGCAAATTACAAGATCTGAGCTAGAGAGTGCTTTTTGTCCTCTTCAGTATTTCGTCTGGCTTATCTTTGTTCTTCCCTGCCTTTCCCTCAAGCCAGTGGCTTGACACTCTTACAGGGATCGGAAGAGGCTTAAAGTTCACAACCTTAAATTTATCTCTAGATTAAATAGCAAAACAAAGCATGTTCTCTAAGACCTACCCTGAAAGGACACACAGTACATGAGAGCCTAACCAAGTGCCTTCTGTATGTCTTCGGCACTTGCTGGCACTCCCATTAAGCTAAGCTGCTCGACAGTATACATTTCTCCATGGAGGGTAGGGAGCAGTGGATCAGGGAAGGTCATGCCCAACTTTGGACTCCCATATAGAAACCCTTGACAACTGCAGATAGTTACCATTTGGATGGAAGTATAGGAAGGTAGTGGGCTGAGGGCAATGTATTGGCAAAAGCTGCTACAAGAGGCTGTTGGGGGGAAAGAATGCAAGTTCTGTTACCTCCTCAGTTTTGCTCAGAGCTGGCCCTGACACTTCACAGTGCATTAAAATCATCTTCCAAAGGCAAATATTACAGGAGGCAGAAAGGGAAGGAAGGACTGGAAACTATCACAAGGCACTGTGCTCTGGCAGTCAATTGCTGCTTAGGAGCTTGCTGAGGTACTGTGGTCGTTGAAAAGGTAGTGGAAGTGGGAAAGGGGCACCTGACATCTAGAGTTCGCAATACAGTCCCAGGAAGGTGTGGAAGATGCGTTTTCATGGAGCTGGACGTGCCTGGATCCTGTGCTAGCTGGTGTGATCCTAGGAAAGTCAGGTATCCTGTCTGTGCCTCTACTTCCCTATCCTTACAGTGGGGTAATAATCCTGCCTCCCAGGGTGGGTGCTCAGTAAACCTCTCCTCTCTTCCCCTCCACCTTTCTTATGACTCTTTCTCTCTAATTCAATTTATGATGCTAATTCAAGCTCAAATTCAATGTATTTTCTATTTTTTTTCTCTTCTTATGTTAAGTATAGTAGTATTGGGAAAAGCAGCAAAAGCTTATGAGTAACACATAAACCAGGAACAACAAACTGCAGAAGACTGCAGGAGACCTCTGAGGAGGAAGGCCTCTCCATGCCTCATGTTCCAGTGCAGGGTGACGTAGACTCTGTTACTGTAAACATTGTGCTCAAGGACGTAAAACCCCTTCGTAGCACTATGACGTAGCCAGACTTGTAGGCTCCTTGTAAGGCCCATGTTCCATCAGCTGCACATAGATAATAGGCTAAAGATAAGGACATGTTCTTGTTTTGTGAAACTCCCAAACCGCCCCTGTTATCCTTAAAATGATACACCAGTTCTGGCTCACTCATTCATTTCCTGCTAACTAATTCACTCCACCATCACGTCACCCTCTCCTTACCATCACTCCACCCCACCCTGTAGATCAAAGTAATTGTAACCAATAAATAGTGTGGATGATCAGAGCTTGAGGCCTTCACTGCCTCCTCCAAAGTAATGAGTGATGGCCCCCTCGTCCCACTGTCTCTCTTAATCTGTCTTTTTCTCATTCCTTTGTCCCACCGAACACAGGGTCCCTACGGACTGCTTCCCTACATAGTAGTGGCCCCTTCTGGATTATGGGGTGTGTGTGTGTGTGTGTTTGTGTGTGTGTGAGAGAGAGAGAGAGAGAGAGAGGGATCCTTCTCCAAGAGAGTTTCTGATGTTTCTGATGCCTGTTTGCTTGCTGTTAATTTGTCTTTTCAAAGTAACACAGGATGAGCCTGCTATATTAGTTTTTCTTTTGCTGTGAAATACATGTCATACTAGAAGCAACACCCATTTATTGATCACACCTCTGTAGGTCTGGAGTCCAGCACAGGATGCAGTGGCTCCCTGCTGGTTATATCACAAGGCTGAAATCAGTATGTTTCCCAGACTAAGGTCTTGTATAGAGACTCAGTAAAACCCACTTCCCAGCTTATTCAGATTGTTGGCAGAATTCAGTTCCTTTGGTCATAGAACTGAGGTCTCTGTTTTCTTGCTGGCTTCCTTCTTGGAATTTGAATCTTTCTGACTTCCTTTTGTACTACTGGCTAGCAAAAACTCTCTGCTTTTAGGTTAGGCCCACCCAGGAAATACCCCCTGTTTTAAGGTCTACTGTGCCATATAACGTAACTTAGTTGCTAGTATAAAATCCATAATAGTCACAGTTCCAGGGATCCTGCAGGGTACACCGGGGGAGGGAAACCTCCTTAGGTGGACACTCACAAATCTTCCTTCCACATTCACTCACCATGCTTTTTGTAAGTATCGATTTTGATGTTTTCCCCCAGGTTACAGAAGAGAATGGTGAGCAATTGCCATGTTACTTTGTCATGGTAAGCCTACAAGAAGTTGGAGGAGTTGAAACTAAGAACTGGACAGTCCCCAGAAGGCTCAGTGAGTTTCAGAATTTACACCGGAAACTCAGTGAGGTATGAATACTCACAAACGCAGGATTCTAGAATTACTGCAGGAGAGCTTGTTTCAAGTTTTGCACATAAGAAAACTGATTAATCTTCTTCCTTTGCTGTTGATACTAGCATGGTGGCATTTTCATCCTGACTGGAAATTTACTCACAGATCAAACCATCTAGTCTAGCCTAAGTCCATCAGGACAGATAATTGCCTGATTCTCATTGTAAATTGCCAGAGAGCACGAGAGCTGGAAGACACCGAAGGATCATCTAGGTCTCTCAGGACTGGTAGCTTCAAAACCAGCTGCTGGTTGTGATCCATTGTTGGTAGTGAAATCGGTTGTGAGTTGCAGCAGTAGAAAGAACCAACTGCATTGGATTCTGTCACATGTACAAGGGAGGCAGTAAGGTGCAGTGCTTGGAGCACAGCCTCTAGAACTAGACTGCTCAGCTCTGAATCCCAGCTCTACCCTTCATGGCTGTGTGACCTGAGATGGATGGATGGATGGATGGATGGATGGATGGATATTTTTTGAGACGGGGTCTTGCTCTGTTGCCCAGGCTGGAGTGCAGTAGTGCGATCTTAGCTCACTGCAACCTCTGCCTCCCAGGTTCAAGTGATTCTCTTGCCTTAGCCTCCCGAGTAGCTAGGATTACAGGCATGCACCACCACACCCAGCTAATTTTTGTATTTTTAGTAGAGATGGGTTTCACCATGTTGGCCAGGCTGTATTGAACACCTGACCTCAGGTGATCCATGCACCTTGGCCTCCCAAAGTGCTGAGATTGCAGGTGTGAGCCACTGCCCGTGGCCTGACCTGGGATTTATCACTCACTTGCTTTTTGCCTCTTTTTCCATATTAGTGAAATTGAATACTAATAGTGTGTGCCTTATGGGGTTGTTCAGAGAATGAAGGGAATATGTGTATATAAAGCATTTAGAAGAATGTGTGGCACATAGTAAACTTCATTGTGTTTTTGGTGGTAGCAGTTGTAGTAATGAGCACTGTTTCATACAACTTTGGTTTCAGTTTTATTTATGTATATGTATATATGCATGTGAATTATGGGCTGCAATGTAGCATGCATTTCCTATTGTGGGTTTTGGTTAAAATGTTTGAAAGCCACTAATCTAAATCTTTTGTTTGACAGATGAGGGAAACTGATCCCAGAGCTTAACTGACTTGTCATAGGACATGTACATAGTGACCAAATCAAGATTATTAATAGAATCTTACTTTTAGATTATTCTTCCCACTTTTCCTGAGGAATTGCCATCTTCTCTAATTCTCCTTCTACTATGGCTCATTGCCTTTTTCCCCAGCAGTGAACAGTTTTTCAGTTATTTCTACTTGAATTTATGTCCATTTCCATTTTTCTCCTGCTTAGCATGAACTGATACTGGTGAAACTATTAACTGTCAAATGGTCCAGCTGCTGGCTGCTTGTAGAAAAAACCATTATAATAATAACAAGAGCAATGTGTGATAAAAAGAAAGTGAGATTTTATTATCCATGCTAGCAAAGGGAGGAGTGGGCAAAATTATTTCTAAAAATTTCCACCCTCAGCCAGTCGTGGTGGCTCACACTCGTAATCCCAGCACTGTGGGAGGCTGAGATGGGCGGAACACTTGAGTCAGGCCAACATGGTAAAACCCTGTCTCTACTGAAAATACAAAAAATTATTTGGGCATGGTGATGCACGCCTGTTGTCCCAGCTTCTTGAGAGGCTGAGGCTGAAGAATCACTTAAACCCAGGAGGTGGAGGTTGCAGTGAGCCAAGATCACACCACTCCGCTCCAGCCTTGGCAACAGAGCAAGACTCCATCTCAAAAAATAAAAATAAAAATTTCTACCCTTCAGTTGTGGAGGGGACGCAGGGGATTTTAAAGAGAGGGTTTGGAATGCAGAAGAGGCAGTGGGACTAGGAGGTATCAGGTGACGTGACCTGCTCTTATGGCTTGTCTTGAATTATTGTTACATCTGGTGAAGCGGCTGGCACCATTGTGGCCAGAGGTGTCTGGTCCATATCAGGATCTGGCCCTTGAAGCTTCTAAGGAAATAGATGACCAGATAAGGAGTGTGGTGTGCACTTAACAAGCATGTGGGTAAATAAATGTGCATAAAGCGTGGGAGCATGGGATGGGAAAAAGGGAGTGGAGGTTCACAGCACATTCCCAGCCTGTATTTCAAAACGAAAGGAAACACATATGCAGCTTGTCTTAGAGTTACATCTTGAGATTAAGGAGGAAGGAAAACAAAGTTTTAAAAACACAGTTTGAAGCCACGCTGCTCCTTTACAACACCTCATGGGCACCTCTCAGACTCCTGTTCTGCAAAGGAAATGTGTGTTTTCTTTAACCTTGTCTCCAGAGTGATTTTTAAACCTGTTTTCATCACTAAATACTATAATTTCTTCAACTGCTTTTTAAGGATAGTGACCAAAACTGAATGTCATGCATGCTACATTTCTCAGATGGCCTTTGGTCACCTTAACAGTGTGGAAAGCAAAAATTTATCTCAACATAACAGTGAATTTTCCCCAAAGTTGTTGAGTAAAATTGATACTACAGAAAAATGTGTTGTTTTCTCTGTGACAAACTATTGTGAAACCAGAGTTTGGTATCAAAACAGGAGGAAAAAGAGTTGAGGGAAAATTTTGAAATAAAATGTCTTTGGAAAATAAAATTTACTTAGACAGTCAAAACAATTACATGGAAGCATTAAAAGGAACAAACATGAAAGTCCATGGCCTGTCCTCTCTGTCATCTTTCCTTCTCTGTGGACTGATGGCTGAGCTGTTGCCTTACCCCTCCCCTTTCCTATGGTGTGAGTTTTCCTGTTGTGAGAACCCTTCCTGTAGACAACTGTGACAGGAAGCACCTTTTTGGGAACTTAGTGATTTTACTCTTCCCTTCTAATGCTCACTGCCTGTTTCATTTCTCTGAAATTTTCATAGAGCTGTTATAAGGTGAAATAACACATGCTGTGCTTCTAGCACAGTGTCTGGTAGAAGGGAGGACTTAATACAATTCATACTATGATACATTTTGTTAATCTACAGTTTGCCACTGAGAGGCAGTAATAAGACTGGGAGTGGTAGCTCCTGCCTGTAATCCCAGCACTTTGAAGGGCAAGGCAGGAAGATCACTTGTATCCAGGAGTTTGAGACTGGCCTGGACAACATAGACCTCGTCTGCACAAAAAATTTAAAAATTAGCCAGGCCTGGTGGTACGTGCCTATCGTCTCAGCTACTTGGGACACTGAGGTGGAAGAATCGCTTGAGCCTGGGAGATCAAGGCTGCCATGAGCCATGATCATGCCACTGCACTCAGCCTGGATGACAGAGTGAGACCCTGTGTCAAAAAAAAAAAAAAAAAAAAGGCAGTAATAGAGCTACAACCCAAGTTTTCTTTGTTTCCATTGTTTTGTTTTGTTAACTTCAGCTTTTCACAGACATGTTATAAACACAACACCTGTAGGTGAAATACTTTCTGTGAGCCAGGTTTCCATTTGTCAGATCATGTGCCACTCTGCATGGTGTGGAGATCCCGCGTACCAGCCTGGCCTCGTGACTTCCCAGCATCCAGGGATCTGTAGGTTTGGGGGATGTGCTTTAGCTTTTTCCATCAAAGCTTTCATTCCTCCCGATTCTTCCAGCCTGAACAGGTAGGTTTTTACCTCAGAGGAACAAGTACAGGAGGAAGATGTTTGGTTTGTTCTAATTATTTTTTTAAATCTTTTTTTAAGATTAAACTGTAACTTCAAAATACTAACATTTTCTTTTCCCCCTCACAGTGCGTCCCTTCTTTAAAAAAAGTCCAATTGCCTTCTCTTAGCAAGCTGCCTTTCAAATCTATAGATCAAAAGTTTATGGAAAAGTCAAAGAATCAATTAAATAAGTTTTTACAGGTAAGCAAGTAAAAAATGTGGGATATGAGAGAAAAAATTAGTTATTTGGGGTTAAACTGTCATTGTTCTGAGAGCTTGCTAGTTTGCTTTTTGTTCTCACAAGCCATGCCAGATGCTAAAAAAAGTCTTGGTTTTTTTTTAATTAAAATAATATATATATATGTATAAATACATGTAAGTGTATAACTGTCTCCATTTCACAAACTGAACACACCCATTTAACTAGCACCCATTCCAACAAACTGATTATCACCAGCAGCCCCCAGCTTCCTCCCATCACTGCAGCCCCACCACAGGTAAATGCTGTCCTGACTTCCAGCAAGGTTAGTTACAGTTGTCTTTGAACTTCATGTAAATGGAACCGTATAGTGTGGTTTCCTTCGTTTCTGACTTCTTTCACTCATTACGTTCATAGGACTTGTGTATAGTGTCATCTTAGTTGTAGATGATTCATTTCCGTTGCTGTGAGAGGTTTTCATTGCGTGAATGTGCTGCATTACAAATTCATTCCATTGTTGATGAGCCACTCTGAGGTTTACACAGAGTGCTTCTATAAACTTCTAGTACTTGTCTTTTAGCAGATATATGTCGGCTCATGCCAGAGATTAGGATGTTTCCGTTTTTCATCATGGTCATAGCAGTTTTTACACTCTCCCCAGTAGGGTTCTGATTGCCCCATATTTTCACTGACACTTATTTTTTGTCTTTTTCTTTTAGCCATTTTCAGTTTAGTGGTATCTCGTTGTGTTTTGGTTTTTTTTTTTTTTTGATAAGAGTCTTGCTGTGTCACCCAGGCTGGAGTGCAGTGATGTGATCTCGGCTCACTGCATCCTCTGCCTCCAAGGTTCAAGTGATTCTCCTGCCTCAGCCTCCTGATTAGCTGGGATTACAGGTGTGTGCCACCACACCTGGCTAATGGTTGTATTTTTAGTAGAGACAGGGTTTCACCATGTTGGCCAGGCTGGTCTCGAACTCCTGACCTCAGGTGATTTGCCCACCTCAGCCTACCAAAGTGCTGAGATTACAGGCGTGAGCCACCATGTCCGGCCTCATTGTGGTTTTGATTTGCATTTCTCTGATGGATAATGCTGTTGAGTGCCATTCTATATGTTTACTGGCCTATTTGGATAGTTTTTTTGGGTGAAGTGTCTGGTAATGTGTCTGCTTTTCTATTGTGCTGCTGCTCATCCATTTCTCTTGCTTTATGGGTTTGTCTTGAATATGAGTTCCTTGTCAGATCTTATGTGCTGCAAATATTGTCCCCCTCTTTATGGATTGACTTTTCTTCTCTTAATGATTTCTTTTAATGAACATATGTTCTCAATTTTAATTTAGCCCACTTTATCATTTTAAAATTTTTATTTTATGGTTAATGCTTTTTGTGCTTATTAAGAAATCTTTGCCTACTCCAAGGCCCTGAAGATATTTTGTTAATTTCCTTTAAACACTTTATTATTTTCTATCAGTCTGTTTAAAATAATAAGGCCAGACAAAGGTATGCTATCCTCAGTAGCAACCACTGTTTTTGCTTTAGCTGCACCGTCTACATTCAGAGTATAATTGTTAATCAAACCATGGAACTTAAAGTCCTAAAGTTCTCGGAGGCATGGAGCTTTGCCTTATTGCGTATACAGTGGAAGCTAGAAATTCTGAGACTTAAAAAAAATGCTTTGCATATGTGTATCCTTTAAAGAATTCTTTAATCTTTACATTGGCATTGTACTTGTACATATTTATGAGGTAGAGTTTGATGTTTTGGTATATGTATATGTTATGATTAAGTAACAGTAGTTAGCATATCCATCACCTCATGCATATATATATATATATATATATATATATTTTTTTTTTTTTTTTTTTTTGAGGCAGACTCTCGGCTCTGTTGCCCAGGCTGGAGTGCAGTTGCACAGTCTCAGCTCACTGCAGCCTCCGCCTCCCAGGTTCAAGCAGTTCTCCTGCCTGAACTCCCCCAGTAGCTGGGATTACAGGCTCACGTCACCATGCCCGGCTAATTTTGGTATTTTTAGTACAGACAGTTTTGTCATGTTGGATAGGCAGGTCTCGAACTGCTGACGTCAGGTCACCAATCTGCCTGGACCTCCCAGAGTGCTGGGATTACAGGCGTGAGCCACCGTGCCCAGCCACATTTATCATTTCTTTGTGGTGAGAATGTTAAAAAACCTTTCTTCTAGCTCTTTTTTGATATATAATACCTGTCTGTTAACCATAGTCACCCTACTGAGCAGTAGAACACCAGAACTTACCCTCCTGTGAAATTGTAACTTTCTGGCCATTGGCCAATCTCTCCCATCCTTTCCTCCCCCAGTCTCTGGTAACCACCTGTCTCTACTCCTAATAGATCAGTTTTTTTTTCCGATTATACAGATGAGTGAGATCATGCAGTATTTGTCTTTCTGTATCGGGTTTGATACTTGATGTCCTCCAGGTTCATTCATGTTGTTGCAATTGACAGGATTTCATTTTTCTTTATGGCTGAAAAATACTCCATCATGTATACCAGGGGGTGTTCAATCTTTTGGCTTCCCTGGACCACAGTGGAAGAGAATTTTCTTGAGCCACTCATAAAATACACTAACACCAACAATATCTGATGAGCTTTAAACAAAAAATCACAAAAAAAATCTCATAATGTTTTAAGAAAGTTTACAGATTTGTGTTGGGCCACATGCAGCCCACAGGCTGCGGGTTGGACAGGCTTGATGTACGTATACCATGTTTTCTTTCTTCATTCATCTGCTGGACGCCTCAGTAGATTCTGTGTCTGCCTCTGTATTGTGACCAGTGCTGCAGTAAACACGAGAATGCATGTCTCTCTTCGACACACTGATTTCATTTCCTTTGGGTATATATCCAGTAGTGACATTGCTGGATCATTTAGTAGCTCCATGGTTAATTTTTCGAAGCGCCTCCATACCACTTTTCTTAATGAATGTATTAATTTACAGTCCCACCAATAGTGTATAAGGGTTCCCTTTTTTTTGTATCCTTACCAGCACTTCTTTTCTTTTGTTTGGTGTGAGATGGTGTCTCCTGGCTTTGATTTATAGTTCTCTGATTCATGATGTTGATCATTTCTTCATGTATCTGTTTGCCATTTTCATGTTTTCTTTTGAAAAGTGTCTATTCAAGTCCTTTGCCCACTTTTTAATGGGATTATTGTGTTTGTGTGTTTTGCTGTTGAAATGTTTGTTTTCAGTAATAATTGAATATAATTTAAGGCCAAAGATTTACATCCGTAAGGATTTCCCTATTAATATACTGATTATATTAACTTTGTGACTTACCGTTAATATCATATCCTGTTATTTTGTAAAATAATGTTAGAGAGTAGATTAATGAAATCAAGATAGGAGGAGAATATCTTGCTCCTTCTGATCCACCATCACATACAAGTTGAACTGACCATTTAATTCTGAAAAACCAATAAGGACCGTCTGCAGGATTCAGGGATAGGGAGGGCGGTAGAGGCGCTGCCCACCCCCTTAATCTCCTTCTCAGTGGTGATGGCAGGGCCTGCCCACCTATAGGCCAGTCTTCTGCAGGGTACAGGAATGCTGATGGTGCTCCGTGGACCCCTCGTCCCCAGCGTGGGAGCATTGGGCCTCTCAGAAGTGATTTTTCTAGGGAGGGTCATGGTGTTTGTCATTTGCCATCTAAACAAATAGGATGTTGCCATCGTGGACCAACCCCTCCGGACTAGACCTCCTGAACCTGCCCCACCACCCAGCTGTGTCATCAGAGCCATAGCTGGCTCCTGAGGGTTCCATCTCCCTATGTGGCTGATAGTTCCTGTAGGTTTACTTATTCCTAAACCCAACGTCTTATATACTAGATGTGTAAATATCCTGTGGTCACACGGTTACTTCTGCTGTCTTACTACAGCACTTGCTTGTACATAAATCAACTTGATTTATGTTCTGATTTCCTCTCTCCTAAGGCCAGGTAAGTACACACAGAACTTTGGGAACTTTCCAATTTGAGGGCCAGTAGAAACTGTTCTGTAATTATGTAAACGCACACTGCCTAGAAAGTGGCAGCACAGAGAAATGAAACTGTTACCTGGCAGGTAGTGCCACCATGTGATAACTCAAAGTTCTTTTTTTCAGCTGATGTACAAAGTCTGAACATAACCGTAAAAGGGCAGTTTAGAGGGATCCATGTGTAATTTGCAAAAATTTAAGTTGGTCAAACACAGTTGAGTGAAAGTTGTCTTTCAAAAGTGGTAGCACCTGCAATCTGTGAGCTGTATGCAAAGTAAGAATTTTTTGGCCAGGCACGGTAGCTCACGCCTGTAATCCCAGCACTTTGGGAGGCCAGGTTGGGTGGATCACGAATGAGATAAAGAGATCGAGACCATCGTAGCCAACATGGTGAAACCCTGTCTCTACTAAAAATACAAAAATTAGCTGGGTGTGGTGGCATGCGCCTGTAGTCCCAGCTACTTGGGAGGGTGGGCAGGAGAATTGCTTGAATCCGGGAGCTGGAGATTGCAGTGAGCCGAGATTGCACCAACGCACTGCAGCCTGGCGACAGAGCGAGACTGTCTCAGAAAAAAAAGTTTTTTTTTATTGTTGCACCAAGTGGTGCAAAGTGGAGTGAGTTCCTCTGTCTGCATGGTTATCTCCCATGAGCAGAGTGATTTGGGCACTACTAGTTAACCTCGAGAGGATTGTTTGCAATTCAGATCATTAAGAATTGATCTTATATAGTTTGTTTCTGGGGGAAAAGGAAGTGGTTTTAGGTTCAGAAGTCTGATGAAAGTAAATTCATCACAGTCAGCTCTGCCTCGCTTGCCTTTACTTACAGTAGCTCCCAGCCGCACAGATGGTTTCCCGCACTGGAGCAGTTAATCCTCTTCTTCCACAGAATCTGCTTTCAGATGAAAGACTGTGTCAGAGTGAAGCACTTTATGCCTTCTTGAGCCCTTCTCCTGACTACCTCAAGGTTATTGATGTGCAGGGGAAAAAAAATTCTTTTTCATTATCCTCATTTTTGGAAAGACTTCCTCGCGACTTCTTCTCCCACCAGGAGGTGAGCCATCTAAAGGGTGAACCACTTTTGTAGCATATTTCAGCAAATACTAAGCTCATGCTCCTCATGCGGGGGAAGCCAATCCCTCCATTTTCAGTTATTACGGTCACATTTTGAGGCATCTGCTTGTAATCCTGTATCTTAATTCTTCCAAGTGACTTGCAGGGGAGGACAGAGGGGTTTTGCTACTTCAGAGTTGGTAAGTGAAATGCAAGTAGGAAGTTCTGCAGGAGCCCAGCTACACACGGGGGCTCCAGTCCTCAGGTCTGGAGAGGCAGAGTGCAGGCGTCGTGGGAGGGTGCGGGGGTTCATGCTGAAGGTGCGGGACAGGAGGGTGTGTTTATGGAACAGGCTGGAGGTTGTTGGCCTGGACTGGAGGGTTGGTGCTGTGCTCTAATGGAAGATTAGGTACAGCATAGAAGTGGGGGAGGGGCGAAGTTCATGCCGGGCTGAGAGTTTAGGCTGTGTTCTCAGGCATGAAGAAGCATGAGATGTTCTGAAGCAGGATGATCTGGCAGTGGTATGTGGATAAGGGAGTGAATAGACAGAGCCTCCACAGCTTTCGATCTCACGTTCTGAACCCCAGACTTCTCTCCAGGGTAGGCTGTGCACTCCTGTGCGTACCATGGAGGCCCCTTGCCTGGCCCTCTAGCAAATTGCACAGGACCACCTCTGAAATGTGGTTTCTCCTCAGTCCATTGCCAAATGCCACAGCCTCTTCATCGGAGGCTGCTTCACGAGTTTGGACAGAGGAACTGATGGTGAAAAGGAGCACACTGCTCTCCTGCATTCCCAGCTGGGGCGGAAGTCAGCACATCCCACCGAGCACACCCATGCCCGCTCCGGTTCACATATCTACCCACATCCCCCCCAAGTATCTCCCACCTCTTTCCTTCATGTGTCTGTCTGTACTTGGCTGGCTTACCTGTCTCACCTGGCTTTTATTCCTGAACGCCTGGAGTTGACATATGGCTCAGTCACTCTATGAAGTGACTCGAAAGCTGCTGGTGGCTTCCTCTCAGTCTTTACCTTTCTCAGCCCCTTTGAGGTATTTGCTGTTGCTGGACTTCTGTGATGCTCTGAGTTTTTAGGGAGCTCCTCCAGCCTCTGTGACTTCCCTGTCCCTTCCTCTGCTTGCCTGATACAAGTATCTCCCAAAGACCTGCCTGGGCCTGCACTTCAGCTCTTACCTGTATGCAGACATTGCAATGCACGTCCTCAGCTGCCTTCCAGCACCTCATGTTTACACCTCTGTGACAGCACTTCATCCAGCCCTGTCGTAACGTCTGCCTGTGTGTCTGTCAGTCTCCCCAGAAGGCAGTGGGCACTGAAGTAGATGCACGTCATACTCACTTGCACGAGCCTGGTGCCTGGCATATCATGAGTTTGGAACTGAAACCTGCTGATATGCAGATCAAGACATGTGACTCGCTGAAGGACAGAATAAAAGTTTAAGCCACACCTTTAAAAATAACTAAATTACTTTAAAATGTATATTTGTTAAAAAAAAAAAAGTGAATTTAAAATTATTTACTTCATGCTGTTTTAAGGGAGTGAAAACTTAAAAAATTAAGTTAAAAGCCTTAGTTTTGAAATTCAAAATGGTTAGAAAACTGTTTTATTGTCTGTTAATTCATTGATTATTAATACAGTGACAGATTTTTTTTAAATTAGCTTATTTTAAACCTTGAATAAGGCTCTGGAATCAGGCTTTTCTGATTCTTTCCTCTGTGTTGAAAATGGATAGGTTTCTGCATGAAAACTGAAGAATAAAGGCTAGAATATGAGCAGATAGTTTGGAATTTACACTTGAAGAAGGAGAACAACTACCAATTTTCTTGGATAAGTTATCTGCTTCCTATGACTTTGCTGTATTCCCAGGAGGAGACAGAGGAGGACAGTGACCTGTCAGATTATGGTGACGATGTGGATGGGAGGAAAGACGCCTTGGCTGAACCATGTTTCATGTTGATTGGGGGAGATTTTTGAACTTCGAGGAAGTAAGCTTCTTTGTTATTATTAGTGGTATCTGCTGGTAAAGCAGTATGCAAAACTGAACATGCACCCGCATTTAATATCCCTTTATTGCTGAAATGCATCAGACATGTATTTATTTTCACGCATCCATTCATTCAACGTATCTTTTTAAGAGCCAACCAGGGCCGGGTGCAGTGGCTCACGCCTGTAATCCCAGCACTTTGGAAGCCTGAGGCGGGCGGATCAGGAGGTCAAGAGATCAAGATCATCCTAGCCAACATGTTGAAACCCCATCTCTACTAGAAATACAAAGATTAGCTGGGCATGGTGGCACGCATCTGTAGTCCCAGCTACTCGGGAGGCTGAGGCAGGAGAATCGCTTAAACTCGAGGTGGAGGTTGCAATGACCCAAGATCACACCACTGCACTCCAGCCTGGTGACAGAGCGAGACTCGGTCTCAAAAAAAGAAAAAACGAGCCAACCAGATACTGTGCTACATATACAGCCCCAAGACAGATATCATCTGTGTCCTAAGTAGCATAGCGTCCCGATTTACTCTGCACCACGTTCCTCTGTACAGAAGGTTAGAATCCTGCACATACATTTTTACGTGACTTGGCCTGGCTTCATTGCCTTATCACTAACTGTTATACAGAAAATCATTTTGCATAGCACAGGAAGAACCCTGTTGTTAAAGGTGGGTTTTGGTGTTAGGATAATTCCATGGCCAAGGAATGCCTCCACCCTATTTTCCAGCTACTTTTTTTCCTCTTGGGCGGGACATATGGTGATGTCTGAAAATGTTTTTGATTGTCATAACTTGGAGCACAGCTGGTGGGTAGAGTCTGGGATGCTGCTGCACATTCTACAGTGCCCAGGACAGCTTCCGCAGCAGTTCTCCTGCCCCAAATGACAGTAATGCTGAACATGAGAAATCCTGCGCTAGTGATTCTTCAAGGAGCGATGTATGTAGAAGAAACAATTGTAAAATGGGGATCAAAGTTCTGTTCCCATAAGAGTTGTACAAGTGCCGCTCCCCCGAAAACATTACCTTGGTGAAAGGTAAACTGGACTACATGGCTTAGTGTTGAACCTTGAATAGGACTTAATACTACTCTCTGTCCCCATGTTGACGGCTCCTAACACTCTGAATCTTGAGATCAGTACACTTTGTCATACTGACTACCTCGAAGGGGAAGCAAATGAGAAGAGCAAGGCTTAGTAAGATTCAGTAATGGTACCAACCAGCCAAATAGTGCACTGTGGATATCCTGGACTCTGTCTATTCACATTAGCACCTTTTCCCTTGAGGCAAAGAAGTAGGCTACCAGTTGGTCTTACATAGGAAATGGGGCTGTGGATCCCTTCTCATTTATAAATCCCTTAACATGTCACTTAAAGAATTATTAACAGATGAAAAAATTCCAAGTGCAACTTGAACATGTCTTATGTGTCTTTTAATCTTCAGTATCTACTGTAATGCCTGATCTGTGGTAGGTGATCGATAAAATGCTTGGATAGACGCACTGATGAGTGAATAGGCAAGAAAAATGTTAAGTGCCAGACTGAACTCTCTTTGGTCATTGACCTTTTTCTCCTTCTGAGCCAAAGTTAAGAGAATATGTAATGTCAGTCATCTAACACTTTGAGAGCATATGTTTTAGATATAGCTCTGTAGGGAAACAAAAACATATCACATACAGATTCTGCCTTCAGTGAATTTACAGAATAAGGTGTACAAAAATGTAAATCACATTAAACAATAGACAAAATTAAATTCTAAAGTGCAGGCAGAGATTTACACATAAGGATATTTTAGCATAATTACAATAATGAAAAGTTGGAACTAAGATAAATTTTAGTAATGAGAGATAACTTATTTAAGAAATATCTATGTGATGGAATATCATCCAAATACGAAAAATCCTTTCAGATAAAAAACCTAGTAGCCTTTCAATATTTGAGACACTTATACAGTGATGTTTAAGTTGATTTAATATAGACAAAGAAAAATAGTAATCCACCTAAAGTCTGACTCTTCTTTGGCGAAAGGTGGCCCATTAAATCATGAGTCTCCCCAGTTTCCTGTAGAGTTGATAGGAATGGGGACACTATCCTAGCCTTCGTCTTTGTTCTCGTCTTTGCTGTTGGTACAGAGCTTAGGAGACATGGTAGGTGTGTCAGAGCCAGTTTTGGCTGGAGCAGGGCTCCTAACCATGTCCGCAGCATGCGCTTCCTCCATCTATGCCTGCTCAGAGCATATTTGCTTTTGCTAGTGGCATTTCAGAGGGAATAAATAGAACATCATTTATAATGAGATGTGATCATTTGCTGTCAGCAGAATCCTAGTGCTGCTGCAGATGCCTCTGTGGCTTTGAACAAATAAGCCTTTGGAGTAATGAGCGTGGGGTGTGTGTGTGTGTGTGTGTGTGTGGTGGGGGTGGGTGTTGGGGATTGGGGAAGGTGAGGGAAAAGTAATAGAGTAATAGAGAAAATTTGTAGCAAAATGACTTTTCATTTCTCCTCTAGTATACAAAAAGGGACCCGTAATACCCCTGCCCCCCTTATTTTAAGAAATAACCACTTGGTTGTCAGGACACTACTAGAGTTGCACTTGTCCTCAGACCCTCTAGGTATGAGCTACTTCTTTCCTGCCCTAGAAAGGCAAAGTGAAGTTATCATCACTGACAGCCATGCTCATCCCAGTGTAAATGTCAACCTAAAATGAACACGTGTACATGCTTGGCAGCATTCCAGCTAATTGCACCAAAAAGTTTAAGACATTTTTGAGGTATAGTTCCAACTCTGAGACCTGACATGAAGGAGTCATACTACTTTAACTGGATATTTTGAGCCATTAAAAAAAAATCAGAAATGGCTTTAGAGTGTACTAAAGTCTAGTACTGAGTCTGTGTTTTCTACGATTTTTATTTGTGTGGTTGCCCTTGTACAGAGACGTCTGTGAATTTGCCGTTGTTAGTTTTCCTTAGTGGGTGCGAGAGCCTTGAACTCTTGGCTCCATTATGACGGAGTCTGAGTTTCCCATTTCCTCATATGTCAGTAGCCAAACACTTCAACGGATGGAGGTGAATATATAAATGAAAATTTTGGTTTAGGTTCCAATTTGTGGACCTAAAATATCCTTCTAGCATTTCTTTGCCTTCTGTTGGTTTATGTTCATTTTCTGTACCTACAAACGTGTCTCTATGTTAATAATAAGAGTTTAGATCTGTAGAACCCTTCACAGCCTTTTTCACACACGTGGAAAGAAAGGCACATGTTAATACCATCTTTTCCAGATGAGGGTTCAGAGAGGGTGACTTATGCCCTGCTGCTATGGGGGTGGCACAGGAGACTGCCAAATTCATTTCTCATTCAGGGTCCCGGCTCTTCACCATTCGCTTATCCTCTCCCAAATGTGTAGTATACATAAAAGTACACAGTGATCTGCGAACTGCTTCAGATGGGAACAGTTAGACCCGTCAGTTCATTAATACTTCAAAGTATTTGACTATACGTGTTTCTCATTCAGCAGTTCAAAAAGTGTGTTCCGCTAGCCAGACAGAAATCTAAAATAGGAGCTACACTGTGTGCTGGTGGAAAACAGACATGTTGTCAATACCCTAGGGACAGATGAAGTACTGTTTCCACTTACGAGCTCAGCTGTTGGGAGGCATTGAAACACTGTAAAAACTCTGGTTTCATCTCATCAGTTGCTTAGTAGAAAATGAAAGCCTAGTCAGAAGAATTTTCCTGAGCAGAAGTTTTTGCTAACCTAGACTCAAGTTCTGCAGATGACATAGCCTTGACTTGATGTCAGGACTCAAATGATCTTAAGTGTTAAGATTTATGTTTTTACAGCTATGAAAATGTCCCAAATTGTGATACCTTGTGATAAAAAGTTTTCCTCTGGTTTCTATTTTAGTGTTTAAATGGGTGAGAAGAACATTAATTGCCCTCGTTCAGGTCACTTTTGGAAGAACCATCAACAAGTGAGTTGTATGAAATTAATATTTGGATCCATGCCCTACTCTTTGCCTTGACAGTCAAGTTACCTTATGATCTAGCAGCCAGTGATGTAACTGAAAATCTTTTATTTTCTCTCACTTTTTCTGATGTGATTCTAAGATTGGATAGGAGAGTAGATTTCTGAAAGAATTTCTCCCACAGAATGCATGGCAGATTAGAGAATAAAAGCTTGAGCTACTTCCACATTCTGGCTGGTGAGGGTCAGAAGGTTGTGTTCTGTAAAGCTCCCCTTTGATCATGATGAGTAGTTTGAGCATCTTGGGTAGAATGTTTTTATGTCAAATAATGAGAATCAGTTTAAGGTTTAGACTCTAAGCCAGAAGGAAAGTAGGATGAGCATCACATGGCAGGCAAAGTTTACTTAGGGGAAAATATAGACCATGTATTAACATTTTAGAGTTGTGTAGCACTGAAGTGCTAATTCTTCTTGTTAGTTAATATCTGAGTGTCCACTGGGGTGTGTGTGTGGCCCTGTCATCTAGCACTATTATGAGCCAGATGTATATTCTAAGCCATATTATATTATCTGTATACATAAAGGGATTATGTACGTATACAGGTTTTTCACAGAGTGTTCTAATGTTGCTCATAAAAAGTAATCCACATTTTGATCATTCATTTATGAAAATGCTGGGTTTGTTATTGAGAACTCATAGTCAATTAATATTAGTTTCTAAGAAATTATTGGAATTTTTCATAACTACAAAGTCATGTAGCCAATAGAAGTCGAATAGAATTATTTAGATCTGTTTAGGCCTGAAAAGTGGTCTTAGAGATTAGTCTAACTCCTTATTTTGTTGGCAAAGAAGCAGAACCAAAGAGATCAAATAACTTGTCTGAAGTCACCAAACCAGTTGGCAGACCTAAGCTGGCCTCCTGCCCTGGTGCCTGCTTCATCTCTGAGCCTGGAATTTGGAAATACTGTTATCAAGATCTTTTATATGCTAACTCTGTACCCAGGATTCTTCACGAGATAAACATTATGATTTCCTGCAGAATAAGAGTCAACTTCTAGAAAAAGTTTTTTTAAATCACTTTTTTGAACAACAAAATAAGCTTTAAGATGAAATTATCAACTTTACCCAAGTGAAAGATTTAGTTGCCACACATTTGTACAAGGTCAGTATGATAGTTTTATCATACAAAGCTTATAAATTTTTATAGGAAACATTATAAAGAACATTTGCTATTCTTTTTTTATATTTTCCTTGTGGTCAGAAACAAAAGTTTACTTCTAAGGTTTAAAAAAAATGGTTTTAGTTGGCTGGGCACAGTGTCTCATGCCTGTAATCCCAACACTTTGGAAGGCCAAGGCAGGCAGATTGCTTCAGCCCAGGAGTTCAAGACCAGCCTGGGCAACATGGTGAGACTCCATCTCTACAGAAATTTAAAAAATTAGCCAGATGTGGTAGTGTGTGCGTGCCTGTGATTTCAGCTCCTCAGGAGGTGCAGGCGGGAGGACTGCTTGAGCCCAGGAGGTCAAGGCTGCTGTGAGCTACTGCATTCCAGCCTGGATGAGAGAGCGAGAGCCTTTCTCAAAAAAAAAAAAAAAAGTTTCAGTTGCCCATCAGAGGCTCATTTAGTTGACCTTAGTATCATAGGCTTTTGTTATACTCAGAAAAAATGGCCTGTTTAATTTTTTGTTTTAGTCTAAGGCGCAAACCTCTTTTGTATTGACAAGCCTTAGATAAAGAAATTCCCGAAAAAAAAGGCCAGGCGTGGTGGGTCACGCCTATAATCCCAGCACTTTGGGTGGCCAAGGCAGGTGGATCAGTTGAGGTCAGGGGTTCGAGATCAGCCTGGCCAACATGGCGGAACCCCGTCTCTACTAAAAATATAACAATTAAACGGGCATGGTGGTGCATGCACCTGTAATTAAAAGAAATTCCCAGAATGGTCTTCTTTTTCTCAGTACTCAAGACTTGCTAATTTATTTTCCTTTTCGGTTTCAGCAAATCATGCATGCTTTCCTTGCTCCTATTAATTATAAAATGAGCAGCTGCAGGTTGTGAGTGGTGGGTACGTCAGGAAGTTATTTTCATGGGGATGGAGAAGAGGGCACATGGAGAGGATTTCCAGGCTGTTCATTTCAGTGGGCTTTTTACCAGGTAGAGAATCATGGAGCACATGGTTCTTTGCTATTTTTGTCTTCAGCAGATGATGACTCATGAAATTAAGCAGGAGCACAGTGTGTGTCTCTTGCCTTGTAATAACTAAAATTTCACGTGCCAGAATTGCTTCCAAAGCATCGGACAGGTTTCAGCTGATAGATTGAAATTGGTAAAAAGTGCTTAGATGATGACCTTCATTAAGTCACTTCCTAATCTCAAATTGTAAACTGAAATTTTAGGAAGGTAGGCAGGCAGGTCAGCAGATTCTCTCTTAAACCACAAATTCCATTAAATTAATAAACTTATAGGTCTATATTTGAATTGCACAGTTCCAAGAAATATAGAGAAGAATATAGGAGATGTGCAGTTATAGACTGTTATATACTGTTAGAGGTAACAGTATAGTTTGACTCCTAGTAGAGTTCAGATGTACATTCAGTAGTGACCAGCTACTGCCATCTGCAAAGTATTGGACTTGAAACATCTGTTTCAGATACTGTTTCTGAAAACCTCATATTGTCCATTTAAAATTCTGGTTGGAAGTCAGATTCTTAAAGGGATTTTTGATTTATTATTATTCATGAATTGAGTTTGAAATTGGAGGTCTTTCTGGCACAGATAGTCTAAGATGATTCTTTTCCCCTTTTCAATGGAGAGACTTTCTTCTCCCAACCTCACAGCTACTCTTGGGCTCTTTGAACTGTGTGTAGTTGTCTCTTGACAGCAGAGGGCTTGTAACTGGTTAGAATTTCACTGCTGACTAAAGAAATGGGGTTGTATGGAAGACCTGGGTAATCAAATAAAATGTATAACTCTGCGAGTCAAATGCCTGCCACCCAATTTTCTTTCTTGTGGAATTTTGAAATTGGCCAGATGGCAGTGTATCTTTGAAAGGAACTATCTTTTTTCTACCCTCATGGGCACGTGAAGTGCTTCATCTGGACCCGAGCGTCCTGCCCAGCATTAGCTGCCATAGCAACGCTGAGAGTCAGCTGTGGAAAGCCTGGTCCTCTTGCAGGACTTCAGGATCTCGGGGAGGTTTTCACCTTATAACACTTCATGGAAATGTTGCAGTCTTCAGACAAATCAGTCTCTCAGTTCTTGTCTTTGTAGATTGAAAGGTACTACACAGCCAACATTTGGAGAAGTTAGTGCCCATGACAAAGTGAGCTCTAGGAATAAACGGTCATGCAGTATTACCAAAGTAAAAAATAGGCCTGGAGTGGTAGCTCACCCCTGTAATCCCAGCACTTTGAGAGGCCAAGGCGGGTGGATCACCAGAGGTCAGGAGTTCGAGAACAGCCTGGGCAACATCTCTACTAAAAACACAAAAGTTAGCCGGGCCTAGTGTCACAGGCCTGTAATCCCAGCTTCTCGGGAGGCTGAGGCAGGAGAATCGCTTGAACCCAGGAGGCGGAGGTTGTAGTGAGCAGAGATCCTGCCACTGCACTCCAGCCTGAGTGACAGAGCGAGCGAGACTGCGTCTCAAAAATAAAATAATAATAACAATAACTTTCAGAGCGAGAGTTTAAAAATCCAATTCCTAGTCCATTCATCAATCACTTAGATCAGGCTGTATCTTAACCTTCCCATTGATAAGTGCCTTTTCAGCACAGAGTACAGTTTTTAAAAACCTCATCCAAGAAATCTTTTTCTCTTGAAAGACAAATCCGGGACACAGTCAGCTGGATTTTCAGTGAGCAAATGTTGGTTTACTACATCAATATTTTCCGGGATGCTTTTTGGCCAGATGGGAAGTTGGCACCACCGACCACAATCAGAAGCGAAGGGCGAAGTCAGGAAACGAAACAGAGAGCACAGCAAAAGCTGCTTGAAAACATTCCAGGTAAGCCTGGGCTGTTACCCTGAAAAGCATAGAGATCATGTGGGGATGTTAACCCCACTGGGGTGTTTTCATTTATGTCTTGCAGGAAACATTCTTTACATGAAAAAAAGATCATACTTCTTTTAAGCCATGTTTTGTCACTTGCTAAGAAGCTATACTGAGAATCTTAACTTGAAAAATGTTTTAGAATAGATAATAAATTTTGTATTTTAGAAATCCTGCTAAAGTATAGTGTTGTGAGAGCTTAATTTTTAGCAAAATACTAACATTTTAATTATTAAAATTAGTTGCAAAATATTAAAATTGTAATTTGTATAAATGCTTTATATTGAAAAATTCTCTCCTGAAGCATTTGAGAGAACTGAACATTCGTGTTTCTCATGCCTCCATGTCTTTATTGATTGTATGTGTGCAGTGTTATATTCCTTTCACTACAAAGCCATACATTGAGCACTTTATCATTAGCAGCATAGAATATAAACTTAATTTTTCAGATATGCTTCAGAGCCTTGTTGGACAGCAAAATGCCCGCCATGGTATAATAAAAATATTCAATGCATTGCAAGAAACAAGAGCCAATAAGCATCTGTTATATGTGAGTAAATTAAAGCTCAGGGGGGTTTCTGCTTCATTTTGTCTGCTGCTTCATTTGGTTAGAAAAAACATAGACACTAGTGGCGGCAGCACTGATTCTCACATACTAGTCTCCCTTGACTTTTTTTAGACAGAATTTTGCTCTTGTCCCCCAGGCTGAAGTGCAAGGGCATGATCTCAGCTCACTGCAGCCTCTGCCTCCTGGGTTCAAGTGATACTCCTGCCTCAGCGTCCTGAGTAGCTGGGATTACAGGCAGCTGCCATCACGCCCAGCTAATTTTTATATTTTTAGTAGATACAGGGTTTCGCCATGTTGGCCAGAATGGTCTCTAACTCCTGACCTCAGGTGATCCGCCCACCTTGGCCTCCCAAAGTGCTGGGATTACAGACGTGAGCCACCACGCCCATTCCCCCTTGACTTTTGATACAACGTTGCTGCATAACTGCTTGGTTTTCTTATTTCAGCACAGGCAACTGTCCCAGTCATCTCTTTGAGTATAGTTACCAATATTAAATACTGTTTTTGAGAGTTACTTGTTTACTGAGATAATTTCGGACCTAAAATTAGACTTTTCCCTTAGATGCAGATATTTATTTTGAATAAACCCTTGGAGAAAAAAACACATTTTTCTACTTTTCCTTCTTTCTTGGTTCAGGTGCTGATGGAACTGCTGCTAATTGAACTGTGTCCTGAGCTGAGAACTCATTTAGATCAACTTAAAGCTGGTCAAGTTTGAAACTGCACAAATAAACCACCAGAAAAATGTCTGTGTAATAATAGACATGAAACATTTTCCTCTTTTCCACAGAGGGCTTGAATGAGAACCATACTGATTTTTATTTTGGTTACCTCCCTCTAGTTTTATGTGAAATAAGCAGAATTGGGGAGGACGGGACTTACGCTGTGGTAGACAACAGAAAAAAACTTCTATTGATTTTTATTTAATATAAATACTTTAAAGAACAACATACTGATTGCAATTCAAATGTTAATATGTGAGAACTTAGGAAGTATTTTAAATATTCATGAGAAGATTTTGTTTTAAAATGAACTATGAATATTGTACAGTTAATTTCCTCACTGAGGATTGTGAACATTCTTATATTTCATGTGTATTGAAGAACATTGTGCAATGCTTTGTGTAAAGTTATTGTGAAGATTTTATTGTCTTTATTTTTACCAAAGATTTCCCATAGTTTGAGCATTCAAAGCAATAAAATATAAAAATGAATCACAGCGCTCTATATTTAAGATACTTACATGTCAAAAAAACAGGTTGAAACTCTACAGGCAGTTCAAATATTTATCCAATGCCTTTTTGTAGAAAACACTATGCACTTAACTACTTCTGCAGGGAAGTTTTTAAAGTTTGCTGCCTTTCTCCAGACAAAAAATAAATATGTGAAATATATGATTCTTAGTGAGCAGAAAGAGCCAATTAGTGCTTGAAGAGAGGCATTAGGGAGGGGAGATGGGAGCTGACCCTGGAGTATGGGCAGGACTGAGATGAGCGGGCGGAAAGAGGAGGGTAGCCACTTCAGGGACTCAGCTGTATCAAGCCTTTTAGACCACAGGGGCATTTGGGGGAGATCCAGAGTAGAGATTTTATGTTGTTGATACTGGGGCCATGGACAAGTACTTAATTTTCCTGAGTTTCATCATGTATTATGCAGTGATAATAGCTTCCCCTCTCTAATCCCCAAGAATATTGAAAACAAAACAATTAAAAGGTAAAAATTCAATTTGAATCACTGAAAGATACCATATACATATGTATATAACCCATGCCAGATTATATACGTATAATATATGTATCATACCTGCCAACTTCTTGATAAGGAACAACTTCTGAAAGGTAAATGATTACAAATTGGTAAGCCAAATGTTATCCTTAAGATTTTTTTAGTTACAGCTTTTTTACCCTTTTCTCAAACTATATTTGACACTTAAAAAAAAATACCCACAGTTGGCTATTGATGAAAATTACCCTTCGAAAGACCATAGAAAAGACCAGATAAAATACATTCAAGGAAGAGAAGAATGTCAAGTTGTCAAGTCCAAAGAACGTATTCATAATACAATGATTAGAAATGTCCACTTTTGGCCTAATTCTATGCTGTCATTTAAAGTGTAGCTGTTAGCACTGCAAATGAGAAAGATCACTATTATTTTGTCTCCTCTATATTAATGATAAGTTGTTTTTCCATGAGATACCGGCTATAAGGAATCTTAGAGAAGGTGTGGGTGTGTGTGTGAGGGGAGAGAGAGAGAGGGTAGTGTTACAGACTCACCACATTCACTGGTTAAGGGGTTTACTGCTGTCCTCAGCACTGGTGAACTGCAGGGGCTCACCTGTGCCAGAACATCAGCTTTACGGTAACTACAATAAACTGAAATTTTAAATTCTGCATTGGATTTACGGAAAACATTTAAGCATAGCACGTTACCATGTATGGCATACGTCCAAGTTTATGATTTCTGAAACCCATTTTTAAAAAGTGCTCTAGGGTCGATCTTTTATGATGTTCCTATTTTAAGATTCTTTTTTCTTTTTTTTTTTTTGAGACGGAGTTCGATCTTATCACCCAGGCTGGAGTGCAATGGCGCGACCTTGACTCACTCTAACCTCCGCCTCACGGGTTCAAGCAATTCTCCTGCCTCAGCCTCCCAAGTAGCTGGGATTACAGGTATCTGCCACCACACCCAGCTAATCTTTGCATTTTTAGTACAGACAGGGTTTCACCATGTTGGCCAGGCTGATACTGAACTCCTGACCTGAGGTGATCCACCCACCTCCGCCTCCCAAAGGCTGAGGTTACAGGAGTGAGCCACTGTACCTGGCTGAGATTCTTAAAGGTTCTTAAAGAATCTTTAGGAACTGGATTAAGTGTGGAAAAGAATACTAGCTGGGAAATTGGATCTTCAAGTGGTTGAAGAACTCTTGCATGGATGGTATTAAGAAAGAGATTTGAGACAGAAATACATGACCATTTGAGGATATCTCAAACCTGAATCTGTTGAAATTTCTTCCCTTAATATAAAGACAAAATGAAGTTCAATCAATATAGACAAGCCAGAACATAAAGCTAGAGCAAATAATGTTCTGCCATTCAGCAGTTCTGAGTGACTGTCACCTCCATATTAATTGCATTTTCCTATTACTAAAACAAAATCGTTTAAATCCACTGTCAGGATGGTTGTGATTTATAAAAATAAAGCCACATCAGTTAGTATGTTTATAAAATAGGGATAGTTAAGATGTCTTTGAGACCTATCTTCAATATGTATCTTGTTTCACAAGTGAATAGCCTTGTATAATCTTATGTGTATGAATCTTACTGTTTTTACTGTCTCCTTTTGCCTTCATAGATGTAATCTGTATAAGGAAAGCCTTTTGCTAATTTAACAATATTTAGTTGTAGTTCTTGTTGATTATTTCATTGAGGTTTTTTCCACAGTGTTTTAAAAATGTAGAAAATGAGCTGAAGTAAAAAGAAATAACTTGCTTTAATTATCTTATCAATATTTTCAGATAGCAGTTGGTTTTTTGTTTATTACACATTCTGCATATGTATATAGCAGTTGTTTTACTCATTAAATTAAGATCTTTGAGAGAAGATCTGGAGGGGGCAAGAGTCTGAAGCAGTGTCTTGTAACCCACTTTTTTTGAAGTTTATATGGAATAAATTAGCCAATTTATGAACCTTTTTAAGAATAGAGGATGTCTCAAAAGACTTAGTGCAGTTTTAGCTTTAGTAACTTCAGAAGTAGAAATGCTACACACACTTAAGTTTAATTCTTTAAATTTTTTACCCTTATTTAGTTTTGTGAATTTACATTTAAAAAATTTTAAATGACTAAAACAAAATTCAAATGTTACTCAAAATTCACAAAACTAAAAAAGTGACAAATTTAAAGAATTAAACTTTCAAATGATGGTTTTAAATAAGTTTGTATCATTTCTACTTCTGAACTTATTAAACTAAAGCTATACTAAGTCTTTTTGGAGACTCGGTATTTAAGAAAGGAAAAAGATAGTTGCTTTATAGAATGGTTTTGTTACTTGATATTGTCTAGGCCAGTCTGTAGGCTAAGAGGTGGACCTTTGAGGATTCTCCAGCAATTTGACGCTGTATCTAGGTTTCAAGTTGGAAAACTTAACAGTGTACAAATTCAAGAATGAAGTAACATGTCACCTGTAAAATACCCAGGATAGCGTAATTTGCAATGTGCAAAATAAGCAAACATAGCTGCTGTAAAAATACACACATTATAAGGTGTTAGCATGGACGGTCTTTGTTGAAATACACTGTGGTCTAAATTCTCTGACGAATAAGTGAAGAGTGAAGTTCATCCGCCATTGCAGGATTCAGACGACAAGCCTTAAAATCAAAAAGAAGCAGGTATTTAGATACGTTCTAATTGTTTGAGTCCTTTTTTTATTTTATTCATTTCAGAATAGTAGGCCGGGCACAGTGTCTCACGCCTGTAATCCCAGCACTTGGGGAGGCCGAGGCAGGCAGCTCATGAGATCAGGAGATTGAGACCATCCTGGCCAACATGGTGAAAAATACACCTAAAATGCAGGTCTCCGCTAAAAATACAGAAATCAGCTGGGCATGGTGGTGCATAATCCCAGATACTCGGGAGGCTGAGGCAGGAGAATAGCTTGAACCAGGGAGTCGGAGATTGCAGTGAGCCGAGATCATGCCGCTGCACTCCAGCCTGGTGACAGAGTGAGACTGTCTCAAAAAAAAGAACAGTAAAGTACAGTGAATTTCAAGGAAATTTGTTAAGATACTTTCTATTCTGATGTACGACTTTAACCGAAGCAGAATGGATGAGTATTCAAAATAACCACGTTTTTATCATTTGAAAGAGAGAACGTTTTATCAGTGCCAAGAATAAAGGGAACTTAGGCACCAATGACAGCATTTTATTCTATGAATTATTAAAGTAAAATGGAAAGCATTAATATTTGGCCTCAGAGTTGATCTCATTATGTGAATAATAGCATCTGTAATAATCTTATTTTAAAATATATACCTAAAATAGTTTTTATTATATCTCAAATTTCTAGAATGTCAAGAATTTGGGAGAGAGCTCTCTCATCCAAACCCCACTCTGTGCAGAAAGTGTCCCTTCAGTATCCGTGACAATTGGTCACTAGGTATTTGCTTGGTTGCTTCCAGTAACAGGAAGTTACCTTTAGAGAAACTTGTGTTTTTGTTTACTGAATTGTTGTTTTAGAAGACTCTTCTTATTTTAAGCTGATATTTCTCTCCATGTACTCTAGAATCATTGAAAGGTCCTAACAGAATACATAATGGTGGTTTCACAGAAACCTAAGACTCCAGGAAGTTGGAGTCATCCCCGCCTGACAGTGGCAGAGCTGAGAGCAGGCCTGGGTCTGTCGCCTCCAGGTCCCAGTTACCATCTTACTGCCTCACCTTTTGCCGTAACACACTGCCTGCCATGGGCTCTGATTCTGCTCACTCCCCCACCCATTCCCTTCCTATGGGACAGTGCTGGTCTGGTGAAGGTCACTGTCAGGACCCCTCCTGTCCTTTGGCTCTGAGGAAGACAGTCTCTCTCAGATGACATCATTCCAGACCCTTCACTAGTTTACTACCTCAAAATAATCTCCATTTTATCAGTATCCTCATAATGTACAATGGCCCAAACTGAGTTGAGTATTCTAGATGTGGTCTTTTTAATGCAGAGTAATGGGGCTATTTTCTCCCATCATATGGAAAATCATTCTCAGATTGCAATCTATTTTGCTTTTGAGATGGAGTCTCGCTCTGTCACTCAGGATGGAGTGTGGTGGCACAACCTTAGCTCACTGCAACCTCCCCCTTGCAGGTTTAGCAATTCTCTTGCCTCAGCCAAGTAGCTGGGACTACAGGCATGTGCCACCACCATGGGCTAATTTTTGTATTTATAGTAGAGACAAGGTTTTGCCATGTTGGCCAGGTTGGTCTCAAACTTCTGGCCTCAGGTGATCCTCCCACCTCGGCCTCCCAAAGTGCTGGGATTACAGGCGTGAGCCACCGCACCTAGCCTTGTTTTACTGTTTTATTCAGGGTGAATATATACCACATTTCAGAATATGTTTAGAGTTTTCTTTCTTTTTTTTTAAGAGAATTCCTAAGTTTCATTGACTAGAGCTTTCTAAGGATATTAAGCATAGCATAGAACCTGAAATCGGCTTGGGTTGGAAATTGGTGTAATACAGAGAGCTTTTTTTTTTTTTGAGACGGAATACCAGGCTGGAGTGCAGTGGCATGATCTCAGCTCACTGCAACCTCTGCCTCCCAGGTTCAAATAGTTCTCCTGCCTCAGCCTCCCAGAGTAGCAGGGATTACAGGCACGCACTACCACACCTGGCTGATTTTTGGATTTTTGGTGAAACCCCGTCTCTACTATATTGGCCAGGCTGGTCTCAAACTCCTGACCTCAAGTGAGCTGCCCGCCTCAGCCTCCCAAAGTGCTGGGATTACAGGCGATGAGCCACTGTGCCCAGCCAATACAGAGAGCATTTAAATGAAAAAAGTTGTAGACAACTATTATTCGTACTAAGAATGGTGTAGCGGTAAGTACCTCAAAGGTCAGTTGCATTTGGCTGTGTGCTGTGTTTATGTGTTAATATGACTTTCATGCTCTGGAAGTTTTAATTTTAAGCAAAGTAATTTAGGGTTCCCAAACTTACCTAACATTGGAATCCCATGGGGGAGCTTCAACACATATGCATCTGTCTCCTACAGACCATGATTGAAATTTTCTGAAATAAGACCTGAACTTTGGAATTTGTAAAAGATCCTCAGGTGATTTTAACATGCAGAGAAGCTGGGGAACCACTGCTGTGATATCAGAGTCAGCGACGGGACTCAAAAGACTGTTGCTTCCATTGTTCCCCAACTCAAGCTAACAGTCTGTGTACTACACCATTGCTTTACACAGTCTGTTATGATGTAATTCTAATTTGAACTCATGGATGGGGTGGACCTAAGATGCACACGGCTTTTTGGCTTTTTAAACTTGGAGTTACTATTCGCAATGATCTCCCTTACCCCTTCCACTATCACACCCCTTGCTTTTTAGTAGTATTTTATTTTAGATGTGAAATGCATTTGGGATCTAAATAAATTGGTCATGTGGATTAAAATATGAAAAGCTTATTTTAACTGATTACCTCAAACTCAAGAATATCCCTCCTAAGTGTGGTAGATGTCACGCTCAAAAATACTTGACATTGCGTACTAGAATGAACATACAGGCTCACACTTTTTCTAGATGAAAGACATAAACTGTTCCGCTTTAAGGTCTTGGTGCTGGGCCTTAGGCTGCAGATCGTAGCAGAATGAAAGAGTAATTTGCATCAAAATAGGGCTTTTAATCATTTGAGCTAAATTATGCTAATAAGAATCTGACAGAATTGTCTGCAAACAATATGCATGTCTGACAGCTTCTCTGTAGACAGAGGTTATCTGCCAGTAATTGAGTGGCAAGAAACCACTAATCCATAAAGTCATTCAAGTTGCAACTGAAAGCCTGGCAGTTTCTCTTTGGGTCAGTTTATATTTTGTTCCAAAGCTTACTTTAGAATAATAGTGTTTAGCTGTTGCTTCGTCCCTGGTGATGCCCAAGCCAAGCTGGAGACACCTTGCGTGGTAGAAGGATGCCATCGCCATGCCTCTGCTGATGAACTCCGGGAGACAGTCTGTGACCTGGGCGATCATGGGGATGTCGTGAACCTCATCATAATCAGCAATCCTGAGAGGATGTAGAGTTGTGAAATTGAAGAGGACAACAGTTATGATTTAAGTGTAAAACGATGTGCCTAGAAACCCCTTGTGCCCAAAGTGGTTTCTCTCTGCTGCTTTGAGAACAGAGTTGTTTGCTGTGTGGTGAAGGGTTCATGTAGCCAACTCCTGCCAGGAGATGAATTTATCATAGTGGTGACTTTACATCTCTATAATTATGCTCAGCAGGCTCAATAACCACTAGAAAACAAAGGTATGTTTCTTTTTTCTTGTAATATTACTACTGGAAGTTTAATGCCACTGTGGATTTAAACTTAATGGAGGAGAAAGCATTTTCTATTTCTTTGGATCACGTATGAAAACATAACCTTAAATTTGGACTAGTCACATAGGACCAGAAAACCTTTTAAGTAAAGTAGCACATCTTTAAAAATGGGCAATGAAAAGAAGTCATCCTTTATACCCAGAAACAAACCAGGGAGAATTGTGTGAAAATGCGATCTGGTCAACTCCATGTTAACCTCCGTGTTAACCCCAATGTTATACAGATTAACATGTTACCCATGTGAACCACAGTGCTAACTCCATGGTAACCATGAGTTGGCATGTGGAAAATAATGGAAATTGCCAAAGATTTAAAGTCTTAGTTCTAACTAAGATGAGCACTTGCTTTGAGACACTGGCAATCACTCCTGTTAAGTGGTTTGCTGCCTGGAGCCCAAGACAGTGGGGAAGGGGCTGAAAGTAGCTCCTCCTCTGCTTCATTCTCTCTTGTAGATCACTGCCCTGCACTAGGGCTTGGAGAGAGGGGGAGACCCTGCGCTGGGAGACATACCAGCACACGCAGTCTGACGGCCATTGCAGAGAACACCCAGGTCTGTTTCCCTGACACATCGCTTTTATACACTGTGGGTAAATATGTGTAGGAAAGTACATGGAGCCTTATGGACTCCAGAAAAAGACTTCTTGTATATTTCATTAGATACAGTGTCAGTCTTTTAACCATATTCTCATGTTACAGTTCCTACGAAGCTATGTTTTAGTTGTGCACTTATAGAACTGCATGACTGAGGAGTGCAGGAAGAAATGAAGACATAATAAATATTTGTGGGCCAGGTGTGGTGGCTCACGCCTGTAATCCAAGCACTTTGGAGGCCAAGGTGGGCGGATCACCTGAGGTCGGGAGTTCAAGACCAGCCTGACCAACATGGTGAAACCCTGTCTTTATAAAAAATAAATAAATATTTGTGATAAGCCAAGCTGTGTTAAGCACATTATTATAATCCTGCTGTAAAAGCATTCTCTTCTTACAAAGAAAGCAATTGCTGCTTAAGAAACTTGCTTCAGCTAATGGCCCTGAAATCCTGAAGGCTAACTGCGTAGAATTGTGCTTTCCAGTATGGTAACCACTAGCCATATGAATATTTACATTAAGTAAAATGTTAAAAGTTGAGTGCTCAGTAGCTGTCATTTCTAATATTGCAGAAAGCCGTGTGAAAGATTTGGTATAGAACATCTAGTAGGAGTTCTGTCAATACTTCCATCCAGTTTATTCAAACATTACCGCTGTGGTTTGAATAATAAGTTCTGTCCAAAATTCCAGTGTTGCTGGTGTGATTGTATCAAGAGGTGGAGCCCTTAAGAGGCCATCAGGCCATGAGGGCACCTCCCTCATGAGTAGGACTAAAGCCCTTTTTATAAAAGAGGTTTCCTGTAGCTTTCCACTGTCACGTGACGACATACTGTCTTCCCCTCTGGAGGTTGCAGCCCTCACCAGACAACCAACCTACCTTGGTCTTGAACTTCCTGGCCTCTGGAACTGTGAGAAATTTCTGTTCCTTGTGAATTACCTATTGTGTAGTATTCTGTTACAGCAGCACAAAACAAAGATACTCACCTTTTGGAAAATGCAACACACTTTGTAAAAAATTTCATCTTGTAGTAATACTCCACGAGATTCCCTTGAGCATAGACATTCCCCGTTCTGCTGCTTCTCTTAAGCAATGCAGGGGCAGCTTCAGTATCCTGGCGGATGCCTTGTCCATACAAGTACATGAGGCCAAGCGCACCCTGGGACTCCAGATTTCCATTGCCACATGCCTCTGAATGCCAGTAAAATGCCTGAGAAGAAGCACAGTTTCATCATTTTATTTGTGATCCACTTGATGAAATTATGAGGGAATACTAGACAGAAAAGAAATCTGTGGTTACAAGATAGCACTATTAATCATCTCTAGGAAATAGCTGCAGGCCTTTGGACACATTTCACACTAGCACACGTGCCTAAAACAGTGTGGAGCTGAGTTCCTCTGCTGTCTGTCCACAGTGTGGGTGAGGTCACAGTCCAGACAGCTTATGGCAGAGGAGGACCAGCTGTCCGAGGTTTCAGGATCTGGGGATCTTCCAGAGCAAGGATCAGGAAGGTACCAAATAGGAACAGATGATAGTGTCTGAAAGGCTTGAGGCACAGCAGAGGAGAACCGCTGATGCTGTGGGAGAGTTTGAGCTCTCGGTGGATTCTAGAGATGGCAGCTGCTGTGACAGGGGCAACCAAGGATAAACGCTATATGTAGCCTCAAGCACATTTGCTTCGTAGTCCGCTACAGTGAATCTGAATAAGTTTAAAAAATTACAGGTGGCTGCTCATGTATCCGGAGATGGCCTTAGTTGTTACGTGCCTCTTGCAAATTTGCCATTAACATCTCTTCCCAGTGGTGGGGAATAAATATGTGGGTTTTATATTTAAAACCACATACTTCTTCCCCACCATTTCCTTCCCCCTATAGGATTTTTTGGAAACGGTTTCAGTCATTGATGAAAGATTATATTTCTGTGAAAATCTTAGATGGACTCAATTTATAACTAATTCTTAGTATATTTTACTTATTAGTATCATTTATTTCTCAAGTCAAAGGTAATATTAATCTATTCATACTTAAAAAAGATTTTGGCCTTAATTTCAGGACCGTCTCTCTTCTTTTAGCTTTGATAGTATAGTATACAAAATACTCTCAGACTGATGGTTTCTTTTGGTAGAGGTAGGGAAGGTGACATTTATAATTAAAAGGGCTTTGAGATCCCAAAATATACACTTTCTCTACATTTTAAGGAAATAGACATATTTAAAACCACATACTTATTCCCCCACCATTTTTCAAAAAAGAAGTAGTGAAACAAATAGTAATCTAAATATAACACTAGCATTAGAAAAGAAAGGAGGGAATGTCACCTTTTCTAACTCTCTGGGCTCCTTGGTTGAGTAATACAGCCCGAGGATGCCTTGAGCCTTCACACTGGCTTTGGGATTTCCATTGTCTGCTGCAATAAGCCACAGTCTGCAAGAGAAAGCGAGGCATGTTATTCTTGGTTTCAGTATTTCATTCAATCCTAATCTTGTTCTCAGGTAGGATTACCTTTCAGCTTCCTCACTTGATCGTTTAACACCTTTTCCTTCATAATAAGCTCTTCCGAGGTTGTAAGCAGCTGCAAATTTTAAGTGCCTTGCTTTGGGACATGGAGAATCAATAATTTTCTTCATATAGTCAACCCCTTTCTCCTTCGACAAAAGAAAGAACAAAAAAAACCCTAATTTTTAGTTTTACCCAAACTGAATTTCTTTCTCCCAATAAGGCTGTGAAGTGTCCCCCACCGACCTAATATGTAATAGTATATCTGTGCCCAAGGGGTACGACTGTCCTGGATTCTGCTGAAAAGAATTTCTGAAAGTGCATCTCCTATTCAGGCACTCCCAGGAGCTCTGGGATATAAAACATTTCCTTCCTTTTACAGCTGCCTGAGTTGATTGAAGTCTCAATCTGGGCTTCCTTTTTCTCTTCTCCCTCCCATCTAAGAATCCTTATCCTGAATCAGCAGATTGTTAGAAGTGACTAAAGCCCAAGAATGGCCAGGAATTTCTTTCACATTTCTAATTCTTACAGTACACTTGGGAGCCCCTAACAAATACTGTCTTCTATCCAAGCATACTTCTACTGTGTGCTCAGAGTTTGCATCTAATATGCAAATCTTAGGCACTAATATGACAGTAGTCACAAGGAAAGCACAGATGATATTCTAACCACTAGCAAGACCAGATCAGCACCCTCCACCCCCAAATCCACCAGACACAAACCTTTAAACATCACCCAAAAGAAGAAAATAATGTTGGACAAGCAAATATATTTTGGTTTTTGTTTGTTTGAGATGGAGTCTTGCTCTGTCACCCAGGCTGAAGCACAGTGGAGTGATCTTGGCTCACTGCAGCCTCCGCCGCTGCCTCCCAAGTAGCTGGGATTGCAGGCATGCGCCACCACACCTGGCTAATTTTTTTATTTTTAGTAGAGACAAGGTTTCACCATGTTGGCCAGGCTGGTTTCGAACTCCTAACCTCAAGTCATCCGCCTGCCTCGGCCTCCCAAAGTGCTGGGATTACAGGCGTGAGCCACCACGCCTGACCTCAAATACATTTTGATACACTTCATTCTAGCTTTTCACTCACTGCTCTCTCAAAGTGCTATTGCTGGCTGAACACCACAGTAATAGATGAGAAAGTAAAGGAGTTTTAGTGATGCCTAAATGATAGGGACTTATTTTTGTGAGTAAGTGAAGTAAATATCTACCATTTTCCCCTACCTGAACTGGACGGTGAGATGATTGTAGGTAACAGTTGTCAAGTGAGGTGGTTAATACATCTTCCCACAGATTACAATTCAATCTGGACAAAATATTTAAAACATTGTCTATAGGTACCAGAAAGTACCAAATCAAGCAGGCCAAAGAAGAGATTACTCTCGAAAACTGCAACTGTAAGGGATCCATAGAGTTCAGTGAATCCAAGGCAGGACAAACAAAATCCTCTCCCAGGCACACATCATAGTCAAACTGCTAAAAGCCACACATAAAGAAAAGCTTGAAAGCAGTTAGAGGAAAATGACACATTACATTCAATAAAGCTAGGGACTGGGCTGGACACAGTGGCTCACTTTGGGAGGCTGAGGTGGGTGGATCACCTGAGGTCAGGAGTTTGAGACCAGCCTGGCCAACATGGTGAAACCCCGTCTCTGCTAAAAATGCAAAAATTAGCCAGGCGAAGGGGTATGTGCCTGTAGTCCCAGCTACTCCGGAGGCTGAGGTGCAAGAATCACTTGAACCTGGGAGGTAGAGGTTGCAGTGAGCCGAGATCGCGCCATTGCACTCTAGCCTGAGGAAAACTCCATCTAAAAACAAACTAGGGACCAGCTTCATGAAAAATGAAGACCAGATGATTTTAGAATGACATATTTAAAGTGTGGACAGAATTATCATCCAGAAAAATAATTCATAAAAAATGAAGGCAAATTAAAGGCATTCTTAAAGGTTTAACAAAATCAGAAAACTCATCAACTCCAGACCCACGCTACAAGAAATGCCCCTTAATGAAAGTCATTCAGGGCCAGGTGCGGTGGCTCACGCTTGTAATCTGAGCACTTTGGGAGGCCAAGGCAAGTGGATCATCTGAGGTCAGGAGTTTGAGACCAGCCTGGACAACATGGTGAAGCCCTGTCTCTACTAAAAATACAAAAATTATCTTGGCATATTGGTGGCACCTGTAATCCCAGCTACTCGGGAGGCTGAGGCAGGAGAATCGCTTAAACTCGGGAGGCAGAGGCTGCAGTGAGCCGAGATGATGGCACTGCACTTGAGCCAGGGTGACAGAGTGAGATTATGTCTCAAAAAAAAAAAAGTCATTGAGGTTGCAAGAAAGTAGGAAATGGTGCCAGATGGCAGCTCAGGCTGATAGCAAGGAATGATGAGCACCTGAAAGACGTAGCGAACATCAAAGGGCACACACCAGCGCTCATACACGTGTAGACATATTTTTCTCTCTTTCCCAGAGATGTGTGACTAAAGCAAAAACTGTAACTCATTTGTATTCTGGGGTTGATGACCCATATAAATGTAACATATATACCAGAACCAACAGCACCAAGGACTGGGAGTGGGTAAATGAAAACACCTCAAGGTTCCTATGATTCACCTGAAGTAACTCGCTATTAGCTCTATGTAAATTGTGACATTTGAAAGTGCATATTATAATTTCTAAAAAAAAAAAGGGAGAGAGATCCAAGATGGCCGATTAGCAGCAGCTCAGGATTGTAGCTCCCACTGAAAGCGCAGAGAGTGAGTGGATGCCACATTTTCAGACGAATTTTTATTGCCCACTGACCAGGAGATTCCCGGTGGAGGAGCCCCACAGGTTGCCAGCGTGACTCTTTTGGCGGGCGCAGCCGTTTTGCAGGCGCCCGGGCACGGCGGTTCTCAGTCTGGAGTATATGGGGCTGAGTGCCCTTTTGGTTGGCGTTGGAGCTCCGGGGAAGGCAGAGTCTCCCATTCAGCTGATTGAAAAGCGGACTGAAGTGGGGAACCAGACCGAGAGATCCCCGGGCAGAAAAGCACCACGAATCTTAACACCGCTGTTTCAGTCAGCGTGGTGGGTCACTGCAGGGGGAAGAAGACTGGTCCCCCCGCTACACACACAAAAAAAACAGCAGTTGCAACTGCTGAGGATTGAGAGTTTCACAGCAAGTACAGCTGAACCCGGGAAGGTCCAGCTCTGTGGGGGAGGGGCGTCCGCCGAAGGAAAACTAAGAAACAGAAAAAACTTTACCACCACCAAGCTGGACGTCCACTCAGAGACCTAGTCTGAAAGTCAGCAATTACACAGACGACAGGTGGATAAATCCACAAAGATGGGAAGAAACCAGTGCAAAAAGGCTGAAAACACCCGAAATCAGAATGCCTTTCCTCCTACAGAGGATTGCAGTTCCTCATCACCAATTGAACAAGGCCTGATCGAGAATGAATGTGAGGAATCAACGGAATCAGGCTTCAGAAGGTGGATAATGAGAAACTTCTGTGAGCTAAAAGAACATGTTCTAGCCCAATGCAAGGAAATTAAGAACCTTGAAAAAAGATTTGACGAAATGTTAACAAGAATGGACAATTTAGAAAGGAATATAAGTGAATTAATGGAGCTGAAAAACACAATACAAGAACTTCGCGAAGTATGCACAAGTCTAAACAGTCGAATTGATCAAGCAGAAGAAAGGATTTCAGAGGTCGAAGACCAACTTAATGAAATAAAACGAGAAGACAAGATTAGAGAAAAAAGGGTAAAAAGGAATGAGCAAAGTCTCCGAGAAATATGGGACTATGTGAAAAGACCTAATCTACGTTTGATAGGTGTACCTGAATGTGACGAAGAGAATGAATCCAAGCTGGAAAATATTTTTCAGGATATTATCCAGGAAAACTTTCCTAACCTAGCAAGGCAGGACAATACTCAACTCCAGGTAATACAGAGAACACCACAAAGATATTCCTCAAAAAGAGCAACCCCAAGGCACATAATCATTAGATTCACCAGGGTTGAAACGAAGGAGAAAATACTAAGGGCAGCCAGAGAGAAAGGACAGGTTACCCACAAGGGGAAGCCTATCAGACTCACAGCAGATCTCTCAGCAGAAACCCTACAAGCCAGAAGAGAGTGGGGGCCAATATCGACATCCTTAAAGAAAAGAACTTTCAACCCAGAATTTCATATCCGGCCAAACTAAGTTTCATAAGTGAAGGAAAAATAAAATTTTTTACGAACAAGCAAGTACTCAGAGATTTCATTACCACTAGGCCTGCTTTAGAAGAGCTTCTGAAAGAAGCACTATATACAGAAAGGAACAACCAGTATCAGCCATTCTAAAAAACCCATCAGTAAGCTGCATCCAGACCCATCTCACATGCAAGGATATACAGAAACTCAAAACAAAGGGATGGAGGAAGATTTGCCAACAAAATGGAGAGAAAAAAAAAAAAGCAAAAACGTTCTTGGTGACTTACAAAGAGACTTGGACTCCCACACAATAATAGCGGGAGACTTTAACACTACATTGTCAATAGTGGATAGATCAATGAAACAGAAGGTGAACAAGGATATCCGGGACTTGAACTTATACCTCGAACAAGTAAACTTAATAAACATTTACAGAACTCTCTACTCCAAATCCACAAAACATACTTTTTTTTTTTTTTTTCAGTAACACATCACATTTATTCTAAAAGTGACCACATGGTTGGGAGTAAATCACTCCCCAGTAATTACATAGCATTTCATAGGTTTAAATGAAATATTGGTTGGCTGTTATTTTCCTCACTTATTCCTTCCTGTCTCCATTGTATAACACAATTATTAGTATAAAAGAGCTTTTTAATACCCATTTTTAGACTGCATTCTAGCCTGGACAATAGAGCAAGATTCCCGTTCTCTCTCCCTCTTTTTCTTCTTCTTTTTCCCTTTCTTTCATTCTCTTTTTTTCTTTCTTTTTTCTTTTTCTTTCTTAAAAGAAAAAAAAAAACAGCTAAAAAATTAAGTGGAATGCTAAATGGTAATCAAATTATCCCATCACCATCTCTGATAAATCTGAAATAACTTTTTTTCTTTTTTTAATTTTGAGACAGTCTCACTTTGTCACCCAGGCTGGAGTGCAGTGGTGTGAACTGGGCTCACTGCAACCTCTGCCTCCCGGTTTCAAGTGATTCTCCTGCTTCAGCCTCCCAAGTAGCTGGGATTACAGGTGCCTGCCACCATGCCTAGCTAATTTTTGTATTTGTAGTAGAGATGGGGTTACACCATGTTGGCCAGGCTGTTCTCGAACTCCTGACCTCAGGTGATCCACCTGGGTTGGCCTCCCAAAGTGCTGCCGTGAGCCACCGCACCTGAACAGAAATAGCAATTTTCTGATATACTAAATACCCATGTATATATGTGGGTAATACCCAGTTATGTGAATCTGGAAGGGTTTTGGAGGGAAGCTGATAGTCTGGGGTTGGGGTTGGGGATGGAGAAAGGGAAGAGAGGCAAAAAGAAATTGATTTTTTTAAAATGTTTTTTATATAAATGTAAAAATGCCAATATTCTTTAAGATGCTAAAAATCTAGATGTCATTCAAATATAAGGATAGATATATATTAAAATATAAATAATTTTAATTGTGTTCAGTAATCCACTGACAGTGCAATCTTAACCACTGTGACCAAGACACGAACTTACAGCGTCTAGAGTGGTCCCCAGCCCGTCGTAATACATCACTCCTAGCTGGTAAGTTGCTTGATGGTCTTTCTCCTTGATTTCTTCAAACTGTTCTAATGCTTCTTCATACCATCCCTAGAAGCACCCAGAAGATATTTAATTACGATCTTAAAGTAATCCCAGGCCCGGCACAGTGGCTCATGCCTGTAATCCCAGCACTTTGGGAGGCTGACGGGGCCGATCACAAGGTCAGGAGATTGAGACCTTCCTGGCTAATATGGTGAAACCCCGTCTCTACTAAAAATACAAAAAATTAGCCAGATGTGGTCACCTGTAGTTCCAGCTACTCAGGAGGCCGAGGCAGGAGAATCGCTTGAACCCAGGAGGCAGAGGTTGCAGTGAGCCGAGATTGCGCCACTGCACTCCAGCCTGGCGACAGTGCGAGACTCTCTCTCTCTCTCTCCAAAAAAAAAAAGTAATCCCAAACAGAGGCATGAAGGGGTCAAGTGTTTATGCCCAAGTTAAACACACAGTTAACAAGCAATGTAGCCATATCTGAACCCATGCCCCACGCTGAGGAAGCATGCTCTCTGCCATGGTGCTCTGCCATCCTCAGAGTGACAGGCACACGATGGGCCCTCAGCAAATATCTGTTGCCAGGATAGATGAAGGTGCCATCGAAAAGTGGGATATAGGTGAACAGCTGCCCAAATATTCAGTGAATGAAGGACAGCCGGTCCCTTTTCCAGTCTTCCTGTGGAAGTCAATGAAAAAGGGAAACGACGTTACTGAAGTTGGGGTGACAGCTCACTCTACTTGCCAGGCTACCCCAACGTGATGTGGAGAAAGAGGGCGATTTCCTCCTACGCTATCCAGGGACACCTAAAGCTGCCTCTATGTACTAGATAAAAACCAGGGCTCCAGTTAGTATTAATACAAAGCTATCTGATTATATATATATATATATATATATATTTTTTTTTTTTTTTTGAGAGGAAGTCTCGCTCTGTCACCCAGGCTGGAGTACAGTGGCGCCATCTCAGCTCACTGCAACCTCCACCTCCCGGGTTCAAGCAATTCTCTGCCTCAGTCTTCCAAGTAGCTGGGGTTATAGGCGCACACCACCATGCCGGGCGATTTTTTATTTTTAGTAGAGACGGGGGGGGGGGGTTCACCATGTTGACCGGGCTGGTCTCCAACTCCTGACCTCAGGTGATCCACCCACCTCAGCCTCCCAAAGTGCTGGGATTACAGGCATGAGCCACCACACCTGGCCTGATAATATAATTTGCATTATTAAATATTTTGAGCAAAAATATTTTTAATCTATAGTGTGAAATGGATTTTATACTAAAATGACTCCCATAAATGGCATGCATGACATGGATTTTATGAAGAAAGGTCAGCTAGCTCCTTAAGCTGGCAGCACTGTAGCTACTTAAAGCCACAGCCATAGTCTGTGTAATTTGACAGAATTTCCCTAGCATAACACAGTAAGAAACTCTACAGGAAGTTTTTCTCTGAGGATCTAACAACATAATTATAGGAAATGAAAACGAATAAACAAAAAATGATACCTCTTCAAAATAGAGTTGACCTCGTAGGAAATATGCCAGACGGTCCCCTTTTCGTATTCTTTCCTTCAAGAGCTGCAATGCCTTATCCACCAAATTAGCATGGGTGTAATGATCTGATTTTAAAAAGGGAAGGAATTCCTTTAACCACACAATATAAATTTTCTCTCTTGAAGTAATAAATCATATAAAATCTATCTAACATGGTGGACATTATTTTTTTCTAGTGCTCATTCCTACAGCTGGCCTCCTTAGCTCAAGGACTCCTTCCTGAAAAAGGGCGTGATCACAGAACGTAACACTGTGCCTTGTATAATAAAGCAATGTTGGCTGGGCGCGGTGGCTCATGCCTGTAATCCCAGCACTTTGGGAGGCCGAGGCGGGTGGGTCACCTGAGGTCGGGAGTCTGAGACCAGCCTGACAAACATGGAGAAACCCCGCCTCTACTAAAAATACAAAATTAGCCGGGCATAGTGGTGCTGCCTGTAATCCCAGCTACTCGGGAGGCTGAGGCAGGAGAATCGCTTGAACCAGGGAGGCGGAGGTAATGGTGAGCCGAGATTGTGCCATTGCACTCCAGCCTGGGCGACAAGAGTGAAAGTCTGTTTCAAAAAACAAACAAAAAGATACACATGAGCTCCCGCCTGCTCATGGCCAGGTAGGAGCCCTACCAGTGCAGGACTAGGTATAAGTCCATGCACTGGTTTGTCTTCAGTGGGCAAAGCTGCCTGGAGGAGCGAGTTAAATTCTTAATTTCAGCCTTAATGAGAGCTCCTCTAACCAAATGAGCAACCCATCCCTAAGATAATATTTTTAAGTTTATAGGGAAAATAAGGTATTTAAATAATAATTGCAAGTAAAGGATGGGATTGCTCTCTTTAACAGAAGTGACATCTGGCTTCTGTTTTCTAGAAGCATGTCCTTAAGTCCTGAGAGTAAAATCAAGGCCTAACTATCTGTGAGACCTCACTGATGATTTGCTACCAGATAAATGAGCAATTTCACAGATTCTTGCAGGAAAACACAAAAGGACTGTAATGATTAACCACTTCCTTGAAGTCAATAAAACACATGATTTCTTGTCTCGCTTGTTCTGGCATACAAAGTGAACTTTACGTGAAAGTATTTTCCAAGGGAAGCTTAAATCTCAGGATTTGTACCAGTCTTTTCCTTTTTCCACTGGAAGAATTTTTGTTTTTTAGCAGCATACTGAGATATAGAGGCATAAAAGGGGTTCTTGGGCAACTTTTCACTGGTCAACTTCATCCTTTTTCCACAACGTGTATTCTGTGAGCAAGAATAAAAAATAAGATGGTAAGAAATTCCTTCCTCCAGCAAAGTGCAAAGAGAGACTCTAGTCCCCCACCAGCTGCTCATTACAATCGCCTAGGTAGAACACCGACCACCAACTCTAGGATGTGAATATTCTTTCCTAGGACGCCAAGACCCTCCCTAGCTGAGATACAGCCATTCTCCATGTCATTGTCCACGGTGTGCCATTAACGAGACCTGTTTGCACGTCCTGTCTGGCTGTGGGTTTATTCACAAAGATGAGTCATGTCGCCCAGCACAGGCGTTGCCACGTAGTGGGACCTAGTGACACTGCCACAGATAGAGTTCTTCTGCACCAGTACTTTCTGTGCCCTTATAACTGACAGTCATCGGACGAACCCATTTCACATTAAAGCATGTGTCTGTTTTTACCTGGGAATACACTGTATTTTAGCTGTGTTGTTCAGTTTTATCTTCCTGTTTGTATTGGATTGCCATGTTATAAGATGGATCACAGTTGAATGGTAAATCAGTGTCTTCATATAAAATGCAGAGGTCACTGCATTTGGGGTGGAGTCCAGGTTGGCCTAGGCTGAGGGTAGTGAGACAGCAAACTCAGTAGTTGCTATGCTTTTGTGTTTACTCCTTGGCATTCCACTGTTACAGCTTGCTTTCACCAATCAGAAACAGGCTTCCAGCAAAGGTTCTGATTGGTGGTCAAGAGAAGAACTCCAAAGGCCTTTAGTGAGAGTGGAAAGCTGCATTTTTACATAATTATATGATGCTATATTAGAAGACAAATTGCTTGAGAATGAAATGCAGAAAAAAGAAATATTCAGTATATTAGGGGAAAAAAAATCACCAAACTGTCTTTGTGATTTTGGAAGAGTCATTTAATCTTTTTTCTTTTGGATACAGAGTCTTGCTCTGTCGCCAGGCTGAAGTGCAGTGGTGCCATCTCAGCTCACTGCAACCTCCACTTCCAGGGTTCAAGCGAGTTTCCTGCCTCAGCCTCCCGAGTAGCTGGGATTACAGGCGCGTGCCACCACACTTGGCTAACTTTTTGTATTTTTGGTAAAGACGTGGTTTCACTGTTAGCCAGGATGGTCCCGATTTCCTGACCTCTTGATCCGCCTGTCTCGGCCTCCCAAAGTGCTGGACAGGCGTGAGCCACTGCGTCCGGTGAGTCATTTAATCTTTTTAAGAGTCAACTTCCTCATCTTTAGTTTGGACCATAAGTGGTCTGAATTAAAGGATTTTATAATGTCCTTTTTAGATATATACAATTCTTGATTATATGATTCCCCAAATCTTATGGTTGCCGTTAGTGAAAATAAAATTTTCCCTGTCTCTCCAAAAAGCAAAACTAATACGAGTTTTTAACATGACAAGTCTCTTGTAAGAGGATAATCCAAAATTTAGTGCTTTTTTAATTTGAAAAAATGAACACAAAGATTGAAAAAAAGCAAATCTGCCAAATCTTGGGATTAAGCATAAAATCATTTGAAACTTGACAACTCTGTGCATAATATGTTGTAAATTTAGAAAATTCTACACTAGAAATTGTAGACAGTAATTGATAATATAGAATCTGAAAGAAATCTGTGATTTTTAGGGAAAAGGAGGTGGCATGGATGCTAAGATCCTTCTCAGATCCTTTTTTGGAGGTGGTACCCCCTCCCATCCCCCAGCTGCTGTGGATGTTAAAACAGCTCACAGCTGTTCCTTCTCTGTAGCTTTGTCCACAGCCACACAAGTTCCCTCCTCCAGGACACTTTGCTCCCTCCTTGTTGAAGGCAGACCACTTAAAGACCACTCCCCTATTAGGAGAGGCCATCTGCAATGTGTCTTGAATATCCCTGCACATTCTTGCTGGATGTGTCAAGAATGCAAGGCTGGGTCTGCTCCTTACATGGGCCATTCTCAAGGTTGTGTTTGCAGCAAGCAATCTTGAAGAAGAGGCAGTATCTCCCCCACAGACAAACCGCAGGTTTGCTTCTCTAAAGAGCAGTGGATCCCCCGAGCAGTGTTCCTGTTACAACGCAGCCCACCGAGCATGCGAGAATCCATAACGGGCCTTCTGTGTCACCTCTGTGGGTGTTGGGGGGACAGCGAGAACTGGCTCAAGCATCATGCTGACACTCTGGTTATGGCTTCTGCCATGAGTAAGGAAGTCATTTGTCTCTAATCCAAGAGTCCTGTGTCTTCTGCCAGCATCCATGAAACAGGTTGGCTTGTTAGTTGTTAAGTAGGGTAGAATTGCAGACGCTGTACCGTCCTGACACCTCTTAGCCTGAAGGTGAGATAAATTTGGGGGTGTAACTGTGCTCTGTGAGGTCAGAATGAAGCTCGTTTCTAACTGAGCCCACATTCTTGCTCAGCATTTCTCCTGCGCCATTCTTATGAGACCACCCCCTGGTATATACTTGAGCAAAAGTCCCAATTGGGACTCTGCTTCTGGGGAATCAAACCTAAGACAATGGACATATGGCATAATAAAGGATAACTTTCCTTCCCATAAATGTTAGAACATGTTGTGAATGATAGGTATAGTCTAGTACGTGAATGTTTTTTGGAGGAGGGAGGGGCGCATGGTTCCTGGAGGAACTGCAATACCAGGTCAGTGTGTGGAGTTGATGAAACAAGCTCCTATTACATTTCCTTACTCCAAAAATCTGTTGAATATATTGTCCTCAGATAGAGGATGCATCAGATATTAAATTAATAAGAACAGATATTATACTTGATCTTGACCAAAAAGCCAAGAAGCAACAGTATGTGAAATTTTTGATATTGCTGACAGTACTAAAATTAGCTGTGATTGAATAACATTGAAAATGCCCAGTGGCAGGAAGGGAAGAACAACTTGACAGTAGGGGGATTCTACAGAGACGAGATGTGAGTTAGATCTGCTTCTCTGACAATTAGCAGGGTCACACCCTACAGACCAGAGCCAGCTCCTGAGGGCTGGAAGAAAATGAATGACTATTTCCTCAAAGATTCAGGCAAGTTATGACTCCTTTGTGGTTATGATGAACAGAGATTAAAATCAGAATGGAAGTATCAAGAAATGATAAACTTCTTAAAAACCCATGGAAAAGAGAAGTGTTTGGAACAGACCAGATCCTGGTAACTAAAAAGAGGTGTGTATGAGTGAGGAATGATTAAGCAAGACTTACCATAATGCTGAAAACTTGTATTTCATTTTTCAAGTTTAAAAATTAAATGTTGAGTAGATACAAACAATTTTCAGATATATAAGTAAGGAATCAATAACAACTATACAATTAACATCCAAATACCTGTCACTCAGTTTTTTTTTTCTTCTTAGAGAGGGAGTCTTGCTCTGTCACTCAGGCTGGAGTGCAGTGGCACAATCTCGGCTCACTGCAACCTCCGCCACCTGGGTTCAAGTAACTCTCCTCCCTCAGCCTCCCAAGTAGCTGTGATTACAGATGCGTGCCACCACGCCCAGCTAATTCTTTTTTTGTATTTTTGTAGAGACAGGGTTTCACCGGGCTGTCACTCAATTTTTAAAAAACACATTATCCTTAAGTCTCCTGTATTACCCCTACGTGATTTCCACCCATTTCCTTCCATACATTTCCACCCATTCCTCCCACCTGCCACCCGCTGCCAACGCATCCTCTATCCTCCCCACAAGCTGCTTTTGCGTAACTTTCTTGGTAATTCACATTTTCTCTTAAGTGTTTCAGTCTTTTTGCCTTTGTATTGTGTTGCTGATTTGTAGTTCATATTTCAGGTATGTCTCATAAATCGCATACATTTAGATTTGTTGATGTGTTGTTTATACCTAAACTGATAATCTTTGAGTATTACTGGAACATTTAGCTCTTTTACATTTATTTTAATGAGCACAGAATTGAAATTATTTCTTATTTTGTACTTTCACTCTATCTCCCTTATTCACACTTCATTTTTTCTTGTATTGCCTTTTTGATGGATTTACTGGGTATTTATCAGATTGACTAGATATTTATTATGTTTTCGGAATTTTGAGCTTCCTGTCTTGGATCGGTGTCTTTTATTGGTTCTCAAACATTGTCAGGCATAATTTATTTGTGTTAGTTTCCTACGGCTGCTAAAACAAACTATCAAAAACTTAGTGGCTTAAAAGAAGATAAATTTCTTCTCTCACAGTTCCGGAGCCTAGAAGTCCAAAATCAAGGGGTCAGCAGGGCCCTGCTTCCTCTCCCTAGGGAAAGGTCATCCTAAGCATCCGCCCGCAACTTCTGGTGGCTGCTGGTGATGTCTATGTTCCTAGGCTTGCAGTTGCACAACTCAGCCTCTGCCTCTGTGTTTATGTGGCCTTCCTTCTTGTCTCCTCTATCTTTGTGTGTCCTCTCCTCCCTCTTATGAGGACACCAGTCTTTGGAGTTGGCACCCACCCTAATCCAACACGACCTCCTCTTAACTTGATTACATGTAAAATAACCTATTTCCAAATAAGTTCACATTCATAGGTTTCAGTGGTAGGATTCAGATGTATCTTTTGTTGGAAACACAAGTCAACCCACCATGCTCTTTAAATATAGCGTGTGCCCCAATCTATTTCATTTTTCTCTCTGGTGTTTTGATAGGACCCCTTGCTCCTGTCTTTTTTTTTTTTTGAGATAGAGTCTTGCTCTGTTGCCAGGCTGGAGTACAGTGACGCGACCTCAGCTGTAATAATTGTTGCCCAGGAGTACAACTATATGCTGAGTCCTAGTCCTGACACAGTACCTGCTATGCTTTGAGCGTGTATCCCTCCAAAATTCACATGTTGCATGCACCTATGCAACAGTCCTGCAGGATGCAGGATGTGCACATGTACCCCAGAGCCCAAAGTACAAGAAAATAAATAAATAAATAAATAATTAAAAAAAAATTCACATGTTGAAACTTAACCCCCACCCCAAAGTGCTGGTATCAAGAGGTGGGGCCCTTGGGAGTGACTGGACTTTGAAGGCTCTGCTCTTAAAGATGGGATTAGTGCCCTTAAGAAAGGGCTAGAGGGAGAGAGTTCACCCTTTTGCTCTTCTGCCTTCTGCCAGGAGAGGACGAAACAAGGCACTATCCTGGAAGCAGACAGTGAGCCCTCGCCAGCCTTGATGTTGGACTTCCCAGCCTCCAGAACTGTAAGAAATCAATTTTGGTTATTTGTAAATTCCCCAATCTAAGGAATTTTGTTATAGAAGGAGGAACAGACTAAAGCAGCAACCTAGATGATGTCATAAAAATATGAGCCTAGACATTCCATTTAGCTTTCAGTGGGCCAAGTGTTTAAACTTTCTGTTTTTTAATTAAGTATATTTGCTGATACTTCTGAGTGGCTCTTTTGGCACTTAATAGTTGGCCTAATCCAATGTTGAAATGAAATAATGAATAACTGTATTTAACGTTCTTTTAAAATTGAGGTTCAACACTGAAGTTCCTGTCATACTAGACTACCAATGTCCTCGCGCACAAGAAAATATAGATAAATAAGCATCCCCAGCAAACCCTCAAATCGGTGTTTATTGTTATTTTTCCTTTCATTACTATTGCCTAATAGTAGTAAAAACAAAAAACAAAAAACAAAAAAAATCCCAGTGTTCATCTAGTAATTGGAAACATCATCTACACATATACGATAGAAAATTAGAAGAGAGTAACTATTACTGAGATCTCAAAAGACAATACTGATTCAGGCAGTGGCTTTCTGTTCTTCCCCTCCACCCCCACCCCAACCCTTCCAGCTAGGTCCATTTGTGTGTTTACAACAAAAGTGCTTTTCCCACACCCTTTTTTTGGGTGTGGCAGATTTACACTATTAGGCCCTGAAGAGAGGAAAAGTGTGGGAAAGGACAGGATGTGTTTTATAACCAGATAAGCTGTGGTAAGCACGGAATGAAAGAGTTTTCCCTGATTTACCATGTGTTCTGTGATCAAACAGGCTAAGGAACACCAATATGTTCAAAATCTTCCCACTGTTTGCGTGGGACCCACATGTCTATTTGTCCTGTTCCCAATGGGGAAAACCTTGTGGGCAGTTATGGCTGCTGGGTCTTCTCTGGAGGGGACTTCACACAACATCCAATGGTAAATGGACGCAAATATTACCTAATGATGGTATACCTAGTTCTGGATTTATCGAAGCTATTTGTAGAGAAGAGCGGATACTGTTACAGTTATAAATACACTCTGGGATGATGCGCCCCCACCCCCCAGGTCAACTAGTAAAATACATGAGTAGAATTCCTTAAAATATGTGATAACTTCTCGTCATTATCAAAGTGTGGTATAAATCACAAAAAGAATGGACAAAATCAGAATCGTAAAGAGAACTGACAAAAATCTGTCATAACCAAAATTTAAATTGACCTCTGTCCTAAAGAGTATGAGAGCCACACTGAACAGAAAAGCCGGATACGTCTTTTATAAAACATTCACTTGCAGCCCCCAGCGCTGCTTGTCACCCCACTCCCCATGTCCTCGGACAACTTGCATGTGTAATAGCACCATCTCATACTGCAGGCTGAGGTGACTGCAGCCTTATCTTCAGCGAAGTTGTGTCTTTCTCAGGGAAGATCGAGATTTCAATTTAGAGCAAGACAGAGAGGAAAATGCGGTATTCTAATTGAAACGAGGAACAAAACAAAGATCACCATTATTATGCAGTAACATTTGAGAAGTTCTGGACAAACAATAAAACACAAACAAGATATATTTTTAAAAGAAGCATCATTATCATTCTTGTACATGATGATTGGATCTCTGGAATCCAAAGGAATCAGCTTAAAGACTGCGTGATTTGATTAGCTCAGCAAAGTGACAGCATACGAAATAAATGAACAAAAATAAGGAGCGTATCTTTCATAGCCAGTGAAAGTACATTTGGCAAGGAATACTCATTCATAATAACACAAAAATATGAAACGTGGGAATAACCTCAGAGGAGTAGAAAACTATTAACATTTTAAAAATTAATATACAAAATCCAGGACTCAGTCAGAGACCCAGAAAGTGGTGGGCAGAGAGGACAAGAGAAAAGGCTGGGCTCCAGCCTAACTCGGTGCTCTAGAGGGCATGGGGCAGGTGGATTCCAGCCATTTCTGTGCTTTGGAAAAGCTGCTGATGGTGTTTTTGTCTTCACATGAGCTCTATCCTCACTAGTCCTGGCCCACACCTTTGGATATAGCAGACATGTACACCCCAACATGACCCCTGGACCTTGGAGACTGCACCCTCCAGCAGTGCCTGGGACTCTTGTAAACAGAGGGGTCAGTAGAAATGTAGTTGCTTGGGACTTACTGAAAGGACTAGCTAGTGGTGAGGAGCTCAGGTAGCAGCACTGCGAAGGTCACTGAGCTAAGGACAGAGTCAAGTGGATGCCCTGGAGACATGTACATACCTTATATTTACTAGTATATGAAAGGAAAGAAGCAAGGGGAGAAAAAGAACCTATGTGTAAACACATCAAAACCATTATGTTGGATGGGAGTGGTGGCTCATGCCTGTCTGTAATGCAAGCACTTTCAGAGGCCAAGGAGGGTGGATCACCTGAGGTCAGGAGTTCAAGACCAGCCCGGGCAACATCGTGAAATCCCCTCTCTACTAAAAATACAAAAATTACCTCAGCTAGAGGTGTGTGCCTGTAATCCCAGCTACCAGGGAGGATGAGGTGTGACAAGTGTCACGTCGGGGTCACCACCTGAGATACTGATCACCACCTGCGGAGGTCTGTCTGTCCTGCAGACCTTGACTCAACGATGGATGAATAAAATGCACTCACTCACACTAGAATACAGTGAATCTGAGTGGGCTAAGGATAACATCAGCTGCTTTCAGAGGGCGACTGCAGCTTACTGACCACGTTTCCTTGTCCTTCTTGCATTTATTCAGCATAGATTTAGTAACAGAGGTTCTAAGTCAGCAGCCTTGTGGATAGTTAACATGGTTAAGAGTGGTTTTACGAATGATAAAAGGTCTTGGTTCCGGAGGCCCAGAGTAAACACCATCAACGGGTAATTCCCCTTTGACCTCTGCCTGGGAACACCATCCAGCACAGAGTTTACATGAGCAAACAAATTAGAGTAGAAACAAAGGAATGTGGCGTAAACCGACTTAACTGGGGAAGCTTTTATTGTCCCTATCTTTTACCCTATGACTTAGAGTTCTAACGTAATGAACTGGCTGCCTTCAGCCCATTCCATTAAAACCTCTGGGGCTTCCAAAAGGTTTGAGACTATAATCTTCTAACTTTCCCTAATATTTTGCCAGCCACCCCAAGTCAATCACGGAGGCACGAGACGGGAGGTGAAGACTGCAGTGAGCCGAGACTGTGCCCAGCACTGCGACCTGGGCAACAGAGCGAGACTCGGTCTCAAAAACAAACAAACATCAAACAGAAACCACTGTGTTGAACTGTGCAATTAAGCGCAGGTATATAATCCCTTATCTGAAACCTTGGGAACAGGTATGTTTTAGAATCCAGATGTGTTTGGGTTTTGGAAATGTCATACAATACACAAATAACATCTAACACGTGTACACCATCATACTGCAGAACCACCTGAGCATGGTCTAGGATTGCACCCTTTTGCCATAATTGTATTTCTGCACTAAAATGTAATGTTGTTCACATAAATGGAATAAACACTAAATATAGTCTCAGGCGTGTGTGGGAAAGATGAGCTTGCTGCCTTAAGAAGCATAAAAATACTTTGTTTCAGCCCTCCATTATTTTTGAATTGCAGAAAAGAGACTGTGGACCTGTACATTTCTCTTCTCTATTTCTCAAGTTTTCTGTAATAATATTGTGGTGAGGTTACAAATTTACTGACACTGCCCACATATGGACAGCCTTAAGCCTCCATATCTCCCCCTGATGTCCTCACCCTCCTGGATAACTGGTTCTTGCAGAAGTGGGCAGCCTCTTCACACCAGAGCTAGAGAAGCCAGCCCCCAGCCCCGGGCCTTCTCAATGTCTGAATGTCTTAAAGACTCCTGACTCGGCTTAGGAGGCAGGGGGTAGAATGCAGGCCTCTGGATCTGATTCCTGCCTCTCTCTGTAACTCCTTTTCCTCACTGTTCTGTGGATGTGGAAAGGCTGTGTGACAGGCCCTCGACAGGAAAAGCGATGCCGAGGATAGGCCGGTCCTAGGGGAGGCCCCTGTGGTATGCAGACTGCCCCTTAAGTTAGTTGAATTTAAAGTTAAGTTAGTATGTTCAGGCCTGTGGCACAGCTATAAACCCAGATGATGGAGGAGTTCCATAGCATCTAAGGCAGGAATTCGAACTCAGAAATTAGGAAAGTGGCTTCTCACATCCCAGATGGTAGGAGAGTCTAAGGTAAGGGCAGTGCAGTGCTCTTCTGGTCTGATGAGAATAGGTTAGGCTGGTTTCATGAGGGACAAAGCAATCATGTCTACTGTACCAGCAACATCTTATCCTTATTCCCAGTATTAATTAAACCTTTGATATCGCCATGTCCAGGGGTCGATATTTCTGCCTATCTACTAACTCAAGGAGATCTTGGGCTCCCAGATTTCCCTTTCCTTTTACTAGCCCTATTATCTATTTATCAATCTCTCAATCATCTACCTACTTACCTACCTAACCTACCTAGCCTGCCTACCTTTCTATCTAGGACTTCTGGTAAACACAGTTTCAGTAAGAATGAACCTTAAGCTTTTGCTTCCTCTACCTCATAGTGTTTTCACAGCAGTTGTAAAAAAATGTTTCAAATTAAAAATTACACAGATAAATCATATTTCAATTATATATGTACATGCTTTTTCTGAAGGTATGCTATGTATTCATCTACAGTCTTTATATTCTTTAAATGAAGAAAATAGTTTGAACAATAAACATTTCCTTACAATAACTCAAATTTGTCAAAATGTGTTAACATCCTACTCAAATTAATCTTTGTTCCTAGGAGGAGAAAAAGTATAAAATGCTGATATTACTAACAGAATAATTAAGCAAGTGAATAACAATGTAATGTATGATGTTATAGAGTATATATCTAGTATTCTACATTTTCCAGGCACTTTAAATGATCTTTATTAAAAAAAACAACTGAGTTTCAGGCTGGGCACATGGCTCACACCTGTAATGCCAGCACTTTGGGATGCCGAGGTGGATGGATCATGTGGTCAGGAGTTCAAGACCAACCTGCCCAAGATGGTGAAACCCAATCTCTACTAAAAATACAAAAATCAGCTGGGCATGGTGGCGGGCGCCTGTAATCCCAACTACTCAGGAGGCTGAGGCAGGGAATGCTTGAACCCAGGAGGTGGAGGTTGCAGTGAGCCAAGATCGTGCCACTGCACTCCAGCCTGAGTGACAGAGCAAGACTGTCTCAAGATAAAAAGAAAAACAACTAAGTGTCAAACTTTTGAGTGTCTCAAATCATCTCGTAAATCATTTTTTTTACGTTATCCAATTTGATGCAAGTGCAATTGGTAATAAAAATTTCTGATCTGACAAAGCTTAGTATCTGTTCATCTATGGTCCTTATATTCTTTAAGCGAAAGAAACAGTCTGCATGGTAAGTACATCAGTAGCCCTCGGGCCTAGCATTCTTGGGAGTGGCAGGTGGTCCACTGAACAAGAGTGACAGTGGAGATTAATAAAAGAGTGTCCATAAATACCATTTGCACTTTATACTTAACATGTGTAAAAAAATATAGTTATTTCCCAATCTTTTCATGTAGGGCCAGAAATGATTTAAGTAGTGTTCAACTGTGAGAATTTAGTTTCTTGCATAAACCATGGGCATACGAATTCCAGATTAGGTTTCTTTAAAATGCAGTATAAATTTTAAAATGCCCATAAACAATAGAGTACAGAGTTCTTCCTCCATCTTTTACAGTTGACTTATTCTTATCTACTTGAAAACAATTTTTCGTGTGACTTGACTTTGAAAGCATTAATTTTCTTACAATCTCTTATGTCTCTCTCATATCTCATCAGTTATATAATATTTAATTGATGCTGGGCACAGTGACTCACGCCTGTAATCCCAGCACTTTGAGAGGCCACAGAGGGTGGATCATTTGAGGTCAGGAGTTCAAGACCAGTCTGATCAACATGGTGAAATCTTGTCTCTACTAAAAATACAAAAAATTAGCTAGGCATGGTAGCATATGCCTGTAGTCCCAGCTACTTGGGAGACTGAGGCAGGAGAATTCCTTGAACCTAGGAGGCGGAGGTTAGTGAGCTGAGATGGTGCTACTGCACTCCAGCCTGGATAACAGAGAGACTTGGTCTCAAAAAAAGAAAAAAAAAAAAAAAAAAACGGAGAAAATATTTAATTGAATTACATTTTATAATAATCCTTATAGGTGTGGAGAAACTGACTCTTGGTAGGCATACAGTTCAACTGGTGTGAGCCCAAGCGACTGACATCCTAGAGAATGCCTAAGGCCTTCCAATGGTCAGTGCAATAGGCAGTCAGCATGTCTTACGAGGAAATGAGGTACACTGGGTAAGCAGATCAGACAGCCATGAGAACTCTGTGGCTGTGAGAACTTTTTAAGTGGCCTCAATTCCTCTTTTTGGAAATACACTTTATGTTTTACAATAATTTCAGATGTATGGAAAAGGTGCAAAGATACTACAGTGTTGCCTCAGTTTCCCTCACTGTTAACATTACATTATATGGTATGTTTGTCACAACTAAGAAACCAACATTGGTTCCTGAGAATTATCTAAAACTCTATACTTAATTAGGATTTTACGATTTTTTTCACTATTGTCCTTTTTCTGTGCCAGGACCCCATACAAGTTACCACACGGAGTCATCATGTCTCCTTAGCCTCTTTGGTCTGTGACGGTTTCTCAAACTTTGTTTTTCATAACCTTGACAGTTTTGAGGAATACTAGCCATATGTCCTATAGAACGTTCCCCCAATCAACATTCATCTGTTTTACTCATGATTAGACTGGGTTAGGCTATGGGTTTTGGGGGAAGAATACCAAAGAAGTGAAGTGGCCTTCTCATCACATCCTATCAACAAGACTTTTCACGAGGATGTTAACTGTCACCTGGCCACGGCAGCATCTGACAGGCTTCGCCACTGCAAAGTCGCTTATTTTTTCCCCTTCCCATGCTCTACTTTTTGGAAGCAAGTCATTACCTGTAGCCCACATTCAAGAAGGCGCTGGAGGAGGAATTCATCTTCACCAGGGAATATCTACATTAAGTACTTGAAATTCTTTTGTAAAGAAGCATTGTCTTCTGTCTCCCATTTATTTATTTATTCATTCAGTTGTTTATATCAGTATAGGCTCATGGATACCTATTTTACTGAGTTATAATCCAACAGTATATGAGTTTGTTCCAGTTTTGGCCATTGGGAGCTCTTTCAGGTTGGCTCCTGGATCCCTTTGACACATCCCATCCTTTTGCTTTGTGAGCATTTCCTTACTTGTTTCCTTACAGAGTATACAATATGCTCTGGCTCATCTTGTATTTTCCCTGCCCCAGCCCTAGAATCAGCAATTTCTGCAAGGAGCCCTGGTTTCTTTTACTAGGGAATGGCATTAGAAACCCAGATCTGGGTGCTAGGTAGGTTCATTGTTATGGGGTGTCACTGCTTTAAGCCCTCTCACAGCAGGCAGAGGTAGGACACAGACATATGCTAACCCCTGTATACACGCACACCTATAATTATTTCTGCTTCTATACTTCTTAATCTATATTAAGCTAAGTATGAATTCTTACTGATAATGGGGGACAAATCCATTACCATATGGCTCATTTTAGCCTTTCTACTTCCCTCTCCAACAATAGGAAACCTGGCTCCCTCCATCTATCAGTTTAATATTAAGGACTAACTTCCACCTTTTTCTCTACACTTCATGTAATTCTATAAATTTATCATCTGTAATTTCCAGATGTCATTGAGAGGAATATATGACCAGGAGAAGAAATAACAAAAATATGAAATACTCCTCAATTTCTCCAAGTTCTTGTTACATAGTGAAGAAGTGGACATTTAAATGTGGTTACCATTGAGACAACTGGGACCCTTTTGATTATATGCTCTCAGGAAATTAAACATCATCAAAAGAGGATAACTACACTTTCTCTTTTTGCCACAATATCCTATTGCAGCAGTTGTTTAGAATAACTATACAATTTATCACCTTCCCCAATAAATTTGAGTTATCAGGGCTAGAAGAATTTACGTTAAAGAGGAATTAATCCTTTAATTTACGTTAAAGGATTTATTTGTGAGAAATCCTTCCGTTTTTCCAATCATTAGGGTAAGGGATTTCTTGACAGTGGCCAATGAAAGCCAGAATTATATCTGATTAATTCAAGTCATTTTAAATCTGTGGATGTTTTTTTAAAAAAAAATTTTAAAAATCTGTTGAAATTCCAGATCTGGCTAAAACCTTCAGTCTTTGAAAAGTTTTCATATTTGGAATGATATTTTCACCTTCAGTATATGAACAATAGAACTATTATTGCCATAATATAATTACTAATAAAAATATTGTTACTTCTAAGGCTCAGTGGACTCTGGTCAACATTGATATATTATGGGTACCTGGATGGTAATAAACAATTAAGACATCATATTCAGAAATGCTTGATCCATATTACTTCAATGCTTTGGTGTTATGATATTCTCAAGAGATTTAAAAAATACATGTGAAACCAGGCCAGCTATTGAGATTTTCAGTTTTCAGTATTTTTGAGATGAGGCCTCACTCTGTCACCCAGGCTGGAGTGCAGTGGCATGATCGTGGCTCACTGCAACCTCTGTCTCTTGGATTCAAGTGATTCTCCCACCTCAGCCTCCCAAGTAGCTGGCATTACAGGAGGCACGCACCACACGCCTGGCTAATTTTTGTATTTTTAGTGGAGACAGTTTCGCCATGTTGGCCAGGCTGATCTCAAACTCCTGGCCACAAGTGATCTGCCCGCCTCAGCCTCCCAAAGTGTTGGGATTATAGGCATGAGCCACTGCATCTGGCGAGATTTTTAGTTTTACTTTACATTCTTTCACTTGCTTTAGAGCTAAATTTTTCTATGGCATTACTAAACGTATACAATCCAATTACTGTTTTAAAAGGGTGATAACTGGGAATTAGTAGGTATTCTCTATTACTACTTTTAGTACTGTGCATTTAGGTAATGCTTTCCAGTGTTTTCTTAGTCAATAAGAAACAGGAAAACACAGCAAGCAGGAAATAGATAAAATTAGCTTATTGGTGGCCGGGCATGGTGGCTCACGCTTGTAATCTCCGCACGTTGGGAGGCCAATACAGGTGGATCATGAGGTCAGGAGTTCAGGACCAGCCTGGCCAACACAGTGAAACCCTGTCTCTACTAAAAATACAAAAATTAGCTGGGCGTGGTGGCAGGTGCCTGTAATCCCAGCTATTTGGGAGGCTGAGGCTGAGGCAGGAGAATCGCTTGAACCTGGGAGGTGGAAGTTGCAGTGAGCCGAGATCGTGCCACTACACTCTAGCCTGGGCAGAGAGTCAGACTCCATCTCAAAAAAAAAAAAAAAAAAAAAAAATTAGCTTATTGGTTCTACCAACTACGTTTAATAATTTCCACCTGCCACAATTCACTTATGCAAGAGTAATTACTTGAATAGGAAGTACTAGGCTTAGTATTGTGGGAGATTCAATTCCAGGAACAAGGCTATGTTAACAGTCATTACTAAATGACAAAGTTGTTTTTCTATGAATTATAATAATTTTCTCTGAAGACTTTCTTTTGCGGCCAGGTATGGTGGCTCATGCCTGCAATCCCAGCACTTTGGAAGACGGAGGCAGGTGCATCACTGGAGGTCAGGCGTTTAAGACCAGCCTGGGCAACATGGTGAAACCCTGTCTCTACTAAAAATACAAAAATTAGCGAGGTGTAGTGGCACACAACTGTAATCCCAGCTACTTGGGTGGCTGAGGCACAAGAATCGCTAGGACCCGGGAGATGGATGTTGCAGTGAGCTGACATCACGACCCTGCACTCCAATTTGGGTGACAGAGGGAGACTCTGTTTCAGAAAAAAAAAAAAGGCTTTATTTTGCATTACAGAAACCAATCTTAGTAGCCTGAATTTACCAGAGGTGACCAAAATTCTTTAAAACATACAGCTATAAGAATGTAGGCTCTGGAGTCAAACTGAGTTCAAATTCCTGATTTACCTTCTAATAATTACATGACAAGTTAATGGAGCTCCCTAAGCCTCAATTTCCTTTTCTGTAAAATGTAGGTAATACCTATCAGCATTAGTCTTGAGGCACAAGTGCTCAATGAATGTCCATTTATAATATAATAAACTGGAATAGACGTTAGTGGTTAATACTCTCTTATGTGTCAGCCTCTCTATATTTACAGCACTGTTGTATGTGTATCATCCACAGCCCTAGACTGAACTACACATAGCGCTCTCAATACTGGAAGATATTTCACACTTCTTAGAAATACTCTTCCCTTCCTGGACCACTTAGCAAACTCTTACCCCTCAAGACTCACCCCACACATCTCTCATTTATTTGGTCACTTACACATCATCCAACATTTTTTTTTAAACACTGACTCTAAATGGCATTCTCATTCTGGAAACACATCTACCAGCAATTAAAACATGTAAAATCAGCACTGCTTAGGAGAATGCCTACTGAATATGCGTCTTAGATCATCTTCCTTTTTAGAAAACTGATCCCACGTGCTACACGCCTGGTGAAACTCGTTACTTGCCAGTAAGATACTGTCCCCAAATGTACTTATCATGTTTCGTGCCCTATAAGCTTTGTTCAGTTTATAGTTTCTAGGCCCATCACTAACGATGAGTCAGATATCCAGCTGAGATAAACCTTTTTTCTGAAAACAATGTGACCAATGGACAAGTTCGCTGTGATTGAAGGGAGAAAGCTGTAACGACTCCCGAAATTTCTTTTCCTTACGAAATTTACATATGTAACAGGTAGTTAAAAATAACTACCAGACTTAATGCATACTGAACAGAATCTTGTTTCAAAGAAATGAGATATGGAGGCACTTTCATCACACAGACATCCCATTACGTATGCTGACTGCAATATTTATGTTCAGAACTCTACGAACATGTCTAATACTCTTTGTTAGGAATTCCCAAAAAGGAACTTCTGTGCAAACCTGGAGCTCAAATACATGGGGTGGGGAGGGATAACGAGGGAGAAATACCAGATATAGGTGAACCTAAAGTACAAAAAAAAAAGTGTGCTTATTGATTTGATAAACAAGAGAAAGGGAAACTGGCAATATGGACACGTACTCACCTCACAAATCTCCGACAGCAGTATCTCTGCAGTGCCATTCTTTAAACACCATTAAAAGGTATTGTGAATAGATTAAATGTTAAAAATATGGAATATAAGAATGATTATTGTAAGGCCGGTTGCCTCGCCAGGAGCTCGGACACGCCCATCCCTCGGGGCGCCTGGAAACTCACGTCACCACTCTGCACTCGACACCCACCTCCGCACTCAACACTAAACTCTGCACCCGGCACCTAGCCCGCCCCTTGGAAAACCCCGCCAAAATTTAAAACAAGCCCCGCCAAAACCGGCCCAATAGCATTCTGCTCATCCAGGTCCCACGCCCCCTGGGCGGCCCCCTCGCCAGAAATCCCGCCTACCTACCAATAGCAGCTTGTGCCGTCCCCGTCCTATTTCTCCACAACCAATCAAAACGCCTTCACTCCCTATAAGACCCCACGCCCAGGAGGCGTCACGCCGACTTCTCTGGCCCCTCTTTCCCGACTACAGAACCTCGCCCAGGAGCTTAATAAATTGGCATTTAATTTTCATAGGCTGGTCTGTTTGCTCATTTTAAACTCGACAACAACCCTTACAATTATATTTGAATGTTCAAATATTCAGATGAATAAAAATGCTTAAAACTACCCCTTTGGTAACTAAGTATAATAACAAACTTGCAACTGCAAATTGTATGGCTCTTACTACAAAACCAAAATTAGAATGGAAAGACCACTTATCTTTAGAGGACGAGCTGCAGCTTGTCTTCTAACATCATAATAAACGCACTAACAGAAGGGAATCACTAAAAATGTAGGGAAAGAGAAACACTCTTTAGAGGACGAGCTTGAGCTTGTCTTCTAACATCATAATAAACGCACTAACAGAAGGGAATCACTAAAAATGTAGGGAAAGAGAAACACTCGGCCGGAGTTTTAGTTTCTAGGCAGATCCTTCTGGAAAGAGGCTTAGGGAGAGTCAAGGGAGCAGCTCTGACGTCAGCGGCCGCCATCGGAAGTCAGGTGACGCACGCCCGACAGCACCCGCGCCGCAGGAGAGCGGCTTCGCCAGCCCGGCGGGTCTGAACCGCACGTGGCCGGGTCCGCTCTCCCGGGAGGAGCGCCCGGCGTGGACCGGCGTGAGGGCCCCTCCACAAGGGTCCCTGGGCGGGCCGGGCTCGGCCGCTGCCGCTCGGGACAGCCATCCCCTGGGTTTCAGGCCCGTCGCCCCTGCCTCCACTTCCCGGACTGGGAGGAGGGCGACGGCGCGTGAGGTAAAGGAACTTGTGTTCCCCAGGACCGGGAGATGCATGTGGCTCCCCGTTTCCTGGTTACGTGCGTGCAGGCACAGCCAAAACCTGCTGCCGAAACTCCCGCTTCTCCAGAAGGATCAAAGGGCTGGCGCGTTACCGGGAGACGTGTCAAACTCAGCTCGCCTCATGGCGGCCGCGGAACCCCACCCACCTCGACTCCCGTCATACCCCGCCCACTGACTTGCCCTGCGCACGCGCACTGAGGCTACGTGGGGCGGCCGCGGGCCCCGCCCGTAGTGGGCGGGCCCGACGCCTCCGCAGCTGGCCAATCGGCGGATGGCCCCGCGCGCCCGCCCCTTTCCCTGCCCCCGGCGCTGGGCTCCACGTGCCAGTGTTTGTGTACGTGCTGCCCTTGCAGGGCTGGGCTGGACCGGGTCCAGGCTGTTGTGGATTGGGCTGCTCGGGCGCATCTGCCAAGGGCTGGCTCGCAAGTCCCAGCGGTCTTTAAATTCTCCCGTGCTAGGGCCGGACCGCGCACTCTTACCTGCCGGGGTGCTGCGAGTGTCCCACCGCTCTGCACTACCAAGGACTCTTGTCATCTGCCTTAGGCGGGAAATGCTGTTGCTTGATTGCAACCCGGAGGTAAGACTTGGGCTCACAGAGCTCGAGCTTTTATCCTGCAGGCTCAAGCTTCCAGACGCATCGTCTCGGGAACGCGGGGACTGGCAACCGGGCGCTGCCTGGTCACGCCTCGTCAGAGCTGGTTTTGAAGTCGGGGGAGTTTTCCTGCCCGGAGGGCCGCGGAACTGAACAAAAATGAGGGGGGTGCTGGATCTGTTCTCTTCCCCGCAGGAGGATGGTCTGAAGCATTTGCTAGAGAAAGGGGCCTCAGTCAACGCACCCCCGGATCCCAGCAAGCAGTCGCCTGTCCACTTAGCCGCAGGAGGCGGCCTTGCTTGCTTGCTTCTCTGGCAGCTGCAAATGGGTGCTGACCTCAACCAGCAGGTAAGTAGGTAACTGATTGTTGCTGTGTACAGCCCTCCCCTCCGCCCAGATCCACACAAACATTTCTCACACACCAAGAACAACAATTTGTTTCAGTTGTTATAAACATGTCTATAGCAGTGATGTCCAATAGAAATAGAATGCAAGACATGAATGTAATTTTTTTTTTTTAAAGAGAGGGGGTTTCTCCTTGTTGGACGGACTGGTCTTGAACTCCCAACCTCAGGTGAGCCACCCATCTCGGCCTCCCAAAGTGGTGGGATTACAGGCATGAGCCACCACGCCCGACCTCTAATTTTTTTTTTTTTTTTTTTTTTTTTTGAGACGTAGGCTTGCTCTGTCACCAGGCTGGAGTGCAGTGGCGCGATCTCGGTTCACTGTAGCCTCAGCCTCCCAAAGTAGCTGGGACTACAGGCATGCGCCACCACGTCCCACGCCCAGCTTTTTTTTTTTTTTTTTTTTTTTTTTGTATTTTAGTGGAGACAAGGTTTCACCATGTTGGCCAGGATAGTCTGATCTCCTGATCCACCCGCCTTGGCCTCCCAAAGTGCTGGGATTACAGGCGTGAGCCACCGTTCCCGGCCGACACAGATGTAATTTTAAATGTTGTTTTTTTTTTCCAGCCTTGATGTGAGGATATGAGAAATTTCAAATTTTTAAGTAGCCACATTAATAAAGTGAAATGACACGTGAAATTTTAGTAATGTAATCCGATTGGTCCAAAATATTATCAGTTCATGGCTGAGTGTGGTGGCTCACGCCTGTAATCCAGCACTTTGGGAGGAGGAGGCAGGAGAATCACCTGAAGTCAGGAGTTCAAGACCAGCCTGGTCAACATGGAGAAATCCGTCTCTACTAAAAATACAAAAAAATTAGCCAGGCATGGTGGCGGGTACCTGTAATCCCAGCTACTGGGGAGGGTGAGGCAGGAGAATCGCTTGAACCTGGTAGGCAGAGTTTGCAGTGAGCCGAGATCGCACCACTGGATCCAGTCTGGATGACAGAGTGAGACTCTTGTCTCAAAAAAATAAAAACAAAAAAACCCAAAATATTATCAGTTCAATATGTAATCAACATAAAGCAACTGCTGATTAGATTATTTTATGCTTGCTTTTATTCTGTGTCTTCACAATCTGGTGTGACAGCATATCTCAAATCAGACTAGCCACATTTCAAATACTCTAGCTTTAAGTGGCTGTTGACTATCATACTGAACAGCATAGATCTACAGTTTATTTCAAAAGAAGTAATTGCTACATTACCAAGTCTCCCTGCAGCAATTGAAATACTTGTGAGACATGTCCACAACCATTCTAATTTCCTAAAGAACTTTCTTACTGTAGTTTGCATCTTCCATTGAATATTTAAGCTTGGGGAATTTTAAATTGTAAACTTTTCTGGGACAACTCTGTTTTTGTTTGCTTATATTTTAATGTATGTGGATATGGCTACAAGTTTTTATTCATTTATTCGTTTGTTTATTGAGACGGAGTTTTGCTCTCGTCGCCCAGGCTGGAGTGCAATGGTGTGATCTCTGCTCACTGCAACCTCTGCCTCCTGGGTTCAAGCGATTCTCCTGCCTTAGCCTCCCTAGCAGCTGGGATCACAGGTGCACACCGCCACGCCCAGCTCATTCTTGTATTTTTAGTAGATACGTGGTTTCACCATGTTGGCCAGGGTGGTCTCAAACTCCTAACCTTAGATGATCTGCCCACCTCCCGAAGTGCTGGGATTACAGGCATGAGCCACAGCACCTGGCCGCACGTATTTTTATTAATGAAAACTGTATGAAAAAGCAAACTAAAAGAACTTACCAAAAAATAAAAAGCTTTTACAGCTTACAGAAAAAAAAAAAAAGCTTGAATTAAAATTTCAGTCCATACAAGGCAGTTCTAAGTAGCTTCCTTAAATAGCTATTAGATGTCACTCACCAACTTCCATAAGAAAGTATTTTTGGGAGACTCTAAAATGCACTGTCTTACCTTAAGGATGTTTTAGGAGAAGCTCCACTACACAAGGCAGCAAAAGTTGGAAGCCTGGAGTGCCTTAGCCTGCTTGTAGCCAGTGATGCCCAAATTGAGTAAGTATGACATCAGTGGCTTCACATTTTATGTTTTCTTGGATTAAATAATCAGACTCCTGAAGCTTAGTTACATGTGCTTTCAAAAATAATGCTTGCTTAATTGATGATTTAGTGGTGTCATTTAAATGTTAACTTAGGCTATTGGTGCTGTCTAATACTACTCAGGTCGAGTAAGTAGGAAGTCAGATCCTGAGCAATTAGAGTTGCAATTCTGTTCATTAGACTGTATTCTACTTGAGTGTCGGTTTAGGAAAACCCATTCTATAGTTCTCATTGACTACCTTTGGGTACTTACCACTGTATTAAACATCAAATAATTCTTCATTCAAAAATGGAATGCCCACTCTATGCTGGATTCTGTTAGCTGCTGAGGATACAATAGTGACCAAAAATGCAATTTCCTTATGCATTCTTTACCTCTTCTGTTCTGCAACCAACATTTGTATGAGCCCAAAATTCCCTTGTAAGATATAAAAAAAAAAAAACACTTTAGAAGTTCAGTTTTTCATTTAACTCAATTTTTATCATATTTTCAGTTTATGTAATAAGAATGGGCAAACAGCTGAAGATCTCGCTTGGTCATGTGGATTTCCAGAATGTGCCAAGTTTCTTACAACAATTAAATGTACACAGACAAGAAAATCAAGTGAACGCTCTGATAGGGATGACTGTGTTCCTGTGCTCAGACAGAAACGAAGTTTTGGAAGTGCAGAAAATATCAGTGGGAAAAGGAAGTGTTGGTAACTCAGAGCTGCTGCTTTTTCCTCCCTCCGTGATCTCTTGCTTGCATAGCATTTATTATTCTATTAACATCGTAATACTGGACTAGAGTCTAGAGAGCAAAAATGCGCCCACATGGTAGAAGTTTGGGGATAAAACTCTTTTTTTAAAAAAGTTTTTAATGTTAATACGTTTTTTAAAAACAGATGTCACATGGGTTATGAAGAAGTCTGAAGAAACGCCTTCATTTCATGCAGATCTATAAGCTTCAGCTTTTGGCTTACCATATGTGTCTAAACTCCTGAGAAGGAGGAAAACCTTTCTTCCAAGTGAAGATCCATCTAAGAACACATGTATTTACATGCTTATAACATGCTGGTTGTGTATGCTTTGTCTTTTAAGTTATTAAAGGGATGTCTAAAAGATACCTTCTCCGTGCAGTATTTACAACCTTTGAAAAAGGTCATAAACTGTCAAACCAGAACCAGGATTTGATGTGAAATTAAACTGATTCTTTATTCACAAATTTATAATACCACTCTACTGCAGTCTTCGACTCTAATATATTTTAAATCATATTTGGTCGCTGAGGAAGACATAAGTTATAGTATGCATCCTTGTTCCAAAAGTCTGGGCCCTTCCATCCACACCAGCCCTGGATAGGGAGAAGGGAAAGGAAAACCTTTTACAAAGTTGCAAGGTTATGTCATGGAAATCATGACATCACACTCTGTCAGCACGACCTTTGGAAGAAGCCTCTAAATGCCTTTATCATTCAAGGATTTGAATTCCTACTAAGCATAGAAAAGTAACTTATCTGGGTCCCTTTGAGGTAGATTTTTGAACTTTTAAGTCTATATTCTTTTAATTCTATATAATTCATCATAAAAATCATTAAACAAGAAAAACTTACTTATAGTAACTGTTATTTCAGATACCACACTTTACTGATCTGAGATGTATAGTTTCACCACTTGGAATTGATAGCATGTGATAGGTGAAATGCCAGTCTCATTTTCTTAATAGTCCATAAAGGAGGGCAACAGAGTATTCAGTGGCATCTTAGGATTGAAATACGGTAGTGAGAAACCTCAGCTTGCCCCATGCTTGGCACTCTGTGCCCTTTCATTTCCAAATCCCAAGTATTAGTCAATTGTACTTTCTATGCTTCATGTCAGTATTCATCCTTTTTGCCAGCAGAAAAAATTACTTTCAAACAAACAAAATCTCATTTAGAATATGAAAAGTTCTCAGATTTCTTCTAGGGCCACTGAGTTATTAAAGAAGAAAACTTGAAGAAAAAGTCAATAACTGGTCTGTATTACATGATTCTCAAATGAAATGCTTTAAGAAATCCTTGCAAGGAGGCTGGCTGAGGATTCTGAAAATACCACCGAGTGAGTGACAACGAGTGAGTGACAAGCAGTGGCCTGACTCCTTCCTAAATAAGATACACATTGTTAAATAAAAAAAAAAGATGATAAAAGTAAAAAATCCTCCCCCAGTCCTATACCTCCCACTCTCCCTAGGTAACTAATATTCTATTTATCATCTCATTTTTTCAGCAAAACTTTGTCTATTAATTTAATGTCCTAAAATCTGTTTTTCTTAACAGACAAACACAAAAAAGACTCCACTATCTCAGTTTTAACCTTTTTTTTTTTTTTTTTTTTTGAGATGGAGTCTTGCTCTGTCGCCCAGGCTGGAGTGCAGTGGTGCGGTCTTGGCTCACTACAACCTCTGCCCCCCAGGTTCAAGCGATTCTCCTGCCTCACCTTCTCAAGTAGCTGGGACTACAGGTGCGCACTACCATGCTCGGCTAATTTTTTGTACTTTTGCTAGAGACAGGGTTTCACCATGTTAGCCAGGATGGTCTCAATCTCTGGACCTCGTGATCCACCCACCTCGGCCTCCCACAGTGCTAGGATTACAGGCATGAGCCACCACGCCCAGCCTTTAACCATTTTTTGATCCTTTTACACGTGAAGGCCTTGTCCAGGTAACCAGATCTAAACTTTTTAAAGGAGAAATGGTTAGAGAAGGTGTCAGAATGGGACTGTATAGGGTGATAGTGCTTAGCACATGCTTCTTTCCTGTGAGATGACCAGCCTGGGAACTTCAAACAGGAAAGCACCACAGGAGGGTAAAGAGGTCAGGTAGAGGTGGACTCTCCTCTCACCTCCTCGGTTCTTGGATTCAAGTCAGTAGTTCTAATGGCAGGACCTTGGCTTCATAGTTTCTTGTGTATACAAATAGAGCAAGGAGGTTTCTGCTATTGCACAGTTCTATAGAAACAGAACCAGCAAAGATGGAGACTGCAATTCTCAGAGAAAGGAATCAAGGACAACCCCTTACTCTAATTGTTCAGAAACCTCATCTAGATAATCCCATCTAGTGCAGAGCCCCTTGAGCCAACCAGAAAAGATAAATTTTATGATGAAAATAATTAAGGCTTCTCCCTGCCTTTAAGAAAAAATCTAAATGCCTGCTCACAAAGACCACCCTTTTTGACTGAGCTTGGCGTGTCCTTCCAGCCTCACCTCTTCACCTAGCCCTGGACACATTCATCTACCCGGAGTGCGGCTTCAGCGTGCCGCTACAGCATCGGCCTCGTAAACCCACCCAAGATAGAATTTTTTTTCTTGAGAGTCCTTTTTGGAATCCTTCTCTGTCCTACACTAAAGGTTTTTGGCTCCCTAAAAACCTCTTCTAATACCACTAGTGCTTAGGACAGTGCCTGGCATTGATTAGGTACTTAATAAATACTGAATGAATGAACACCTTGCTACAGAACAAGAATATCGCTACTATATTCAGTAAGATATGTGTACCAGTCAAAAACCTTTTATAGACTTCAAATTCCAAATGTAAAAGAGGAAAGCAAGGAAATAGAAAACACTTAAAACTGTAACAACACATTTCTATCCTGTTAGTCTTTACCCTTATTGTAAACAAGAGACTTTAGTAAACTGAGGATATAAGAGAGTTGGACTACACACATTAAAAACTTGTTTGTTTTTTTTTTTGAGATGGAGTTTCGCCCTTGTCACCCAGGCTGGAGTGTGGTGGCGTGATCTCGGCTCACTGCAACCTGCACCTCCCGGGTTCAAGCAATTCTGCTGCCTCAGCCTCCTGAATAGCTGGGATTACAGGCGCCCACCACCACACCCGGCTAATTTTTGTATTGTTTAGTAGAGACGGGGTTTCACCATGTTGGCCAGGCTGGTCTCGAACTCCTGATCTCAGGTGATCCAGTCGCCTTGGCTTCCCAAAGTGCTGGGATTACAGGTGTGAGCCACCGTGCCCTGCCAAAAACTCTTTAACATATTAAAACATTTTGTATTGTATTTTCTGCAATTTCAATGTATTTGGCAAAGAATATAAATGTTACTTAAAATTACAGTTCATCATGTTTTACAATACTTTCTCCAGAAGACTTGGTACTGAGTTTTCATATGTGAGAATTAGTTGACTATGAATTAACAATTTTTACCTCCTTTATCTGCTATTGTAAGTAAAAACAAATACTCTCAAATATGTATAACTTCAAACCCTTTATAGAATGAGATCAGGTTATATGTAAATAAAATTAGTCAAGCCTCCATAATGTCTAGCATACTGCTTAGCTATCTTTTGGTTCATTCTAAAATTCAGAAGTTTATGTATTCCACTCAACTATTTTAAGACACTGATAAACTTTGATACATTTGTTTATGAAAGCTCTAAAATCTCCAAAGTAATATTTATGAGTGTGTGTCCTACTATTAAGTTTAATAACTGAGAAAGTTTCTATAAAATTTAACCTAAATTTTGTCTTTTGCAATGTGCTTTGTTCCTGCACCTTCCCTGTACAGAGGCCTACTAACCACAGCCTCAGAAAGCCTCCTCACAGGGAGGATCACTGCCCTCGGCTTGCAGTCTTTCTGCTACCAGCCAGTCTGCGATCCTTCCTTTCTAGGTTCTCTGCTGCGTGTCTCAATTTGTGTTAAATGGATACTTACCTTTTCCAAAATAACTTGCAGGTCTTCAGCACCTGTATAATGTGGATCCAGAATCAGAAACTTTATCTGTCCTGTAATCTCATTCCATGCAACTCCTAGTATTGTGTGGGCCAAACTCCTCCCCCTATAGAAGAAACAGGAAATACAAATAAGGTATAAACAAATGTCAAATGCCTATTCAATTGAAAAAGACAGATTACTTTGCCTATTAACTGATCTAAAATAGCATTAAATGGACCACAATGTGAGATTTACTCTGAAAGAATACAATGACAGCTTTAACACATAAAAGATACAGTCATATCTATAATCACATAAAATTTATATTCTACCATCATATCCATATAGTTACCTAAATTGGATTTAGAAAGGGCCATAAACTGTTAACAACAGAGCAACAATCACTGCTGTGGTGCCTCTCTCAGCAGATGGTCCTGCTGCCTGAGTACCTCCAGTGATACAGCACTCCACTCTTTTTTTTTTTGAGACAGAGTCTTGCACTGTCACCCAGGCTGGAGTACACTGGGTGATCTCGGCTCACTGCGACCTTCACCTCCAGGCTCAAGCAATTCTCCTGCTTCAGTCGCCCAAGTAGCTGAGATTACAGGTGTGTGCCACCACACCTGCCTAATTTTTCTATTTTTAGTAGAGACAGGGTTTTGCCATGTTGGCCAGGCTGGTCTCGAACTCTTGGCCTCTAGTGATCCCAAAAGGCTGCGATTACAGGCGTGAACTACTGGGCCCTGACCTACTCATTAAGTTCTTTCTGATATTTTGCCGACATCAGCCTCCATTTCCTTTTTTTTTTTTTTGAGACAGAGTCTCACTTTTGTCACCTAGGCTGGAGAGCAGTAGAATGATCTTGGCTCACTGCAGCCTCCACTTCCTGGGTTCAAGCAATCCTCCCGCCTCAGTCTCCTGAGTAGCTGACACTACAGGCTTACGCCACCATGCTGACTAATTTTTATATATTTTTTTGGAAGAGATGAGGTCTTGCCATGTTGCCCAGGCCGGTCTCGAATTCCTGGATGCAAGCTATCCTCCTGCCTTGGCCTCCCAAAGTGCTAGGATTACAGGTGTGAGCCACTGCACCTGACTTCTGCCTCTATTTCTTACACACTAGTCTCAGCGTGCCTTCTGTCATCACAAGACAGGTCTTGTTCTTCACAGAATTATGCATCTTTAGATCAGCTAATTCAATCTTCTTATTTTACAAATAAAATCCAGAGAGGTAAGTAATTTGCAAAATGTCACAAAGCCAGCATTAGAGTCATGACTTAGGAAGCTCAGCTGGACCACCTCCTCTTTTTAATACTGCTCTCAGGTCTTTAATTGTTTGAACATAGCTACCACTTCTCAGCCTTTACTTCTTCTGGTTATTATAATCTTTTTTGTAACCTTTAAGTCACCTTGGACATTTTTTTCAGTATCCAGAAATCCATACATATGGTGTAAAAGTTAATTTCAAAACTAAAATGACTGATTTTATGCAACATTAAATATTTATATTAATAAGTTTTACATACTACTCACTCTACCAAAAAAGATGTCTGAAACACTTTACCAATCATAACTGGAGTTCCTTCGCTTTGGAAATGATGAGCCAGTTCCCGTCCTTGAGAGGCCATTTCTGAACCTTGGCTAAGAAGAAACCATTTTCTATCAGATGAACTACTTCCAACACAACGGTCAAATAATGAGCTAGGAGACAAAAAATTCTTTTCTTTTCTGGGTGGTTATTGAAAAAATACATAAATGCAAATAAATAAAATTAAGTGATAGGGGGAACCGAGAGAGCAATTAAACCATGCAATTTAAGGCAACATAAATTCGAAATACTTAAGGCCACCAAGTGTGCTAGGAAGAAGCTAGAAGACCTTGGTCTTCTGCTTCTTGAACTGCATCAGAGGAGGTCCTGGGTTTTTGGTTATTTTTGAGACGGAGTCTTGCCCTTTTTGTATTTTTAGTAGAGACAGGGTTTCACCATGTTGGCCAGGATGGTCTTGATCTCCTGATCTCGTGATCCATCCACCTCAGCCTCCCAAAGTGCTGGGATTACGGGCATGAGCCACCGTGCCCGGCCGAGTCCTGGGTTTTTAACATTAAGTTAAAACGTCACCTTGAGGCTCAGGGAGTTCTTATGGATGGACTTAATCAGAAGAATAAGTGTTAAGTCCTGGGTTCTTGTCTTCTTGCTGGTAGACTTCTTAGTCTGTATTTCTTCATCTTTAAATAGGGACCCAAAATATCTGACCTGTCTACATAACGGAGGAGAGTCTAGGACTGAAATATATGCCTGTAAAATCACTGTGAAAACTGTAAAGTGTTTTCAAGTGCAACATACTGTTTTTTAGGGAATATCAGAATTTTTACTTTTGAGAAGAGAAAGAAAGATGGGTTGATGAAGGGAGGTATTTTTGGGGTGGGAGGTGCCAGGTGGTGCTAAACCTTAGCTCTTGCTTAATGAGGAATGTATAATGTTTTAATGTGCCAAAACTGTCACTTTTAAAAAAAGTTCTTCACTGTTTAGGCTGTCACTTTTTTTTTTCCCCAGATGGAGTCGCCCTCTATCACCCAGGCTGGAGTGCAGAGGCGCGATCTCAGCGCAGTGCAACCTCTGCCTCCTCAGTTCAAGCGATTCTCCTGCCTCAGTCTCCTGAGTAGCTGGGACTACAGACATATGCGCCACCATACCTGCCTGACTAATTTTTGTATTTTTAGTAGAGACGGGGTTTCACTATGTTGGCCAGGCTGGTCTTGAATGCCTGACCTCAGGTGATCCACCCGTCTGGGGCTTCCCAAAGTGCTGGGATTACAGGCATGAGCCACCGTGCCCGGCCAGTCTGTCATTTTTTACTACTGATTTCCATAACCACTGGGTACTGATACAATGAGGACAATGTTAATATAATTAACAATGGAAAATGCATTTTATTTGTTTTTTTGTTTGTTTTCCTTTTTTTTTTTTTTTTTTTAGAAAATGTATTTTCAAACATAAGCTCATGCAATCAGCAGTAAGCTAGTTGTGGTAATAGAAAATGATGTTTAATTTATTTACAGTTTCTCATTTTAATATTAGAATTATGGTTAAGATACATTGGAAAAGATAAAATGAATACATTATTTGGACATATTACTGGAGTATTAACATCTCAGGAAGAAAAAGAGCAGGAGGTAACAAAAAGGTTAGTCACAGATCAACATTTAACTCAAACTTTTTAAATGGCTGGAGAAGAAACTGTTAATAGAATTTTTATGACTTTATTCAACGTTAATATATTTTTAAGTTTTCCTCTTCTAGGCTAAAATTAGGCCTAGATAATGCAAGTATATATTACATCACAAAGTTTATTCATAAACTCAGAGCCTTCCAAAAAAAAAAAGTGAAAAAAAATTAAGGTTAAAAAAATGAGATTTATAAAGCAATGAGGTAATAAGGAAGAAGGGAAAGGAGTAACAATAAATAAGAGAAGACACCATTTTTCTATTTTAATTAAAATGACAGACTGTCACTTTGAAATGATTTATCTAATTTCTAAAGTGTCCTTACCTGACAAACAGTATTTTTGAGGTGATGCCAATCAACTGGTTTAGTACCAGCTGTACCTCAATAGATCCAATCCATTGCCGTGATCCGACAAATGCTGCTGGTTTGTCACCGGCGTCAACTAGAGCCTGTATGTGTTTAAAAATATAGAAAATCCACACACAAGACAGCTATTAAAAACTATATTTAGGGCATTTTCCCTGATTACCAGTAAAATAATATTTTTTTTCTTCAAAACAGTAGTAAGTCTGCGCCATGAGGTAACAGACTCATCGATGTAATATTAAAGGCTAATGAAATGTACAGCTGATTATAATTTAAAGTGGTGTGTTCTGTACCTGCTGAATTTCTCTGTGTGTTGGAATGGACCTCTCTGTGTATCCCTGATGTCTGAACCAAGAGCAGATGGTCTGCAGAGATCGGTAAGCACAGCCCCAGCCATTGTCATCTATCCGATCCTGCATATAATGATGATAACCGTATATGCCCTGGACCACATACACCTATACACAGAGAAGAAACACAGTGAAATATTAACTTACGATAGAAGTACATATTCTGCATATACTCCTGAATTATGTTTTAATGTTCTTAGACTGTTACTTTAGTTCCTTATAAAAATGCCTTCACAGATCTATGGTTTAACATTATACCTTTTTGGCTTTTTATTTGAGGTTCGAAGTCCTTACCAAGGGGCCCAGCAGGACCTGCCGTCTGGCCTGTCCAACCTCATCTCCTAAACTTTTCCCTATTGCTCCCTCTACTTTTTGATTCCCCACATTCCAGGGACAATATGACCTCAGAGCCTCATGGATCTCTTGGCCTGGAGCTTCTTTTTCCAAATTAAGTGTACAGCTTGCACTCTCACTTCACTCAGGTCTCCATTGAGATGTCAGAGGTCTTCCTTGACCAGTCAATCTACAAATGGCCCATGCATTCTCTCACCACCCTACCCTCACCTCACCCATCATCTGTGTCCTTTTTATGTTTTTACAAAGTATATCACTACTTGACACATTACTTATTTAAAAAATACCTGCCTGCCTACAGTAATAAGTGAGCTCAGTGAGTACATGCACTGTGTCTTACTCACTTTTGGGCCCCAGCTTCTACAACATGCCTGCACACAGTTGATATAAATGTTGTTGAATAATAAATGCTGAATGAATGAAGGAAGGAATAAAGGAATGAACAAACAAATGAAGCGTCCATGTCATGGGACACAGGAAGAATGTCTGTGCAAATTTATAAACCTGCCATGATTACAGCCCAGGTATGTTATTTGACGACTCTAAATTAAGGGTCAAAAATTAAGATAAATAAATTATTAATATAACATATATTCTTACTTATAATAATGCTAAGAATGCATACGTCTTTTTTTTAGAAATCTGGGTTTTGCTTTTCATATTTTGAGATTAGGTCTCCCTATGTTGCTCAGGTTGGTCTTGAACTTCTGGGCTCAAGTGATCCTCCTGCCTCAGCTTCCTGAGTAGCTGGGATTACAGGCACACACCACCACACCTGGCTCCAAACTGATACTATGTTTTAAAAATTAGGTGAGAAGACGGGGGCAAAGATAGAACCCTTACCCAACAATTAGAGAATATATATTCTGCCCAAGCAGCACAGGTAGAAAAATTTATAACTTGACCACTGTGGTAGGCTGAAAAGTGGCTCCCAAAAGGTATATATATCTTAATCCCTGGAGCTTGTGAATGCACCCTCTGTGCCAAATAGTAAAAGAAAAAAGTATTGATAGATATGACTAAGTTAAGGATTTTAAGATGGGGGAGATTATCCTGGATCCTAGCGGGCCCTAAATGCAATCACACATATCCTTAAAAGAGAGGGGCACAGGAGGAGGAGAAGGCAGAGATCAGAATTGATGGGGCCACAAACCAAAGGATGCCGGCAGGCACCAGATGCTGGAGGCATTAAGGAATGGACCGTCCCCAAAAGCCTATGGAGGGAAGGTGGCCCTGCTGACACTGTGATGTCATCCCAATGATACCGCTTTTGCACCTCCAGAACTGAGACAATACATTTCTGTTTTAAAGCCATCAAGTACGTAATTTTTTTTTAGGTAACCAATACAAGTTTCAATAAATTTCAGAGTTAGTTTCACTTAGAATTCTTTCTGATCAGAAGGCAAGAGTCAGAAACCAGTTAAAATAAAAAAAGAAAAAAGGAAATAAATACATTCTGACATATTTGGACATAACAAATACTTCTAAATAATACATAGACAAAAGAAAAACCATAATAAAAAAATAAAAAAATACTTAGAAGTGAACAAAACTAAACTCCTTCAAATTAACCCTGTAAGATACACTAAAAGCAGTGCTTTGCTTAAAATTTAAAACCTTACATTAGAAAGTAAGAAAGTTGGCCAGGCACAGTGGCTCATGCCTGTAATCCCAGCACTTTTGAGGCCAAGGCGGGTAGATCATCTAAAGCCAGGAGTTTGAGACCAGCCTCGCCAACATGGTGAAACCCCGTCTCTACTAAAAATACAAAAATTAGTCAGGTGTGGTGGTGGGTGCTGGTAATCCCAGCTACTCGGGGAGGCTGAGGCAGGAGAATCGCCTGACCTGGGAGGCAGAGGTTGCAGTGATCCAAGATCACGCCACTGGCACTCCAGCCTGGGCAACAAGAGCAAAACTCTGTCTCCAACAACAACAACAATAACAAAACTTCACACCATTGTGCTCTAGCCTGGGCAACAAGAGCGAAACTCCGTCTCAAACAAAATTCTCTAAAAAAACTAAAAAAGAGGGAACATTAACCCAACTCATTCAACAAGCCAGTATATTGCTAATAAAAAAGCAAAATAAGGCTGGGCATGGTAGCAAACGTCTGTAATCCCAGCATTTTGGGAGGTAGGTTGATCACCTGACGTCAGGAGTTCGAGACGAGCCTGGCCAACATGATGAAACCCCATCTCTACTAAAAATACAAAAAATTAGCCAGGCGTGGTGGTGGGTGCCTGTAATCCCAGCTACTCGAGAGGCTGAAGCAGGAGAATCACTTGAACCCGGGAGGCAGAGGTTGTAGTGAGCCGAGGTCATGCCATTGCACTCCAGCCTGGGCGTCAAGAGTGAGACCCCGTCAAACAAAGAAAAAAGCAAAATAAGAACAGTACGAGAGAAGAAAATTATAAGCCAGTATCATTCACAAAACATAGATGCAAAAATCGTAAAATATTAGCAAATGGAATCCAGGGGGAATCAAAAATAATGAATCATAACCACACTGAGTTTGTCTCATGAATGCAAATCTATATTGTTGAAAGATTTGTGCTAAAGTATTCAAGGGTAAATAATATAACTTTTCTTGAAATGGTTCAGAGGGAAAAAAAAAGAGGGAGAAATGAAGCAGATATAGCTAAGTGTTAACAACTTGCACATATGTATTGAGAGGTACAGGAATGTTCATTGCCTAAACAGCAAAAACCTTGGAAAACAATCAGAAATATAACTGAACGATGGTTAAACAAAATACCAGAGGTAAATCTTTGATATGTAACATTGAGTGGAAAAGCAAGCTGCAGAGACTACGAACAAAATGATACCATTTTTATAAAAGTTAAAAATATGCAATATTAAAAGCAACATTGCTGAGATTAATATGTAACATATATAGTGAAACTATTTTTTAAAAAGGAAGGAAATGATGAACACAAAACCCATAATAGTTCCTCTTGGAACTGTGTCTGGGAGGCAGAAGAGTGGATAAGGAAAGAGCACAGTCAGATTGGTAACGTTTTGCTTCTTAAATTAGGTAGGGGCTCCCTGGTATTCATTTTCCCACTGTGCTTTACAATTTGCATATGCGTTATATGTACGTATCAAATATTACATGATAAATATGTAAAGTATACATTTTTCTTATGTCTTTGTAATACAGATATAATGAACCTATTTTATTGTCAAAAATCAGTCAGTATTCATTCAACACCTTCTGTGTGTCCAGGTTCTTCTAAGGAACTATTCTTTTTGCGAGGAACTCTCTATGGAAGCTGGTCGGCCCACAGCTTTTGCAGATGGATCTGCTGTCCTGAGTACACTCTAATGACTCAGATCAAAAGTGGGCCCCTCACTCTCTAGGGTAGGTATTGTATCATATATTCACTCTTAATTCTTAAGATTTCCTCACAAGTCTCCTGGATGCTCAGAAGGTATTAATACATGCCACAATACGATGGCCAAATTTTCTTTCTCTTGGGAATCTGAATTGAGAGGTGCAGTGTTAGCCAGGTAGCCGGGAGCAGGAAATGCAGTTGGAATGAAGCATATGCTGAGCAGCTAAGAAAGAACAGGAAAAAGTGACACACAAGCTGAAACAGTGAAGACACAGAGGGTCTGAGGCTGAGAAAACAGAGTCAAAGCTAAGAACAGGCCAGTTAGCATCACAAGCATTTACAGAAAGCAAAAGAAATGCCACCAAGGTCTTCACGTAGTCCCTGAGAGAGACTGAAGACAGCTGCCAGTCACAGGGCTGCTGTTTCTAGGAGGCCCAGCTGTACTGGCATGCCTAATCTTGGATGCCTATGAGGTCCTTTCTCACTGGCCTCCATGTATCCTTAAAGTAACCCTTCCACCACCCTCCACTAATTCACTCTGATTTGAGCTACCTTTAGTAAGGATCTATCCCTGGCAACCGGCTATATTCTACATAGAAAATAAGTCTAGTTCCTCATTACTTATCCTACAGTGGTCAGGCACAATGGTTCATGCCTGTAATCCCAGCACTTTCGGAGGCCTACATGGGTGGATCACTTGGGGTCAGGAGTTCAAAACCAGCCTGGCCAACATGGTGAAACCCTGTCTCTACTAAAAATACAAAAATTAATCAGGTGTGATGGCAGGCAGGTGCCTGTAACCCCGGATACTCAGGAAGCTGAGGCAAGAGAATCACTTGAACCCAGGAGGTGGAGGTTGCGGTGGGCTGAGATTGTGCCATTGCACTCCAGCCTGGGTGACAAAATGAGACTCTGTTTCAAAAAAAAAAAAAAAAAAGACTTATCCTACAGTGTGGTTTGGGTAGACTATGCCCTTAATTAGCTTGATTTCTCAGGTTCAGAATAAAAAAATGGGACAAGCCTTTAAAGAAATAAGAGAATTTTAGAAAGAGAAATGTGGTATATACTACCTATTGCTAACTTTTCTAGACCATTGTTAATTACTGCTATCTTAAGCAATGTCTGTTAACAGAGATGGGTGATAATCATGTTTTAGGGATGACATATATAATGAATCAAGTCTTCTACCGGATACCAACAAAAAACAAGTAATAACATAACCGATCAAGTGACTCCCATAAATAATTAGTTAAACTCACCATGCCAGTCTCCATGTTAGGGGGTTAAGATAAGTATGTGGATTTCTAATGTAACCATCTTTGTATGGCTCATCTGGAAAGTGATAAGCATTAGACCTTTTGAAATAGGGTCTGTCATGAGGCAGACTGAAGAAATCATGTAACTCCTAAAAGAAATCAGAATCAATAGAAAAAGTTTTGGTGATTTAGATTCCTAGTCAATAAATAAAGATGTTATTAAAACACAGAAAATCATATATGGGTTATAAAAGCTTCCAAACACTTATGATTTAATTCACTAACATCAAAGATGGTGAAAACTGAACTAAAACCAAGTAAGATTTATTTTCATTTGAAGGATGAAAATAAATGAAGAGAAAAATGATTATAAATTGTTAGAGTAAGAGAACTGAGATAATTTTAAAATAATTATTTATTATAACATAGTCTGTAAAAATACATCCAGGCTAAAGACCGATTTTGAAATGGCCTTGTAAATGAGTAAATTATAATTAACAATAATTATATCAAAGTATTTTGAAAAAATCATGGCTAGAGTGCTTTATAAATATTTTATATTTTAAGTGTAGTGATTAAATTACAGAGAAGTTAGTGATATAAAACCAAGCAATACGGCATGAAAATAAATACACATATATGTTTAAAATGTGATATTTTCTCAACTGAATAAAAACATGTAACAGTTACTTTAAAAAGTTTGACATGTTTTTATCATATCTTCTGTTTATTCTAGTGGTTTGAATAGATCAGCTACTATAGCTATTGCTTCTACAAATCAAGTCACCTCCACATACAGAGGGTCAGGGTATTATCTCTTTCTAAGGACAGAAATTAGGAAGATGCTCCATGGTCTAATTTGATGGGTTCTAAGCAAGTCCACATATAAAAAACATGTACTCCAAAACCAGTCATTTTGCCAATAAATCTCGGTACTTTGAATGCTGGTCATGTTTACTCCAAAATTCCTCTAATAAACCTCAAATAACCTTGCTTGTGAAGTATTATTACCATAAATCCTACTCAGAATTAGTAAAGTTATCATTTTTCTTCCCTAACTGTAATCTTGTCTCTTTTACAAATGCGGAAGTTATAGAAATTTGTTAATACCAGCTACTTCAGGCATGTAAGCACATTTTCATTTCTATATGTCACTATAGAAAAATATTAAAATTTCACAGAATATATAACCCCACTGAACATTTAAAATTAAAATGTTACATACAGGTTCAACATAACGTTTTTTCATCAATACTTAAGTTTCATGAGAACAGAATTAAATATGTAAAATTAATAGACCAATAACTTCCACACTTTTAAGTTAAATCACAAAATAACATGCATTTATTGGAAATAAAAAATTAAATACAAAATGAATGATAGTTATTATTGTTTTGTTTAAGAATAAATGAACTGGTTTTACCTTTCTGTAGGCCTGCAGCTGACCATCTGGTATTCCCGAAGGATATGAAATTGTTACAAGATTTTTTTTCCCTGGTAATAAAAAGTGCAGTGGTTCAGGGACCATAACAGATGTTCCTTTCATATATTTCAAAATGCATTTTTCCATATCAGTTAGTTGATTATGAATTGCATCAACTAGAAGTTTACGAACTCTGTGGGGGGGTAATATATAAGTGTATTAACAAAAGTTATAGTGTCTACAATAAAGAAAAGTGCAGAGCTAATATATCCTTAAGACAGTAAAAAACTTGACTGGATCAGGTTTTTTAAAGGAAGTCTGAATTATGCATTATAAAAGAAACTGTGTATTTGCTCTTTGTGGATAAAGGGAAATCCTCCAGTTTTTTTTTTTTTTTTTTTTTGAGAATGGAGTCTTGCTCTGTCGCCAGGCTGGAGTGCAGTGGTGAAACCTTGGCTCACTGCAACCTCAGCCTCCTGGGTTCAAGCGATTCTCCTGCCGCAGCCTCCTGAGTAGCTGGGACTACAGGTGCGCACCACTACGCCCTGCTAATTTTTGTATTTTTAGTAAAGATGGGGTTTCACCATGTTGGACAGGATGGTCTTGATCTCTTGAGCTTGTGATCCACTCACCCTGGCCTCCCAAAGTGCTGGGATTACAGGCGTGAGCCACTGCGCCCAGCCAATCCTCCAGGTTTTAGCATGCTACCCTACTTCCTCCAAATAACCATTTCATTAATAGATGGCTCTTAGGTTAATAGTACACAAGGAGAAAAGCACACCTTAGGTATGCCTACAGGATATATAAACATGGGTTCTGATTACTTTGGGGAAGGGCCCTCATTTAAATGTGGCAGTGGTACTATAAAAAGACTTACTTTCCCCATGTTTCTTCTGGAGCAACAGATACAACTGCATCGACAGGTAAAGTCATATTAACATAATGGTGTCCTCCACTTTCCCTTTCAATGATGGGTGTTACAGCTGCCAGGGAGGTTGACATTTCCAGCATAAGATCTATATTTACTATTTGATGCTATATAGATAAAAAGTAAGAGTCAACTTGTAGTACATTAAACACTAAATATAAAGAATAAGTAAAAAGTCTTTAAAATGTCTTTTTTATTAAGAAAAAAAATTTAAGACAAGTCAAGTACAGTAGTGAAAAGGGGTGAAAGAATAGAACAAGGAGTTCAATCTGTAACTGGCTGTGAACGATCAGCTGAGATAACTCACTACCCTCAGACCAGCCAGTAAAAGGACTTTTTAAGGATTGTATATAAAGCTACACTACAGTAAAAAGATTAAAAGCACAAATATTATTTTAAAAAGAAATGATTTTCTGCTTCAAAATAATGTGGGGAGAGAGATTAGGAAGTAAAGATGAAATGAGGCTGGCCATGTGTGGATAAATGTTAAATCCAGGCATAGGTTCACTGGGGTTCATTACATGATTCTCTCCACTTTTATACTGATTTAAAATTTAAAAAAAATCATATGAACATAAAATTAACCACACACCAAAGGAACTTTTAAACACATATTATAACTATACCCCCTGGTCTGATACATAAATAACTATAAACAAATAATAAACTCTACTTTGTAGGTTTGATTTTTACAGGGATATGAAACAACCATTCCGAAATTTCCACTAAACAAATCTCGCAAAATATTGAGGATCCTGGGAGTCAGACTTCTCACTGTGAAAGGGTCAAGCACTGTAGGGTTGAAGTGGAGTGGGAGGCAGCAATGTAGGATCTACAGATAAAAATGAATGTGCTGTGTGTGTGTGTGGATAGTATAAATATATAAAAGTATGTGCTCATGGAAAAATGACTGATTCTCCAGCTAGAACAGGGAAAGCACATGTTGTACCTGAACATCTGATGGAAAAAACAGGAAGTGCTCAAAATTGCAATGTTAGAAGAGCACTGGAGCCAGCCTGAAGAAGCTTCTATTGGCCAAATCTTGGAAAATGTGAGCATCAAAGCAACTAATGATAGTACCAGATCATAAACCACTGTATAAAGTAAGAATCCACGGCAGATAATACAGAAGGAAAGGACATTTTTAGAAAAATCACCACTTTGTAATCACCAGATCAATATTGGATTCTGGCAAAAATTATCAATGGATGCTAAAAGTGGTGGGTAAAAATCTGATAAGGACTAAAGTAAGTTATATATGCAGTATCAAAGTATTTTCCCACCAGATACTAATTATAAGGGAAAAAATAATACCTTTACCATGGAGAGAACTGGTGGATACCATCTTAAGTAAGTGATTAGAGTTAACCTCACCAATAATAGGAACAGACTGATAACTGTTTCTCTTTAGTATGCTGTGCTGAGGACACCACATCACGTCTGTGGTATTCCTGTCAATAATGTATGACCTGAATCTAATAACAAGGAAGCATAAAACAAACCCAAAAGAGGAAGAGTCTTAAAAAGAACTCACCTGTACCCCCTCAAAATGTGAAGCTCCAACTAGTGGCAATTTTCAATTCATTTTCTCCAGCCCACAATTATTTTGTGCATTCCACATCTGTAAATCTAACAGCTCATCTGTACATCCTACTGAGGTCTTAAACACGGCCCAAACCATCCTCATGTCCTCCTTACCTTCCCTGTTTACCCAAGCAAGAAACTGATGCCAGTTAGTTTACAAGCAAAATCCACTGTATCTCTAATCTCTTGTATCCAATCCCTGTTCTCTAGTTCCATAGCTAGTGGTTTAGTTAGGCCTCTTCTAAAGAGGCCCATGCCCACCTCTCCAGCCTTATGTCCACACATTCTCTCTCTACTAGCCTAGAAACACTGCAGTCATATTAACTTCGCACAACTTCCTGCCTTGAAGAAGTGTCTCCATTTTTTATCTTCAGCATCTCTTAGAATTTGTGACGCAGGGCAGGTACTCAGTAATACTGGTTCAAAATTAACAGAACCGGCCGGGCGTGGTAGCTCACGCCTGTAATCCCAGCATTTTGGGAGGCCGAGGAAGGTGGATCACCTGAGGTCAGAAGTTCGAAAGCAGCCTGGCCAACATGGTGAAACCTCATCTCTATTAAAAATACAAAAATTAGCTGGGCATGGCAGGCACCTCTAATCCCAGCTACTAGGAGGCTGAGGCAGGAGAATCGCTTGAACCCGGGAGGCGGAGAGTTGCAGTGAGCCGAGATCGTGCCATGGCACTCCAGCCTGAGCAACAAGAGCGAAACTCCGTCTCAAAAAAAAAAAAAAAAAAAAAAACCAGAACCAAGAATAGTGTGAAGAAAAATAAATCATTTACTATTTGTCATCTGTGGCACACTGTGTCACTCTGTCACGCTTCAGAATGCCTCATTTTATTTAAAACAATTTGTAAATGTACTTAGGCTGTTTTATTTTTGTGGGAGCAAAGAAAGCATTATTTAAAAAAAACCCTTTTGAGATTATGTACTATAGTAAGACAAAAGCTTACATATGTAAAAGTTACATGATAACTTTTGGCAAGTCATTTCATCTTTTTGGACATCAATATTCTGACCTATAAGAAGACGGTTAGGTTAAATTATTTCTGAGATTGCACTCAGTTCCAAATTCAAAGATTTAACATTTTTATGAGTAGAGAAGATAGATGATTTGCTTACCATGTCTGATAACTTCTTGTCTTTCTTTCTCATGAATTTTCGTTTTATATCTTCTTCTGGCTCAAATCTAAATTTTTAATACACAAAGACATTTATAATATGAAATGATTTGAAAACATCTCTAGAAATCTTCAAACATACTCACTGAATAAAGCGCAGTATGTTCTTACAAGCAGAAACATCAGTCAATTCTCCAGGAATGGTGTTTATGTCACTGCTAGGCCATATATACACTGAACTGTGGCAAATTCTGAACACGAGAGCGTTGAAGAAAGCTTAGTTGACAGGTCACTCAACACATGTTTCAGTGCCTTCTTGAGAAAAATTTCTAAATTAAAAGAATATAAATAGAAGTTAAGAAAAACAAATTTTCAGCATGAATGGTTGCAAACACACACAGAAGTAGAGCACAGTGAAACTCAATACTCACCCCCCACATTCAATAATCATTTAAATGTTTTTTGCCTATTTTTTTAAAAAATTGAGATAAAACTCCCAGACCATAACATTGATTCTTTTAAAGCATATAATTTAGGGCTTTTGCTATATTCATAAGGTTTTATAATCATCTCTAATTCTAGAATGTTTTCATCACTCCAGAAAGAAACCCTGTACCTACCAGCAGTCATTTCTCATTCCCCCTACATTTCTCTAATTGAACATTTTCTAATCTACCCGCTACATCTTTGCTAATTTGCACATGGTACTCCATGGGCTGGCAGGGGTGCCGAACACAATATCCAAGTTTAAATCCCATTCAATCCATTTACTAACTATAGGGTCTTACAATGTTATCTCTTACCCAGCTCCATTTGCAAAATGAAAAGAATCTCAGCAGACTACCCATGGCGATTATGAACTTCCCTTTGTCTTTATGGATTTGCCTATACTGGACATTTCACATAAGTGGAATCACACATTACATGGCTTTTTGTGTCTGGCTTCTTTCAGTCAGCATAATGTTTCACATGTACAGTAGCATGAATCAGTACTTTATTCGTTTTTATGGCAGGATAACATTCCATTGTATGGATATACCAATTTTGTTTTCCATTCATAAACTGATGTACATTTGTTTCCACGTTTTGGCTGTCATGTATATGCTGCCATGAACATTTGTGCATCATTTAAGTTTTTGTGTGGATGTTTTCAATTCTCTCGGGTGATCATCTAGAGTAGAATTTCTGGATCATATAACAACTCTATATTTAACACTTTCAGGAACTGCCAGACTGTTTTCCACCACAGCTGCACCATTTTATATTCCCATCAGTAATGTATAAGGGTGCTAATTAACATTAAAATAATGTATTACTTATAGCAATAAAACTATTGAATGACATTTTAATTTCTTAGTCCTTTTTGTCCTTGGACTATACCCCACTACGATTATACAATCAAAGTCCCGTGTTCTAAAGTCACAGTTGTTTTTTTTTTCTTTGTATGGTTATGTCACCAACCTGATATTTGCTTTAGTTTGTTTTTGTTTTCAAGGATTTCCTCTGAATAGACTTAAAATATGTTTGAATATTCAAAAAATTAGAGTATTTTAGTATTTTTGAATATTCAACATATTCAATTTGGAAACATCACTGTGTTTCCAAAGTCGAAACAATATAAGAAGATATAGTCAAAGAAGACAATCTTTAAATACTCGTCTTAGCCTTATACTCCTAAATCCTAAGCCTATTTAACCTTGTAGTTAAATATTAATTCAGTGACCTGAGTCTGCTGAAAGAGTATTTTAAAAAATTATAAAAAATGACCACATTGGTATCTTGATAAATAAATACTTTGGGGCTATTGTAGAGAAGAGAGTACTCAGAACAAGTCAGATCTTAAAATATCTTGGTATGTTTCAGAAAGCAGAATTTAAAGATTTCAACTATACTACAAAAGACAAACATCATTCTTAAATTATCTTCTGTTTATCCCTAAAGGACTATTTGGTAAAGTGACCTAAAAAAATTGTGAAGCTTTTGAAGTTAAGCTTTTCCATTTTCTATATTTTCACATTAATGAGAGTCCCTTTGTTGAGTGTTGACAGAGTTCGAGAAAAGAGGAGGAATACAATCAAGTCAGAAGACAAATTTGAATATATTAATTACTAGGTAAAAAGTATCTGTAGTCCTTGTTTACATTTGATTACTGGATTATCTATTGATTAATAGATTAATTCTACTTTGGAATAAGATTATAGTGAAGTATGTTTCAGTTTATATCAAGTTGTGAAATGTAAGGTTTTATCCATAAAATAACATTTTAGGAAACAACTCACTCTACTAATAACATAGGCCTAAAAATGAGTTTCATTTAGTCCTTATAAAACGGTTCTCATCTTAACGGCACATTAGAATTACCTAGAAAGCTTACTGATGCCTGGGTCTCTGTCTCAGAAATGTAGTTTAATGTAGTCTGGTGGAGGGATTCAAATACGCACCAAACTGAGACCAATATATTAGTTGAAGGGATGGGTGGAAAAGAATATTCTGCGCCCTCTCCCTCCCCTTCCACGGGGCTAGTAAAGGATGGTCAGCGGCAATCTCCTTCAAGGAATGCTGGTATCTGATACAGTCTAGATGTTTGTCCCCTCCAAATTTCATGTTGAAATGTGATCCCCAATGTTCGAAGTGGGGCCTGGTGGGAGGTGTTTGAATCATAATCCCTCATGAATGGCTGGGTGCCATCCTCACAGTAATGAGTGAGTTCTCCCTCTTATCAGTTCACGAGAGACTTGGTTCTTTAAAAGAGCCTGGCACCTCCTCCCCCTCTTCTGCTTCTTCTTTGCCATGTGATACACTGACCCCACCTTTACCTTCCACCATGACGAAAGTGTCCTGAGCCTCACCAGAAGCAGATGCTGGCACCATACTTTTTGTACAGTCGGCAGAACTGTGAGCCAAATAAACCTCTTCTTTATAAATTACCCAGTTTCTGGTATTTTTTATAGCAATGCGAAACAGACCAAAACAATACTTTTCATTCCTTATCTTTCTGAACCTTTCTGTGGCTTCTGGCACCACCAGTCGTACTTTTCACAAGTGATTTAATTTATCATGAAGGTGTTAACTAGCATTCTTCAGAGACATTACATTCTCTAGCTCCAACTCTGACCACTCTCTTCTAAATTTCTGACTCAGCCAAATGCCTGCTGGGAATCTGTACTTGACCTTCCACTGGCATCCCAAATGAAACAAATCTGAAACACAACTCATCCCATTCCTCCTCTGATGTTCTTTATCTCAGTTTGTGGCTGTAGTTCAATTCAGCAACAGGAAGACATCCTAGAATTTGCTTCATATAAACCTTTTTGATTTTTCTCCCATAGAGTTTTTATACTCATCCCCATATAAGGTAGTACTAAGAGAGTGGGTTCTGGAGACTCAGGATTATATATACAATTGCAAGTCTGTAATGTGCAATTCTCGATGCACATTTACAATGTGCTCATTGTGGGTATTTACATTTATTGTGACAATGAAGAGAGGATTACAGTTTCTTAAGAAACGGGACATCTTTTTCTAATTTGCACAGAGGTGCTCCGTGGGCTGGTGGGTGTGCTGGGACACAGTGTCTAAGTTTAAGTCTCATTTACTAACTATATAATCTTAGTTTATCCTATCTCTCACTCAGCAGTTTCATTTGCAAAATGGAGATAATCTCAGTATATTTCACTATCAACTTTCTAATAAAAAAGAATTTTTCAGAAGACCTACCATTAGGGGTAGCTAGCTGAAAAGCCAAATCTAGGCCTCCTCTTATTCTGAAGAGTATATCCATACTTTCTGAAATCACCTAGAACAAATAAAGACAAAATTCCCTTATAGAAAAAAAAAAAACAAACGCATTTTGATATAAATTAGAATCTAATTGAATTTAGTGTATGACATTAATTAAGCTTGATTCTTCAAATTATTTTATAAGTTAATTCCTTGTTTTATGGAAAAAACAAAAACAACTCCAAAATTTTAAATCGGAGGTTCTCAACCTTTGTTACATACTGAAATCACCTGGGGAGCTTGAAACACCGACACCTGGGCTGTACCCCCCCAGAGATTCTGATTACTTGGTCTAAGGCATAGGGCTAGGCACAGGGATTTTTTCTTTTCTTTTTTTTTTTTTTTGAGACAGGGGTCTCACTCTGTCGCCCAGGCTGGAGTACAATGGCACAATCTCAGCTCTCTGCAACGTCTGCCTCCTGGGTTCAAGAGATTCTCCTGTCTCAGCCTCCCATGTAGCTGAGATTACAGGCATACACACCCATGCCTGGCTAATTTTTGTATTTTAGTAGAAACGGGTTCTCAGAATATAGGCCAGGCTGGCCTTGAACTCCTGGTCTCAAGTGATCTGCCCGTCTCAGCCTCCCAAAGTGCTGGGATTGCAGGGTTGAGCCACCACACCCAGGGCTATTTAAAAGCACCCTATGTCCCCATGCCAGTCATTCTATGAACTATTGAGAACTACTGCTTTAAGACAATCTTTCTAAATTGTAATCTTGATGGGTTTAACAATGACAAGAAAACATCAATGGTAAGAACTAATTAAGAATGTGACAAGGCACTGAACCTAATATGATAATACCAAGGAGTCCAGACAATGAGAGGAAACTAATACTGAGGGTGGGAGTATCCACTTGGTATAATTCTTCATAGAATATGGCAATAAGAATCAAAGATTTCTATTCATAGGTTTGATGTAGTGATTATGCACTTAGAATCTTAGACTTACTCTAAGAAAAATCTGGAAAACACACACAGATTCGGGTATAAGGATATTAACCAAACTACCAACAACAGGAGATTGGTTAAATAAATATGAATCTCATATAGCCATAAGAAAATCATGTTATTGCTGAAAATTAAACGGCACAGGACAATGCTTACAATTTACAAAGGAAAAAAAGCACTTGCAAAATGGAGCTGATCAGTTCTTAACTTGGATCCACATGCTGAGTTTCAGGTAGCTGACGATATATGACAAATGACATGTATTGACAGACATATATTCATATATATATATATATATATATATACACACATGAGAGAATGAGAGGGAGAAGAGAGGCAAAGATTTATTTTGGGAAGAAATTTCAAAAATTTAATCAGCTTCTGAAAACACATCTCTCAAACAGGTTGAAGAATCACAGTACACACTAAGACCCCTATTTTGAAATAAATGAGGAAGTACTAACATTTACTGAGCTCTTCAAATGTAAAAGGCAGGCAGGGTGCAGTGGCTCACACCTGTAATCCCAACACTGTGGTAGGCAGAGGCGGGAGGAACACTTTGAGCCCAGGAGTTAGAGACAAGTCTGGGCAACATAGGAAGATCCCCATCTCTATAAAAAAACCAAAACCAAAAATGAGCTGAGTGTGGTGGCCTGCACCTACTGAGTGTGGGGTTGAGGGAGGAGGATTGCTTGGCCCTGGGAGGTGAATGCTGCAGTGAGCCATGATCGCACCACTGCACTCCAGCCTGAGTAACAGAGCAAGATCCTGTCTCCAAAAAATCAAATAAAATGAAACAAAAACATGTAAAAGGCACTATGCTTAACATACATACTCACTCCAGTCCTCAGAACATTATTAAATAGATACCAATACATTTTTTCTCATTATTTTATAGAACCTTTGTTACAATTCTGTAAGGGTCACTGTTTTTATTTATTCTAAAATTGTAATCTGTTGAAGATCATACACCCTTTGTCCCAATTCTACTTCTGGGAATTTATTCTCAGGAAACAAGGAAGTCCAGGACAAAGTTAGCTTCAATGTTGTACATTTATCCTACTGTTGTTCATCACAAAAAAGTAGATGGAAACCACTTAAATAGCTATCAATAAGAAGTCAGTTAAAGAAAAATACTACCATACAAACTAGTATGTGCTCATTTAAATAAAAAATACTTAAAGATACTGAAGATAAAAGTTATAAAGACAGAAAAGAGCAAATTTTAACTCTGCTACTTACTGCATAATTTATTTTTATTTTTATTTTTTTTTGAGACACAGTTTCGCTCGTTGCCCAGGCTGGAGTGCAATGGGGCGATCTTGGCTCACCGCAACCTCCGCCTCGTGGGTTCAAGCGATTCTCCTGCCCAGCCTCAAGAGTAGCTGGGATTACAGGCATGCGCCACCATTCTTGGCTAATTTTCTATTTTTAGTAGAAACGGGGTTTCTCCATGTTGGTCAGGCTGGTCTCAAACTCCCGACCTCAGGTGATCCGCCCCTCAGCCTCCCAAAGTCCTGCAATTACAGGTGTGAGCCATTGCACCAGGCCTGTTACTATATAATCTTACACATTTTAACGAATCACTGAAGTCTCTCTTCTGCAAAACTAGAAAAATACATAACTTCCCAGGTTGTTGTGAAGATTCCATAAGACATCATTCATGAAAGCACTAGTCTTCCTAGACTTCCAAATTAGTTGAGATACTCTCTGAAGAAATAACACTTAAGCTGAGATCTGAAGGATGAGTGAAGGTGCAACAGCCCATTCCAGGAAGGGGCATCGATTAGTGAAGGTCTGCTTAAAAGACCACTTAGGTAACCACCCCAGATGGTTAGATCTCATGGTGGCAAGGCCAAGGACGGTAAGAGTAGAGACAGTGACAACAGACAGACATTTAGAAATAGAATCTATAGGACTTGATTATTGATTCCATGTTCAGGAGTTGAGAAGAGGAACATGCCGAGGATGATTTCCAGGTTTTGAGCAGGCATAACAGCGTGTATGGTGGTGCCATTTACAGAGTTGGGGGTTCCTGGAGGAAGAGCAGGTGTGGAGTGTGGAGAGGTGAAAATGATCAGTTTGGAACTTGCAGAGTTTGAAATACATATGGGCTATCCAAGTGAAGGCACGGTTAGCAGATTTGCAGGTCTGGAGCTCAGGAGAGAGGTATAACTTAGAGATAAAATTTTAGGAGAACGAATAGGGTGTAAAGCATCCCTGAAGAGCACCAACATTTAGGATAGGGACTGGAGAAGCCTTGCTGAGCAATGAGACAGGAGGGAAACGAGGAGACAGAACTAGGGGTACCAGGGGGAATATATTAGAAGAAAGTTGCGCCTCTCTTTCCCAGGTTAAACTTTCTTCCTAGGCTTCAAAAACGCCGAAAGTCTCTCAAAATGCCTTCACACAGAGGAGGGGCGCGGGTGTGCGTCCAAGGTGGCCGAGGCGAGGTGCACACTTGTGTGGGGCACTTTCCCTCCAGCCCAGAGCGGAGACAGGCGAAAGAGAGGGCCGCCCAGTCCACGGAGCTCGCAGCGGCCATCGTGGGCCCTCGCAGGACCAGCTCCTTTCAGGCGCTGTGGAGCCTGGCTCGTGGCAGCTGCCAAAGTCCGGGGAACACGGGGTCGGTAACGAGCAGAAATACTCACCATGTCAGCAACGTGGCGGTGACAGGGGCGCTGACGCCAGCCAAAATGTTCTGGGGGGGCCGGCCCGGAAGTGGCGTCACCGCCGGCCGGGGGGGGCGGGGCTCGGTCGGGACAACTACAACTCCCGACAAGCTCGGCGGCAATACGTCACGGAGCGTACCAGAATACAGCTCCTCGGCGACGGCGAGGAGAGGCGGGTGGTCGAAGACTCACATTTGATGAATTCTCTTAGTTAAGTCTTTTCTGTCCTGCAGACGCTCACACATCCTTCTGTGTGTTCTTCAGTGCGGACTCGAATCTCCTCGTATCCCCCCCCGCAGCGTGCTTGTAATGGATTCTCCCGTACCCGGGGCAACACATCACGATCAACGCCAGGTCTCGCAGAATGTGCTGAGACGCTTAGCGGCCCGGGCGTCTAGCCGGCGGCTGGGACGCCTCGCCGCTCCTGCAGCGCGGTTAATCTGAACTACCTGGGGCAACCTGATCTCGGCTGTCGGAGTGGGTATCCTCGGGAGAGGTGACTTGGTCCTCGCTGACGCCAGGTGTTGCCCCTGAGATGCCTGCCTCTTCCGAGCCTCCGTTTACTTCCTGGGGAAATAGATTCATCACCTCCTCCACTTTTCTGCCCCCTCTTCACCTCCCACGACACTTTATCCGTACCTTTCTTACCTTTCCATACTTCGGCTATACACTATTTTCTTGTCTAATAGATGCTGCTCCTTGGGGCAGCATCTATGCCTTCTTAAATCTGTGTGTCTGGTTTTTACCAGCAAACCTGGCCTGAAGGGGTTTGCAGAGTATATGTTAAATAAATGAATACAGGATTTCGTAAATGTTGCTCAAGAAGAGTAAAGTAGTGGCGGGGCCGGGCGCGGTGGCTCACGCCTGTAATCCTAGCACTTTGGCAGGCCGAGCAGGCGGATCACCTGAGCTCAGGAGTTCGAGACTAGCCTGGGCAAAATGGTGAAACCCCGTGTCTACTAAAAAAAAAAAAAAAAAAAGTTAGTAGTGGGAAAGTTCTAGGCAAGAATTTCTTCCCTCCCTCCTCTCTGGCTCGATTGTGTGCGGCAGCTGCGCGGACGCCGGGATCCCCTGAGAGGGAGGAACCTCAGTCTTGCTGCAGTTCCTGCTCTTGGGGGAGCCAAGTGTCATGGGGCAAACAGCTGTTAGTGAAAGGATCCCTCACGACGAGTGTAATCTGATGACCTAGCAGAGAAGCACGATCAGGGCTTGGAAGAAGTACATGGCACTGTGATGGAGTTAAAGAAGTGATTAAGAAAACTGAGCAGTCCGAAGAACTAGTGTTAATGGCGAGGGGTGTGGTGGGGAGAGAAAGGCTCTGCGTGCTGACATAGCTGCCTCAACAGAAACGGCATAGACGATGGTCCTATGGCTGGAGAGAGCCCAGCCTAAGGACGGAAAGAGGACAATTGCAGCCAAGGGGCCACGGCGGGGTTTCCATGGTGACGGATGAGGCTGGCTGATACAGCACCTGAGACGTTTAGGCCCCAGTAGCAGCACAGGAATCCTTTGCGGTTGGGCAGTGGGGTGGAGCTTTGAAATACACGGTAAATCAAAGTAGTGCATCTTGACTGAAGTTTGGGTTTAAAGCATCCCTCATCAATGGAAGAGGTAGGATGTGGGGGAAGGGTGTTATATTTGCTTATGTTTTAGTTTAAAATGAATCTTTCGCTTGCCCCTTTGATGTTACACATTAGCAATGATTCATGCTCAGGTGAGCCACTGTTTCAGGCAGGCTTGCAAAGAGGCACTGAAACAGCTTGCTCTAAATTTAAGGTAAAAGGCCGGGCGCGGTGGCTCACGCCTGTAATCCCAGCACTTTGGGATTCAAGACCAGCCTGGCCAACGTGGTGAAACCCTGTCTCTACTAAAAGTACATTAATTTTTAAATAAGGAGTTGCATGTTTAATATTTCACCTTTGTTTGAAGTGGTCATTTCCAAAGAAAGCTCAGAGTTGAAGCATGCCATTAACAAATACTCAGAAATCACTGTAGAATTGTTGTTTTTGTTCTTGTTTTTATCTTGCCTAAATCATTGTTCTCTTCCCCATTCCCATTATAATTTATTTACCAGTGGCATATTTCTTATATTTATTTAAACTTGAAAAACAACCTCAAGCATTGTAGGGTAATATCTAGATGTGTTGTGCATTCTGAAAAGCTGTTATATTTTCAATATAAGGGACAATGCAGGCTGCTGAAATCATTTTATCTAAGCTGTAAAAATGTCTGCCTTTATATAATTATTTTAAAATCTACCCTGAACTTCGCAAAAGGATTTGTTTATAATACACTATATACTAATAATTTTATCATTTCCAACAGATAAATGGCAGTGCAACAGATGATATTTTACACATTCCTTTGGAATTTGTGGGCACTTCACATGGAGAGTCAAGGGGGGGGCTTACATGGACAATTTTGAGTCCCAATATTTTCCCCCAGCCCCACAGAAAAGATTCTTTCCCCATAGAGTGGGAGACTATTATTTTATAGTAAACCTTAAAACTCTTGACCCGGCGCGGGGGCTCACGCCTGTAATCCCAACACTTTGGGAGGCAGAGGCAGGTGGATCACCTGAGGTCAGGAGTTCAAGACCAGCCTGAGCCAACATGGTAAAAACCCCTCTCTACTAAAAATACATTAGCCGGGCGTGGTGGCGCATGCCTGTAATCCCAGCTACTAGCGAGGCTGAGGCAGAAGAATCACTTCAATCTGGGAGGCGGAGGTTGCAGTGAGTGAAGATGGCGCCATTGCACTGCAGCCTGGGCAACGGTGAAACTCCGTCTCAAAACAAACAAACAAACACAAAAACAGAAAACAAAACTCCTAGACTTGGAAGTTGGAAGTAATTAGAACTGATAATCAATAATCGCTTTTTTCCTAAACTTTCCCCTTTATTTTTATTGTCAGTGTAAAGTAGGATTTTGCTATAAAAGAAGTGACCCTAAGGAAACTTTTGAAGTTAGCAGTATAGAGGGCACCACCACAAGAAACCACCATGCCTGTGGAAGGAGGAGGGAAAACGGACATGGAAAGGATTGGCCTCTTTAGTGAGATGGAATACATTACTGTGGGTGATAAATACGTGTCACCATTTAATCGTAAGTATATTTGGTTTTCTCTATGGAGGAATAGTGGGTATTTTCTATATAAAATTTGAATTTAATATTTAAATCAAATGATATTTTAAGAGTTTATATTTTAAAGCATTTATTTCTAAAGTTGGTTAACTTGTAAAATTTCAATGGAGTTAAGCAATAACTTTATTTATTTATTTATTTATTGACAGGATCTCTGTTACCCAGGCTGGAGTGCAGTGGCCTGATTATAGCTCACTGCAACCTCAAACTCCTGGGCTCAAGGGATCCTCCGATGTCAGCCTCCCGAGTCCCTGCGACTACAGGCACACACTACCATGCCCAGCTTAAATATTTTGTGGAGAAGGGGGGTCTCACTATGTTGCCTAGGCTGGTCTTGAACTCTTGACCTCAAGAGATCCTCCCCCCTCAGCCTCCCGAAGTGCTAGGGTTAAGAGGCCTGAGCCACTGCATCCAGCAAGAACTTTATTTTATGAGAATAAGAATCTCGTTTTATTAGGCTTCTCTATCCTCATTTGTTGTCCTCATAGTGATTTTCTTTCCAAAGGTGCCTGGCAGTTTTTCTCCCAGAATATTTTACTTAGGTGGGACACTCCCTTATGCAAACAGCATTTACATTTGCATCCAAGAAGGCCATCCATTATTACCTTCCTGAGAAATGCAATGCTAAATGAAAGTCGTAAGTAAGAAAAAGACCTAATATGCACGAATATTTAAATGTCTCAGTTCAATTTTTGGATATCCAATTACTTCTAAATAATAATACAAAATAAAACACTGATTTGAAGACATCTCCAAGATACACTGTTAAATAAAAAAGCAAGGTGCAGAATAGTAGATATAGTGTGCTAAGAATTAACAGTGTGATTCTTCTGAGAGAGCATTTTAAAAACATGAAAAAGGAGGTATATGAAAACATTCACTTGAACATACCTGAACATTCTTTGGGAAACAAAATGATTATCTCTTTGCCTGTGGAAGAAGAATTGCGTGGCCAAGTGTGGGAGAAAGACTTCTTTTGAAAATGTTTGAACTTTTGAATTTGGAACTATTTGGATGTATTACCTTTTCAAAAACTGAGGTTGGCCAGATATGGTGGCTCACAGCTGTAATTCCAGCACTTTGGGAGGTGGTGGCGGAGGACTGCTTGAGGCCAGAAGTTCAAGACAAGCCTGCACAATATAGTGAGACCCTGTCTCTACAAAAAATACAAAAATTAGCTGGGCATGGTGTCATGTGCCTGTAGTCTCAGCTACTTGGGAGGCTGAGGCAGGCAGTTAATCCCAAGAGGTTGAGGCTACAGTGAGCCATGATCACACCACTGCATTCCAGCCTCGGTGACAGAATGAGACCTTGTTAGAAAAAAAAAAAAAAACTTAAAAAAAGTCAATGATACAGATTCACATTTTAATAGCCAGTTGAATTAAGGATTGTGTGCACTTCAAAACATTCTACACATTACCAAAGCTATCCTCAAATAGAGCTCTCCTTGATCTAAATTATGAAGGAAGTTCTAAATACTTATTAAAACAGCCTTTAAACAAATTACTGGGCTACTAGTATTTCATTGTATAAATTCCACAGTTTAAAAATCTGTTCTGTTGATGGACATTTGGGCTGTTTTATGTTTTTGATTATTATGAATAAAAACTGCTATGAACATTCTTGCTAATGTCTTTTAGTAGCCATAGACACTCATGTGTCTTAAGTGTATGCCCTAGAGAGGAATTGCTTCCATTTGAGTATGAAACACCCTTCTCTTCAACCTACGCACATATTCTTACTGACATCTCACACAATGCTTCCTAGTATATAGTTGGAGAAACATTGAATTAGATAACTTTAAGGTCTCTACCAGCTCTAAAACCAAGATCTTAAATATTAAAACGTTTTGATGAAAACCGCTTAGGTCTTATTGTCAAGATAGTCATTCACACAGAGCTTTCAGGGAAATTGTTCTCTTATTTGTCATATCCTTTAATTGTGAGTAAGCTCAAAATTATAACATTCCTAATTTTTTTTTAAAGGACCCTTTAATGAGGCTGCAAGCAAAAATAAACAGATGCTACCTGGGGGATCCAAAGAAATGTCCAATCTCCAGGCAGGTTATTTTGATCCCCCATTTTGTAAGGATTTTTGAAGGTGAAGGCTACGTAAATCTGAATCAAGTGAGGAGACAGGATATGATGCAAGCAGCCAAAAAGAATCTAAGCAAAGCCTTCCTCCCTAGTAGTGGAGATAAAAAGCCGTAAGTGTTTTGGGAAATGTCGTTAATAGATTGTTTGCAACTTTATCCCTAAATTAAATGTTTGTTTTTCTGTAGGACTTACTTATATAAGATGATTTTTTCAGTATTATTCTTAGTTTGTCTTAGGTGGAGATAGTTGTATTGGATGATTTAGATTGAAAAGTAGTCTGGATTAAATATATTCTCATCGTATTAAAGTTTGGGTTATCTATATCACTGTGGTCTATTTGTTGATATAGTAAGAACAACCTAAGTAAAAAAAAATTTGTTCAAAAACCTTGCAAAAGTCAGATTGGAAAAAAAATTGCCTTTAATTATCACGTCTATGCCCTTGACTATTTTTTCTGCTGTTAAAGAAGAATAAATAAAAATGTGAGGCTAGGTGCAGTGGCTCATGCCTGTAATCCCAGCACTTTGGAGGCCGAGCTAGGAGGATTGCTTGAGGCCAGGAGTTTGAGATCAGCCTGGCCAATATAATGAGACTCTGTCTCTTCAAAAATTTAAAAATTAGCTAGGTGTGGTAGCATGTGCCTGTAGTCCCAGCTACTCAGGAGGCTGAGGTGAGAGCATCCCTTGACCCAGGAGTATGAAGTTACAGTGAGCTATGATTAAGCCACTGCACTCCAGCCTGTATGTCAGAGTGAGACCTTGTCTAAAAAATAAAAAGTGGAATTAGGAGAAATTCTTTTTTCTTTTGAGATGGAATCTTGCTCTGTTGCCCAGGCTGGAGTGCAGTGGCACGATCTCGGCTCACTGCAACCTCTGCCTCCTGGGATCAAGCGATGCTCCTGCCTCAGTCTCCCTAGTAGCTAGAATTATAGGCATGTGCCACCATGCCTGGCTAATTTTTGTATTTTTAGTAGAGATGGGATTTTACCACGTTGGCCAGGCTGGTCTTGAACTCCTGACCTCAAGTGATCCGCCAACTTGGCCTCCCAAAGTGCTGGGATTACAGGTGTGAGCCACTGTGCCTGGCCAGAAATTCTTTTTTTGATAAAGAAAATAATTGATCAAAGATACATTATTTAAAAATTACTGTGAAGATATACTCATAGGGTTTAACAGTATCTTAGTTATGACAACTGTCAATGTGAAGGATCTTTTCTTCTTACCATTAAATTAGTTTAACATTGGACCATGTAGTCAATGTAATGTTATGTAACTGAGATTTAAAATGTAATGTTCATTCACACTCAATAGCTTTAACTCAATTTATTAGTTTGGTAGATAACGAAGTCTAATTTTGTGCTTATTTACTGTATTTTTTGAGACAAGTTAAACTGCATTTGGATAAGTTATCCTTCCTTCTAATTCCAGTAGGCAATGTCAGCCAAAATTATTGTCTCTATTAAGAGTGAGGATTTGTGGCTGGGCACAGTGGCTCATGCCTGTAATCCCTGAACTTTGGGAGGCTGAGTTGGGCGGATCACCTGAGGTCAGGAGTTAAAGACCAGCCTGGCCAACATGGTAAAATCCCATCTCTATTAAATATACAAAAATTAGCGAGGCGTGGTGGCGGTCACCTCTAATCCCAGCTGCTCGGGAGGCTGAGGCAGGAGAATCACTTGAACCTGGGGGGACAGAGGTTGCAGTGAGCCGAGATCATGTCACTGCACTCCAGCCTGGGCGACAGAGTGAGACTCTGTATCAAAAACAAAACAAAACACAAAAAAGAGTGAGGATTTTCGGTGGGTTCAGTGGCTCACGCCTGTAATCCCAGCACTTTGGGAGGCTGAGGTGGATGGATTGCTTGAGTCTAGGAGTTTGAGATCAGTCTGGGCAACAGGACAAAACCCCATCTCTACAAAATATACAAAAAATTAGCCCAGCATGGTAATGCATGCCTTTAGTCCCAGCTACTTGGGAGACTGAGGTTGTGGGGAACGCTTGAACCGGGGAGTTTGAGGCTGCAGTGAGCTGAGATCACACCACTGTACCCCAGCCTGGGCAACACAGTGAGACCTTGTCTCAAAAAAAAAAAAAAAAAAGAAAAAAAGATTGAGGATTTTCTTCTTTTATTTATCTTTTTCTACCTTTTGACACTTTTGATAGATTTGAATTATTTATTTATTATTATAACTGTTTCTTGAACTTTTTCATTTTCTTAGCTATAAATTAAAACACGTGATTTTTTACCTTCACTACTTTCTTTCTTTTTCATGGAATATATATATATATTTTACCCTTGAAATAACTTTTTCCTATTTTTCAGTCTTTTCTCCTGCCTGTGATAAACTTTTACCCATGTGGTAATAATTGGGAATTGCTACCTTCATACATTAGTTTATAATATGCTTATATTCATCTGTCAGCCAAGAAATAATAACAGTTTTATAATTAGACTAGCTTTCCTTTTTTTAAAAAAAAATTCACAGATATGTGAAAAACATCTGTAATTTAGTGAATACAGAAAGTGTTTCCAAAAAGAGAGACTGGTGTTTTAAATAAGATGCCCTCATACAAGCACTTACTCAACACCAAATTATGGAACCATAGGCATGTATGTATGTATGTATGCATGTATGTATGTATGCATGTATGTATGTATGTGAGATGGAGTCTCGCCCTGTCACCCAGGCCGGAGTGCAGTGGCGCGATCTCGGCTCACTGCAACCTCCTCCTCCCAGGTTCAAGTGATTCTCCTGCCTCAGCCTCCTGAGCAGCTGGGATTACAGGCACAGGCCACCATGCCCATCTAGTTTTTTGTGTTTTTAGTAGAGATGGGGTTTCGCCATGTTGGCCAGGGGTCTCAGACTCCTGACCACAGGTGATCCTCTGGCTCAGCCTCCCAAAGTGCTGGGATTACCCGTGAACCACCACGCCTGTCCCTGGAACTGTAGGCATTTAATAAAGTCTAAATACAGTGACTTAAAAAAAAATTTTTTTATATATGTATTATTATTATTATTATTTTTTAAAGATGGGGTTTCACCATGTTGGTCAGGCTGGTCTTGAGCTCCCGACCTCAGGTGATCCACCCGCCTTGGCCTCCAAAGTGCTTGAATTACAGGCGTGAGCCACCACGCCCGGCCCAATACAGTGACTTTTAATGCTTGCATTAAATCATGTTCTGGGTAAATTATGCCTGTGCATAGTTCTCCTTTCTCTGCATTATCCTTGCTCTATTTCCTTATAGACTTAAAATTTGCCATTTTAACCTCCTTTTAAAACATCAAAACATCGTATTTAAGATGCGGCTTAGGAAGCTACTATGGAACAATAGGGGGCCCAGTCCCGTTCTTCAGCGCACAGTCGAGACCTAGAGAAAAATACGAGGCACCTGGAAAGAATTTATACACCAACCCGGGAAAGAAAGGAACTGGATATGGGTAAGATGTTTTTAATACTTTGTCATATTATTTGTTTTGAAATTTTTAAAAATTAAATTTCTGAACCCTGAAGTCATCATTACTTACTTTGCTTCCTTAGCTATGCAAACATTACCATAGGTAAACAGTTTTCGCACGCTGCCGACTTCTATGACGCACCAAAACAAAACTATAAGGTAAAATAATCTGTTTTGAATGTTTCAATTTTTCTTTTAGTTAACTTGATATTAATAATTCACTTGAGATAAAATTTCGTTTTGTTCTATCTGTGTCACTGGGGCAGTGGCAAACTCATGTTTATGAATTGTGATAATTTTACCCTTTTATTAGATTTTCATATCTTGCTGTAGATCCTCTCAGCTCCTTCCGGGATGAATTTTATCTCTTGCTATGACTTACCACAAGTATTTTACATTTCTCTAAACTAGCTTTGAAACTTCTATTAACCTGGTCTGATCAAGTATGTTCTATTTTAAGTAAAGGTTCATATCCTGACTCTTGGCCGTATTCCCACCACATCCTACTATCTGTGCCTGCAAAAGTAATGGCAATGCTTTTGGACTGATCAAGAAGCCATTTAATGAGCACATGGGATTGAGGAATGAATGGTAGGGTGATGGGAAAAAGTGGAAGTTACAGGATGGATGAATCCTATGAGGAGAGAGAGTTAAAGGATAGGAGAAAATGGCTTGCTTTATTAAGTGGCAGAGATAAAAACTAAAATGTACTAGCATATGCCTCTTGCACTCACTGTGTGCAATACTTGACTTATGATGAGACCTGTTCACTTATATGGGGAATGTCTGTGTGTAAATAAATAAAGGAACTCTTATAAATTTTAGAACCATATGAACATAATTTTACAATATCAAGATAACATAAAGAAAGCTGGTAGTAATGGAAAGTCAAGTTAATCTAGACATTAAGCATTAAATGGCAATCACTTTATAGTTTTCTGTTTTTATAACATGCAGGCTTTAACAGTTTTGCTACGGTGATTTTAAGTACCCGTGGAATGTGAGAGAATAATGACCAATTTTGCAAATGGCCATGTCCAAACTCAGGAACAGGAAAAGTTTTATTCTCGTTTTTAGAACTTATGCATAAGTCAGAAATTTTATGGTCCTAGATTTGCTAATATTCTAAAAGTAATTTTGGAAGTGTATCTTTTTCTTTTCGTATTTTTAAGAGGTTGCTCCACTGTCTTCCTGCTTGAATTGTTTCTGATGAGAAACCTGTTGTCTTGCTCATTTTTGTTCTTCTGTATGTAATGTGTCCTTTTCTCTGACTACTTTTTTTCCTTTTATGACGATTTAATCCATTTGATTATGATGTGACTTTGTGTTGTTTCCTTTCATCCTTCTTATGCTTGGGGTTTATTGAGCTTCTTGGATCTATGGGTTTATAGTTTTTCAAATGAAATTTCGAATATTTACAGTTTTATTTCTTCAGATATTTTTTCTCTCTCTCTCTCTTCCCCTTCAGAGATTCCAGTTACATGTGTATTAGGTCTCTTGAAATTGTCCTACAATTTACCAATGCCCTGTTAACTTTAAAAAGTGTCCTTTTTTCCTTCTCTGTATTTTATTTTGCATAATTTTTATTGATGCATCTTCAAAGTCACTAATTATTTTTCTGTAACTTTCAATCTGCTGTTAATGTCAACCAATGTATTTTTAATCTCGTACATTATGGTTTTGCTCTCTAGAAGTTTGAGTATTTTTAATGTCTTACATGTCTCTACTTAATTTTTTGAGCATGTAGAATATGGTCACTGTCTTAATGACCTTTTCTGTTAATGCTAACATCTATATTAGTTCTTGGTTAATTTTAAGTAATTGATTTTTCTTCTCAGTATGGGGGTCATATTTTGCTACTTTGAATTACTGGCAATTTTTTACTGGTTGGCAAATACTGAGAATTTTACTTTGTTGAGTGCTGTATGTTTTCGTATTCTTATAAATATTCTTGGGCTTTGTTCTGGAATGCTGTTAGATTACTTAGCAATGGTTTTTATTTTTTCAGGTCCTGCATTTAAGATTTGTTAGGTGTGACAGGAGCTATGATCAATCTAGGGCTAATTATTCCCCACTGTTGAGCAAGACCTTTCTAGGCACTCCATCCGACGCCCTGTGAATTATGAAGTTTTCTTGCACAGCTGATGGCAACCAGCACAATTCCCAGTTCTGTGTGAGAGCCAGACACTGTTACCTCACATTCTTTCAGGTGGTTCTTTTTGGCTTTGAATAGTTTTCTCACACATCTGCTGATGAGTACTTAACTGAACATTCTAGGGCAGGGATTGGTAAAACAAATACAGTATTCTTCTGGTAAAAGGTGACCATGCCCTAGCAAAAAGTCATCCTAAAACATTACATTATAATCACATGCATGAGAATCACTGAGGGTGACTGTTAAACTGCGGATTAATGGGCCATACAGCAGACCAATGCCATCGGAAATCTTTGAGGGAAGGACTCGGTGATTTGTAATTTGAATAAATTATCAAGTCATTCCTATGACACTTAAATTTTGCAGAACACTGCCCAAAAAGATCAACAGAATAAATTTTGAGTACCATTGTTGTGATATGGAAGGGTGGAGAGCAGATCACCAAGAATGGATGACGTCCTACAAGGAAGGAGGATAAGCAAGGGCAGGAGAAAAATCCAGAAAGAGGAAAGGATTCGGAAAGTGCCACAGTGGGGTTCCTAGTAGCAAAAGTTAGTCTTCTTTCAAATAGCTATCTGTTGTACACTTCATTTATCAAGTGTTTTCAGTTCAGTTTGTTGAATTATTTACCAGATTTTATATTTGCAAAAAGTGAAAATGTATCAATAGTCACTGTATGGTTGTCTTTTTGAATCTATATTTCATAATGTGATTTTTTGCTACTTTATTAATAGACTGATTTTTATACTTAATATTTCTGATAGAAATGATTACAACGTAGGAAAAAAGTGACTGCTGTTTTGCTTTGAATACTAGATAGCAAAAAGTATTATGAAAATGTTATATATACATATATATCTATACATATATAAATATGTATAATATCTATACATATATATGCATATTTATATGTATATACATATATACACATGAATACATATATACATATATATGGATATATGTATAATCTCATATATACATATAAAATATTTTTCAAAATTATAAAAATGTTATATATACATATATATATAAAATCATATAATCTCATGTATTATATTAAGGGGGGAATAATAATATCCTCATTTACAGTTGAAGATGATGTGACACTAAAAGATACCTTTCCCAGAGTCTCTGTGAAATGCTATGAAGCAGGAAGGGCTTGAACTAGAGACAAGTCTTTTTATACTGCATCAGACTGCCCAGGTAGTTGATACAGATTTGTTCAGCTGATAAGGTCTCAGTACCACAAATAAATCTGTATCCAAAATGAATCATCATAGTTCTCCTTGGCTGTAAGCAGGCATATCTTTTGTATCACAAAAATAGAACTTGGCAAATTGATGTTTTAAAAAAGTACACTTATGTTTATATTAAAATGTAAAAGATTTAACTCTGGGTTATTTTCAATTTGTGTAATTTATGCTATGCAATTTCAAATTTACAGAAAGAGAATGAAGAACACCATCGTTTACTTAAAGGAGCACCGTTTAAGTTAAATCTTCACCCAAGGGACTATTTTGATGCTAACCCTTATTTTTCTGAGGAACCTTTACCACCAATTAAAAGAGAAGAGAAGAAAGAAGCAATTTCAAACACTTTTAAACCTTCTTCTCCTGGTAAAAAGGTAAGTTAACAATTTTAGGATGAAAAAAATTAAGCATTATAAAGAAATCTGTCTCCTGCTATCAAATGATTTTTTCCCATGTATATAATGAACTTTTGTTTGTATTGATACCAAGAATCATGCGACCCATTTTTACAAAATTACGTGAAATCACCAAGTATGAATGTAGTGTAGGGGATAATGAAGCTCTTGCCATGAAGTAATTATTCGTCTCTTCAAATGTATTTGAATTTATACTGATTTTCTTTTTATTTTGAGACGGAGTCTCGCTCCGTCACCCCAGGCTGAAGTGCAGTGGCACGATCTAGGCTCACTGCAACCTCCGCCTCTCGAGTTCGAGCGATTCTCCCGTATCAGACTCCAGAGTAGCTGGGATTACAGGTTCCTGCTGCCACGCCGGTGAATTCAGCATGAGTTTTTGAAGTGCTTCTCTAGACCCTAGGTCTGGTTTTTCGTAAAACCATAAAAAGCCAAACCATCCTTTAGTTTTCGAAATGGTAATTAAAATTAACTCTCCCCCACTGCAGAAGTTAACAAGTGATAATAACAACTAAAATGCTCCAGCAGTTTATAAACCTTAGTCTATACTTTTTTTCTGTAAATTGCCTGTTCATTTTTCTTGCAGACTTTGTGTTTCCAAGTTTATGTTTGTAATACTGTAAGATGTCTTGAAAGATCTCTTCATATATTAAGTGTACTACTTTTGTTATTTGTGTTAAAAATGATTTTTTAAATCTGTTCGATGTTTGGTTATGGTGTTTTGTGCTGTTCAGGAATTTAATAAGTTGATGTAGTCGGATTTATCAGTCCATAAGGTTTACGTCATTTTCAAAGTGGCTCTCTTTACCACCAATATTAGAATAATGTGTCTTCTTAATTTCCTCTATCAGTCCTATCCTTTCGCATTTAAATATTTTTCTAAAATACATTTTGATGTAAAGAGTGAGGTAAGAATCCAGCTTTTATTTAGTTTGGGGGTATAAGAACACTTTGGGCAGAGGGTGGAAATGTTCTGTATCCTAATTGCGATAGTCATTTCAAGGGTGTAGACATCTGTCAAAACTCATAGCATTGTACACTTTAAATGGAGTATAGTTTATCGTAGGTGAATTAGACTTTAATAAAACTGATTTTTAAAAAATCAAGTTGTTCCTAATATGACTGATGGAATAATTCATTTTTAACACCATTACTTTGAAATGCCATTTTTATCAAACCAAAATGCTTATTTTTGAAGGTATGTTTCTGAGCTTTCATTCCATTTGACTAATCTATTTATTTATTTCTGTCCCAAAAAACCTTTTAATTTCTATTATATTTAATAGTGAGTGGTCTAGTCTCTTCTTACTCTTTAAAATTATGCTGGCCAGGCGTGATGGCTCATACCTGTAATCCCAATACTATGGGAGGCCGAGGTGGGTGGATCATGAGGTCAGGAGTTCGAGATTAGCCTGGCCAACATGGTGAAACCCTGTCTCTACTAAAAATATAAAAAATTAGCTGGACGTGGTGGCAGGCGCCTTTAATCCCAGCTACTCCAGAGGCTGAGGCAGGAGAATCGCTTGCACCCGGGAGGTGGAGGTTACAGTGAGCCGTAATCGTGCCATTGCACTCCAGCCTGGGCAACAGAGTGAGACTTTTGTCTCAAAAAAAAAAAAAGTTATGCTGGTTATTCTGTCGTATTCTCAGAACTTCAGAATTATTTTCTAAAGTTCCAAAAAGAAAAAGACCTTTGATGTTTTGTTATAAAATATACTCTTTATATTTTTGGATATATTAACATATTTATTTTATTTATTTTTTATTGTACTTTAGGTTCTGGGGTACATGTGCAGATTATGCAGGATTATTGCACAGGGACATCTGTTTTGTGTAGGTTTTCTACCTCTTTTTGGTCGATGTTGATTATTTATATTTTCTTAGACAGTCATTTCATTCAGGTTTTTGAATTTATTCACATAGAAGTTTACAGAAATATTATTTTATATTTTTGATATTTAATATCGGTATAGACTTTCCTCACTTCTTTTGCATTCTGGATTCTATTACAGATTTAGCTATTAATCTACTTTTTAAAGCATCACTTGGATTTATTTAATCTGTATTTTTCTATTTTTAATTCATTTTGCTTTTATACTTTTAATTTATTTAAACTTTCTTAAGTTTTCTTATTATTGTGATCTTTAAAATAATCCATGTGTTTCCAGTCGAAAACTTACAATCATGTCTTTCAAATGAATTAAATCTTCATGTATATTTGGCATAGATACTATAAAAAAAGGGTGCCTAATTAAATGAGTTATGATTCTATAGAATTTTCCTGGTGACTGTATCGAATATAAAGTTTAAAATTCTGTCAAATCAGTTTAAGAAGTCAAAGCAAATATTTCTGTCTTGTGTATAGGTTAAAACATATTTTGATTGACTTCTCTTAGTCTACTGCAAGAACAGTAAAGCAGACCTCATTTGCCTCTCACTTGATATTTCTATATGCTATTGCTTATTGCTTTTTTTTAAGTATCTTCTCCATCACTGACTGCATTTAGTAAACTCATGTTGTGCCACCCTCCTTGTTCCCCATTCTCTATCAAAATACATCGGACCTAGGTTTTCTCTTACTTAATAGACTCACTTTCTAACTAAGTGATAGCCTGGTCTGATAAACTCTAAAATATTAATGCTTGGCAATAGTTTAGACTGTTACCTTACTATAAACATTGTCATTTTTATAGAGAGCTTTTGGATTATGATGTTTTGACCCCATAAAGTTGGTGAGAGGGAGACCTTTTGGTGGTATTTGAATTAAACAGTATCATTTCCTTTAAAACCAACTCCGCAGACTACTACAATATGTGTGAACTTCTTCACAAGCTAATTTTGTAGAGGCATTTTACAAAATCACATTAAGTTGTCTCGTTTTTCTTTGCAGCCTGGTGGAATGAAGGCAGGGACATTTGATCCTTACCCATCACATTCTGCCGACCCTTATGTGACTAAATTGGCAAAGATTTCTGGCAAACACGATAAGATTTTCCACCCACCAAGTGGACCAAAGAGCAGACCAGTTGAAAGTATAATGACTTTGAATGTCAGAAGGTAGGAATATCTCACACTTAGCTTGTAAGCCAACGAAAAATGGTTTCCAACTTTTATCCCTCTTCAAATAGTCTCTTTTATTTATACATACTTTTTAAAATGACAAGTTTGGGTGACTTTAGACATCTCAGCTGCTTCTATGTACAGGTACCTGCCCTCTCTTGTAAAAGTTTTCTCTCATCTTCTGAAATTCTCAACTGAAAAAGCCTAACTTATCTGCATGCACCAAACCATTCTGTGCATAATTTTTAAAGCAAATCTGTAGCGCCTCAGTGTGAGTCATTTGAGACTAGTTAGATATTCATAGTTCAGTTAGCAGTACATGTTAACACTGGCTATTTCTCAAAGAGAATTTCTTAGCAGTTGTGAGGAATCCTAATGATGCCTGAGAGTTCTGTCTTTAACTTTGAGATAACCTGTAAAAATAGGAAATATTCTGGTTAATTAAAAATGCCAACATAACTATAATGCTTTGAGAAAAAGTATATTATCAAAGTATATTAAAACGTCAATTTTATCCAGGTTTTGTACACTCTCAAAACTGAAAAAGTTCTTTGGAGTAAAAACAGTCAGTTATTCTGTCTAAAGGACACTAAATTTACATTCTTTTATAAAATATCACTTGGGGATAGTAATTATAATACTAACATTATTATTTCACACACAAAAAAACTGCCCTTCATCACAAAGGTGTATTTCTGATTGACTACCCATTAAGTTCTTTAGAACAATGTATTTACCTAACCAGAAATGTGATTTTGAATACATGAATTTTTCGGGGGGAAGAAGACCTCATAGTAAATTGATACTGCCTTACAACTTTGATAATATGGAGTGCTCTAACTTAGATGATGTTCAGACTTGAACTCCTCTTCCTACCCATGAGACTGCTGAGAAGATTCTGTGGTCCCTGGATCCCTCACAATGGCCCTTTTTCCACTTTCTTCTCTCACTCAACATCCATTTAGAGCTTCAATATATATCCAATTTTCTGACCGAATTATTTTAATCTAGTCAGTTGCTTAAGTTGAAAAAAAATTCTGGGCATCTTAAGCTTTATATCATTCCGGGATGACCTAGCACTAAATTCTACACAGAGAGTTCGCAAGATTAGGAAAAATTATTTGAAATAAGGAAAGTTTGAAATGTTACATGGTTTGTTACTTCAGACATTAATATCTGCAGCCCACAGCATTTTTGTGATGTATATGATTTTATGTATTTTATGTACTTTAAGATGTGTTTTCTATTAAAAAATATTGAATTCATCTTCTCGTTTCATGGGGACATTAGCTTGAGATGCCATCTAGTTTCAAACATTTGCTATAAAAAAACTGAAGAAACTGTGAGATGGGTATAACCTGCTTTCCTATTGTCTTTCTCATTATTTTCATGCATCTTTTTCTTGAGCCTCATGAAATACATATACTTTTTTTTCACCTACCCTACTACATTGCTGGTAAGGTTGTTCATTCTACCTTCCACCTGTTTTCTATCATCCCTTCTCTAAAGTCTGCTAATATCCTCAGATGGAGCTTCTACTGAACTTCTATCTCGAATATGTTATACCTTGTATGACAGTTATTTTGTTATATATAACTATGTTTGATTTTATATTTTTTCAAAACATTTATCTCACTATTTCCAAGGAAATAAAGTGTTTGTCAAGTGAAGTTTTTTCTTGAGAACTTGTACGTATCACTAGTATTAACTACAGAATGCTGTGTATTTCAGTGGCCTCTGAGACTATGACATCTGTATTACGCCATGTGTGGATCTCACTAGGAGTATTAGAACCAGTGTCTTTCCTATGAATTCAATTTCATTAATATAGTATCACTGCAATTAACTGGAAGCATCGTGCATTTACATTTTATATAAAATAAAATAACCACTCCCCCAAACTCCAATACTACTTTGACAGAAGCTCCAAATCGCTATGATACCATCAAATAGAAGTTAAACTATGCAATTAATACAAAATCACTAATGTAAGAGCTGCTATAATAAGTGAGGTAATGTAGGTGAAATGAATCGTCCTTCTTAGATGCAATAATCAGCCAATTCAAGCTTTCTAAGCCTTTCATGTCTTGCTGATACTACATATGGGTTTGAAGGAACAGGTTTTGGAAATATATATTTTGTCTTTTTTTCCTTTTTTGAGATGGAGTTTTACTCTTGTCACTCAGGCTGGAGTGCAGGGGCATGATCTGAGCTCACTGCAACCTCTGCCTCCTGGGTTCAATCGACTCTCCTGTGTCAGCCTCCTGAGTAGCTGGGATTACAGGTGCCTGCCACCACGCTGAGCTAATTTTTATATTTTTAGTAGAGACAAGGTTTTGCCATGTTGGTCAGGCTGGTCTCAAACTCCTGACCTAAGGTGATCCACCCACCTCAGCCTCCCAAAGTGCTGGGATTACAGGTATGAGCTACTGCACCTGGCCAGAAATACATTTTGAATGGTGGCTTAACCTATATGGGTTTTATTATATAATAAGTTAATACAGATGATGATAATGACTGATTTTTGCATATTTTATCTACTCTTTGTAGCACTTTGGTGACAATTTTGTGGAATAAGGAATTGATTTTGACCTAGCAAAATTCACATTTTATGAATTAACAAAAAACTGATCTGTGTCATTGAGCCACGATTCCGCTAGATATTAGGGTAAATGTATGTAATTTAAACTGTTGTCGACAGGAATATTATCATCTGTGGGCTAGCTGATAGAGTATTTGACTTAGAAACAAGAAGATATGGAGCTTTTTTTATATCTTTTTAACCTTTGACCTCTGGCAAGCCACCTATCACTACTCTGCCCAACTTCAGCTAATAAACAGATGGTAAAATTGGAATTTTCCTCACCACACCCACCCTCTGATAGATGGCACTTTGTGTGTGAGGGGGAAAGGGACAGTATTTCAGGTTTTCTGTGTGTTATTTTCTATCAAGAGAATAAACCTGAGAAAGTTCTATGATGCTGTAGCATATATGTTTGGAGCAGGGAGAAAGAGATGAGTAAGTGATTGTTCTTTTGAAAAATCAGAAGTTTATCTTCTGTTTAGTAATTTTGAATTTATTGAAATCTCTTTCTTTTTATAATACATTATCAAAATATTATCCTAAATCAAGTTCTAACTTCTTTACCCAAATTTTAAAACTAGTAAACCTTTGGACAATAGTTTTAAAATTGATTCTGTAATTGTTTTCCTTCTTAAATTATATCTTCTAAGTATATATGGCTTTAATGAAGTATTTTAAGTTGATGAGAAAATTTTTGTTTTGGATTGTTAATATGTTACAAAGAGCATTAGTTTTAAATTTTTTAATGAAAAAAGTTTTTATAAGAATGTACAGATAGGCTGGGCATGGTGGCTCACATGTGTAATCTCAGCGCTTTGGAAGGCCAAGGCAGGCAGATTGCTTGAGCCCAGAATTTTAAGACCAGCCTAGGAAACATGGCAAAACTGTCTCTACAAAAAATATAAAAATTAGCCAGGCATGGTGGCTCTGCCTGTAGACCCAACTACTTGGGCGGCAGAGGCAGGAGGATTGGTTAAAAGCCCAGGAGGTTGAGGTTGCTGTGCACTGTGATTGCACCACTGCACTCCAGCCTGGGTGACAGAGCGAGACCCTGTCTTAAAAAAAAAAAAGAATGAAGAATATACAGGTATTTGACCTGCACCTATAAAATTAATGTGTGTTTATTTTCCCATTTTAGGGCACTTAATTCAAAGAACTACAAGACTGCTTCAGTACCATCCTATTAGCAACTGGAAGACAAGTAGCTTTCTAGATCTTAACTACCAGTAATTCATTATCAAGAGCTAATTACTTGAAAAAATGTAATATGTTATGGAGCAGATAGCTCAAGCATTTAAAATAAATTTAAGCCTGCAACTCTAATTCTCTTCCTTATTTTAATACTACTACTTAATTAATAAATAGTATTTGCTACTAACACGTGGTCGCTGATTTATGTTTTTAGATCTATGTTTCTGAGCAGAATGTGTCTACACATTTTAAAATATCCTAAAGTGCAATTTGTCATTTGGTTTTACTTCTAATTTTAAAAATTGCAGGGTTGGAGGGGAGGAGTGGAAGTGGCTGCTGGAAGGGTAGAAAGTACACAGTAAATTCTTGCTGTTTCTTCTCAGAAGTACTGAAAATTGGATTGATAGCCATCCAAGTGTCACAGCCTACTAAAGCATTCTTAACATCAAAGATAAATGTTAGATCCATTTATATTATTACATAGATACAATATATACACATGACATAGTGAGGCAAATGCTTCAGCTTATATGATAACATGTCCTCTATTTGTGGCTTTATGTAAAGCATCAGATTATTTAGCCAATGGCAGCCCCAAGATGAGTTGAGGGGTTGAGGGGGAATGTACTTGTTAGCTGAGTATCTTATAAAAATTATGAAGTTGGAAGATGGATGAAGTCAGTCTTTGGGGTCCTCCCATGTTCCTCTCTAGCTGTCAAGCTGCCTCTCTTGAGGCATCTCACCTAGGCCTTACCTGCTGGTCCCCCAAATTATCACTTCTCCTTCACCTACCCTCTCTTTAAAAAATATCTGCTCTTAAAAGACACGACTTAAATATATTACTGTAATTCAATAGTGAGCTATCAATAATTTGGGAGGCCAAGGTGGGTGGATCACTTGAAGTCAGGAGTTTGAGACCAGCCTGGCCAACATGGTGAAACCCTGTCTCGATCAAAAATACAAAGATTAGCCAGGCATAGTGGTGGGCAACTGTAATCCCAGCTACTGGGGAAGCTGAGGCAGGAGAACTGCTTTGACCTGGAAGGTGAAGGCTACAGTGAGCCAAGATTGTGCCACTGCACTCCAGCCTGGACAACAGAGTGGGACTCCATCTCAAAAACAAAAAACAAAAAGCCAGGTTCAACCTACTACTATTAGAGCTATCTATAGTAGAGCAAATTAATTTAAGACTCTTTCATTATCTGTCATCTGTATTACCTACCTGGAAAAATTATCATGAACACCAAATTAAAAATATAAGCTGTAAAATAAATAAATGAATAAAAAATATATATCAGTCTATCAAGGCTGGGTACAGTGGCCCATGCCTGTAATCCCAGCACTTTGGGAAGCCCAAAGCAGGAGGATCGCCAGAACCCAGAAGTTTGAGGCCAGGCTGGGCAACACGGTGAGACCCTGTCTCTAAAATAAATAAACAGAAACAACAACACACTAGAATCATCCATCAAATAGTGTGTTGTAAATAAGTTGTAAGGTAACGTGTTAATTTGAGTTTTCATCAATTATAACTGAATTTTCCCTGGTGGTATTTCATTACCATGCCAAAAGTTAGTAGCTAACTCATTAGCAGCGTTATATAACACTTACACAATGCAATGTGCCAGATTCCATTCCATGTGCATTTCATATTAATATGTTTTTAATTATTAATCACTTAATCTACATCTAACAACAAAATGGTGTTACAGAAAGATTAATTTGTCCAAGGTAGTACAACTAGCAGTGGCAAAGCCACGCAGTCTTGCTTTTTCTTTTTTTTTTTCCCAGAGATAGGGTCTTGCTCTTTTGCTCAGGCTGGAGTGCAGGGGTGTGATCACGACTCACTGCAGCCTCAACCTCCCAGGCTCAAGCAATCCTCCTGCCACAGCCTCATAAGCAGCTGGGACCACAGGCATATGCCAACACACCTGGCTAATTTTTCAAAATTTTTATGGAGATAAGGTCTCCTTATGCTGCCCACGCTCATCTCCAACTCTTAGGCTCAAATGATCCTCCCACCTCAGCCTTCTGGCTGCTTTTTTTTTTTTCTGAGACAGAGTTTTGCTCTTGTTGCCCAGGCTGGAGTGCAATAGTGCTATCTCAGCCTACTACAACCTCCGCCTCCTGGGTTCAAGTGATTCTCTTGCCTCAGCCTCGTGAGTAGCTGGGTTTACAGGCACCCACCACCATGCCCGGCTAATTTTGTATTTTTAGTAGGGACGGGGTTTCACCACGTTGGTCAGGCTGATCTATATCATTCACTCTATAGCCTTTACCAAAATTAGAGAGCGGGTTAAGGTGGAGGTTACTTACTTATAGGAAATCGACTATAGAACACACGTTAGTTTACAAGAAAAAAGACTGAGAGACTTGTTTCCAGGTTATTCCACCTCACACTTATCAGGGGGACAGGCTATAAGCCTGTGGGAGATAGCCAGAAAACATATATTATCCCCCCCCTCCCCCCAGCATATATATATTTCCAAAATCTTCATTAAGCAATTTGACACCATTACACTACTGTTAGACAGTGACCTAAAGTGGCCGGACAAGGGGGCTCGCGCCTGTAATCCCAGCATTTTGGGAGGCCAAGGTGAGAGGATCACTTAAGGTCAGCAGTTCGAGATCAGCCTGACCAACACAGTGACATCTCATCTTTACTAAAAATACAAAAATTAGCTGGGCATTGTAGCACGTGCCTGTAGTCCCAGCTACTTGAGAGGCTGAGGCGGGAGAATCGCTTGAACCCGGGAGGCAGAGGTTGCAGTGAGCTGAGATCAGGCCAATGCACTCCAGCCTGGGCAACAGAGAGAGAGACTCTGTCTCAAAAAATAAATAAAAATAAGTGACGTAAAATGTCATCTGCCTAAACTTTGCTGTTGTTGTTAAGAGATGGGGTCTCATTTTGTCACCCAGGCTGGAGTGCGGTGGCACAATTATAGCTCACTGCAGCCTCAAACTGCTGGTGTCAAGTGATCCTCCCACCTCAGCCTCCAGAGTAGCTGCGGCTACAGGTATGTGCCACCCCACCCAGCGCATTTTGTCTAAACTTCTTGATACTTAAAACTCCTTGTAACATTTGTACAAAGTGAATCCCAGCCTACGCCTAATACTCTAGTGTAATGGCAGCATGCTCATTCATCATTCGCTTAACACATATTGAGTGTCTACTGTATTCCAGGCGTGGCTCTGGGCACTGGGATTCAGCAGTAAACAAAATAGACAAAGATCGATTAAAAGTAAAAGGATGCGCCTGACTTTTTATATTGTTTGTTTTTTATTGTCAATGTTTTTTAACAATAACACTATTTTGTAACCATAATTCTCAGTTCTGTAATCTGAGTTTTGTATTTAAATGGATATAGTCTCACCCTTAGTTATTTTATCAATACTTGAATTCTTTGATTTATATTTGATTTTCAGGATTTAGTAATCCATTTTCATGGTATATATTTATTATTTAACTATTCAGAGTTTCTCCTACTGATTCATCACTAAAAAGTAAATGCAAAAGGATGCAAAAGATACTATGCAAACATCAATCTAAAACACCAATCTAGAGGGAATACATTAATATCAGAGACTTTAGAACAAGGAATACCCCTAGGGATAATGAGGGCTATTTCATAATAATAAAGGTATCAGTTTACCAACCAGACATAATAGTGCTAAATGTGTATGCATACATAAAAGAGCGTTGTCCTGGTGTGGTGGCTCATGCCTATAATCCCAGCACTTTGGGAGGCTGAGGCAGATGGATCACTTGAGATCAGGGGTTCGAGACCAGCCTGGCCAACATGGTGAAACCCCATCTCTACTAAAAATACAAAAATTAGCAGAGAGTGGTGGTGGGCACCTGTAATCTCAGCTACTCGGGAGGCTGAGACAGGAGAATTGCTGGAACCTGGGAGGCGGAGGTTGCAGTGAGCATAGATCGTGCCATTGCATTCCAGCCCGGACAACAGTGAGACTCCGTCTCAAAATAAATAAATAAAATAAAATAGCTTTAAAACACTTCAAACAAATTTATAGAATGAACAAATCAACTTCTCTATTCCTCTATCAGTAACTGTTAGAACAAGCAGACACAAGATCAGTACAGATACAGATTTGCTTAATCCTGTCAACCACGTTTGCTTAGTTGACATTTATAGAACACTCCAGTTTACTTGACACATCAACAAAGACAGACCATATTCTGGGCAATAATGCAAGTCTCCATAAATTTAAAAAGATTATATAGCATATTGAGGGAATGTATTTTCCTCCCGGGTCCACAAAGGGGCGTAGTTTCAAAGGCAAGAACTTCCCAGCGCCATACCTTGCCACCCTCCCCCAATCCGAGAACTTAGAGGTCTTCGTTTAAACTTTCACGCGTGGGAAAAAAATCAAAGGTCAACCACTCCAGCGGAAGTTTAAAGGAACTCCTTTCACAGGGTGAAAAATTTGAATGGGGTGGGAATTCCTCCCAAGTTAAAAGTTCCCTTCCTCGGCAGACTCCATGTCTGGACCCCTTCCACAACCTCGTGGAAGCTGCTCTTTCTCTTTTCTATTTCTTTCTCCTTTTTCTCTCTCTGCCTAAATAAATCACTTTCTGCAAAACTCTCTGGGGTCTGATATTTAGTTAATCACTCACCGCGCCCGCGTAGTCTCCTCTCCAATTCGTGGTTGCGTGAGGGACCAAGAGCCTGGAAGAACACCACCCACCCGGGACAAGCTGAGCCTCCCCTGGTCCCAGAACCCAGTCTCAGTGTGTTCTCTGATGACGACAGAATTAAATTAGAAATCAATAAAAGAAAAATAACCGAAAATCTCCAAATATTGAGAAATTGAGCAACTCACTTCTATTTCATTGAGTCAAAGTATAAATACAAGCGAAAAATAAAATATTTTGAACTGAATGGAAATGAAAACATACCAGACTCTGTGATGTATTTAATGTGGTACAAAACTAGGAAAGGAGCCAATTAGCCCCAGGTAAACCAAAGGAATGAAATTATTAAATGGGAACAGAAATTAATGGAATAAAAAAAAAGCACCCAGAAAAATCAATAAAATAATAAGCTGATTTTTTAAAAGAACAATAAAATTGGTAAAACTCTAGCAAGAATGATAAAGAAAAAAGAACCCGCAAATTACCAATGTCAGAAATTAAAGAGGGGACATCGCCACAAGTCCTTTGGACATTAAAATGCTAATAAGGAATATTATGAACAACTTTATGACAATACATTTGAGAACTTACATGAAATGTACAAATTCCTCAGAACATACAAATTATCAACTCTAACTCAAGAAATAGAAAATCTGAATAGTTCTATATTAATAGAAATCATTTAGCAATGTAAAACTTTCCCATTCAGAGATATCCAGGCCCTCTGGTGAGTATTTCCATATTACATATTTTACAAATATTTATGAGCATTACATATTTAAGGAAGGAATAATACTAATAATACCAATCCTACACAAATTCAGAAAATAGAGGAGGGGGAAACATTTCCCAACAGGATTTTCCTGATACCAAAGCCAGACAAAGAGATTACACAAAAATAATACAGATAATATCCTTCTGAATACAGAAGCAAAATCCTTAACAAGATGTTATCAAATTGAAACCATGAATGTATATTAAAAGAATAATACAACATGACCTAGTGGAGTTTATCCCAGGAATTCAAGATTAAAGTTTCAAAATTAACATAATCACCATATTAAAAGATTAAAGGAGAAAAACATGATCACCTCAATAAACGTAGAAAAAGCATTTGACAAAATTCAACAAGGAATATTTTCCAAGCAGTTTTAGAAGTGGAGTGTCTCTGGAGCACAGGACAGGTGTGCTTGCAACCTTGGAAGCTAGAAATTGTGTCTCCTCTGGAGCTGTGACAGGCATTCTTACTGTCCAGTGTAACCTTTCCATCTATAGCAGAGGGCAGGCATGCCTACTATGCATTATAATATTTGGTTCTCTAAGCTCATTCTCTTGTAATGCAACCCACTGTGTGGTGCTCTTTATGCTGCCTATAGAAATTAGAGCTTGAAGAACCAATGCAAACACGCTGATACTCTGGCTCCTCTATTGTAACACTCTCCTTTGTCTCTCACTCAGGAGTCCTACGCCTTCCACCAGAACCCACAGCACTGCAGCACGCTAAAACATTAGCTTACTAGTTGGGGAAATTTCAGATTCGCCACTGTTCTTGACAATATAAAATATATACCTAATTCCAATTTCTAATTTTAACAAGTAGCCTAATCAATTACCAGGTTAATGTAATCATATAATTTAAAATTATTTTGTGGGGGGAGAAAAGTACTTGGACAAAGATTTTTGAAACATTGATTTGAGCAGTTTATTTATATATCTTGGATGGAAGCAATTGATACAGTTTACTTGGAATTCCTAGAAAAAAAAGAAGAATTCTACTTATACTTAGATGACATTTGCCATTCTATCAAACACACAAAAGAAGAGCTTCAAAACTCATATGATAGGGCAGTGGCACTTACAAATCAACTTCTTATACTTTAGAGTATAAGTAGTGCTACACTTTAGGAGTCCTCAAGTGCTACTTATACTTTAGAGTAATAATTAACTCCCTCTTGCTTGCTGCCAAAGTTGCTTTGTACATATACAATGTACATAATTAATGTAAATCAAATAACATAAATTTTATCTAGAAAAAAATTCCAAAACAATTTCACTGTATAATAAATTGGATAAAAATTTTACAAAACAAAATTGTATTCATCTTAAAGTTTCCTCCTTATTTCTGTATTTTGTCTAGTGCCCAAGAGGCTAAAAGAATCTTAAATACATCTCTACTCATCTACCAGGACTTGCATACCTTTCAAATCTGGAGCCAAAGGCCTGCTCCGAGGACTAGAAGTATCTTCATGTGTGTAGTTGTCAAAATGGAATTTCTCTCTTCTTGAAATATAAGTTGTTTTTGAAGGGCCATTATGCTGACTACACATTTTATCACTTAAACTTAAATATTCTCGTTGAAGATTCCGCATCTCAAATTCCAAGGTATCCCTTTCATTTTCTATGCTTCTTACATAATTTTCTAAAAGCATTTTGTCTTCAGTAAGTCTACTGATGCTGTTTTCAAATTTTATATTTTCTTGACTATGTTTCTTTAGTTCTTCTTTTAGAATCTGATTATCTGTTTTCATTTCCATTACCATTTTTGATAACATTTCACATTCCTTGCCAATTTCTGACAAGCTATTCTTATAAATATTTGCTTCTGATTTTGCAGTTTTTATTTCTTGCAGAAAATTCTCCTCTGCAGTAGATTGGTAGGTTTGAATATTCTCCATTTCTCTTTCCATAATTTGTCTGGCAGCAGTAGATTCTTGTAACGTTGTTTCAAGGTTAAGTTTTTCATATTTCACAGTTTCTATTATTTGAAGAAGTGTCTCTTGTTCAGTTTTTGCCAATCTTTCTTTCTCTTTTAGCTGCATTATCTCTAGCTGGTTTTCTTTTAGTTCATTTTCAAGTGAGCTTTTTTCTTTTAGAAGCTGGTGTGTTTTTTTATCCAACATTTCTTTTTCATCTTGTATCAACAGAATATTAGTTTTCATTGCTTCCATTTCTATACTCATTCGATTATTTTCCTTATTGACAATGGCCACATCACTTTGAGTTTTGTGTTCCTTACTTTTTAGTTGATCTAATGCTTCCATCATTTGTTGCTTCTCTAAAGAAAGTTGCATGTTTTGTTCTTCTAGAGTTTTTTTTTGGCCTTGGAGAACATTATATTTACTAATTATTTTTTTAAATTCTTTAAGACACTCTTTGCTGTCTTCTTCTGTTTTAATTAATTTAGACTGAATAGTACTCTTTTCTTCAACCAGATTCTTAAGCTGCTTTTCGTATGTTTCAACTTTCCGTATGAGAGATTGTGTGGTAAAGATAAGAGGTTTCATTTTGGACTTAAGGTTTAGATTTTCATTCTCCAGTTCTGTTACTTTTTTCTGTACCCGCACAGATTCTTTTAGGTAATTCTGCAGGTACTGAATTTTTGCAACACACTGCTCAGTAACAGAATTAACTTTGGAAGTTTTCTCATTTTCAAATATTATTGATCCTTGTTTCACTAGAAATGGTTGTCTTTCTTTGTCTTTCATTTCATGTCTTGTTTGGTCGAGGAATGACAGTGTGTATCTTGGAACTCCGGAATGGAATTTGAAATCTGTTATATTCTTGCCAGTGATGGGAATTTCTTTATTGTTTTTTTCATTTTTCTTTCCCCTGTGTATTTCACTCTTAGATAATTTTTTACATTTTCTACAAAAATTCACATGGAATTTTGACACTGTTTCCCTGAATGGGAGTAATTTGTTTATTAATGCCTCTAATTCTGAAATTCTCTTTGATTTTGTATCTTCATTTAAATTGCCATCCACGTTTTCTTCCTTAATAAAGCCAATTTTCTCCTGGTGAAGAGGTGACAGGTCGTATTTACCATTACTTTCAACATCTGGATCAGTTTTTAAAGTCTGAAGTTCATTTGTAAGTGCCACTTCCCTATCATGTGACTTTTGAAGCTCTTCTTTCATGTGTTTGATAGAATGGCAAATGTCATCTAAATTTTCACAAAATCCAGGCTTGAGAAAAGGCACGGTAATTTTGGATTTATCCAGTGTTACTCTATCAGCTTGAGACATCCCATTTTGAGGTACAGTAGGTAGAAAACGATAAAGGTTATTATAATTCTTCAAGATGTCAGAATTTTCTGAAGGGTGTATAATCATGTTTGAAGATAAATTGTCTGTTGAAGTTCTCAGAGTTAATGTGTCCTCGAAATGTATCTGGGATGGAACATTTATACTTTGAGAGAGACTGTTCACACTATCACCACTTAATTTTTCTTCTACTGAATGAAGTGTCTTGGAATCCTCGAGGTGATGACTTTTCTCCATAGAAAGGTTTTCTTCTTGATTCTCTATAGGCTGTAACAGTAAGAAGTACACTATAAAGGTATTGTCATCTGCCACATGACCAAGCAGTACAGATCATATTTGTGGAGGATTTATTTATATACCCTAAGCAAGCATTTCATTCATTTCCACAGCAAAGGAGCATAACGAGTATGACTCATTTTCTTCAACAGTTGTTTTGAGATCTGTAACTCTGGTCTTCACAATTTGCTTAGAACTTGTTCTTATTTCCTTAGGGGTGAAATACATGGGCCAATCCCCTCAATTTCAGAAGTACAGAAATTTAGCATCCTTCAAGAGGCCATCAGAGGTCGGTGGGGAAGATAGAACCAATAGGTCAAATGGGAGTTTTGGGAAAATGAATGTTTGCAATTCTGGGCATTCCTAGTTTCAGATGATTTTAGGACTGTGACTGTCCTGGAAGTGTGAATTTGAATCTGTGGACACAGTGATGGTAACTCTGGTTTGGAGCTTTTCTAGGGAATTTACCTCAGACCTAGGTCAATCCTAAGTGAATAGATTGGCTATAAAAACTGCCTAGTATTTGAATTTACTTGGGAATCTTTCAGGATCTGAACTAAGTCAAATGTCCCTCACAGTCTCTTAAGGGAAATGGGAAAATTGCAAAAGTACAGAGGTGAACACACATCTTTTAAGGTTTTCAGGACTGGAGTTTCCTTATTTTCATCTCTGATGGTCCATTTTTCCTGTAAAGAGGGGGATCATGTAAAGTACAGATAAACTGACAGTAGTCACATTTTGAGGTACCTACATATAGAAATGATTTCTATAGAATAACATACCAAATCCTTTTCAATGTGCGTGCCAAACGCTAGACTTTTTCTGAGCTGAATTGTGGGTTTTCTACTTCAATAATACTTTTGTTCAATATTTCACTGATTTCTGACTGTACCTTTAAAAGATAAATTGAGAAAAATTTGATTTCATATTTGTAAACTTATGAATGTACAGGAATAATAGACATTGTAATTAAAAGATGTCTTTAAATTTCCTGCCCATAAAAATTCTTTCCATCTTACAGAATATAAATAAAAGCTACTTAATTTATTGTAATCTCTATCATTAATCTTCAAGAAAATTATGCCTTTATTGTTATAAAATCAGAAACAATTTAGTAAAAGTTTTTATTTATTTATTTATTTTTGTTTGAGACAGAGTTTCTCTCTGTCACCCAGCCTGGAGTTCAGTAGTGCAATCTCGGCTCACTGCAACCTCCGCCTCCTGGGTTCAGGCAATTCTCCTGCCTCAGCCTCCCAAGTAGCTGGGACTACAGGCTGCTGCCATGACTGGCTAATTTTTTGTATTTTGTAGAGATGGGGTTTCACGGTGTTGCCCTGGCTGTTTGCGAACTCCTGAGCTCAGGCAATCCGCCCGCCTCAGCCTCCCAAAGTGCCGAAATTACAGGCATGAGCCACCGCGCCCAGTCTAGTAAAACAAAGTTTTATGAACTATATTCAAATGATTTGAGGTATCTCATTTTTTCGTTGTTGAATAAGAGACCTTTGGAATCTATTCTGTCGCCCTTAGGAGGAGTTATCTCCCCTTCCCATTTCCCTGCAGGTGCTTTTAGTGAAAGAACATTGGGATGAAGTTTATATTGGGTCTTTAGAGAATATGTGTGTGTTATGTACCCCCAATATGCATACTCTAGCCTTCTGTTTATACTTCTCCTTATTTCTTCTGGATGAAGCGTGCTTATAATAGTATTGTTCTGCCTCTAACTCCCAGGGGCACCTGAGTGCTAACCAGTCAAGAAACAGTAGCTACCTGACAGTGATTGTTTCAAGCATTGCAAGTGACCCAGCTGGGGGCAATCTGAATCAGGCCAGGAACCTCAGTCTAAACTATTAAGAGCAAAGTGTAGCTGGGTGCGGTGACTCACGCCTGTAATCCCAGCACTTTGGGAGGTTGAGGTGGGCAGATCACTTAAGGTTGGGAGTTCAAGACCAGCCTGGCCAATGTGGTAAAACCCTGTCTCTACTAAAAACACAATTATCGAGGTGTTGTGGCGAGTGCCTGTAATCCCAGCTACTCAGGAGGCTGAGGCAGGAGAACTGCTTGAACCCAGGAGGCAGAGGTTGCAGTGAGCCAAGATGGCACCACTGCATTCCAGCCTGGGTGACAAAAGCGAAACTCCACCTCAAAGCAAAGTGTACTTTCTTCTTTGACTTGAATTTGGAAGGAGAAAGAACTGGAGCTTCTAGCAGATCTTCTGCCACCACAGGAAGTCTGAAAATCCCCTACTGTGGGAAGCAGAATCAGGATACAGAGACCTGTTCTGGCAACACGAGACCTGATCACGGGGGACTCAGCCATCCTGAAGTGAGCTCTTTCCAGGACTTTCATTTGCTTGAGCTGTTAAAGTACGTTTTTTCCCTAAGCCAGTTTGAATTAGATTTTATGTCACTTGTCATGAGGGTCCCCCACTTGTAGTCTGTATATAGACTTTAAACGTGTATTTAAAAAATCAGCAAGTACTATGTCTTTTGGCTTGTTTGCAAACACAAGTGTACAGAGAGAAGAATGTAGTTTCCTTAAAAGAAATTTTGAGTGTAGAATATGTAGTGCCCTCTATTATGTTAAATTCTGAGTCAGCTAATCCATTGGCTAGTGACAATCGGCTTACAAGATGAGATGATACTTCAAGGTTAGATATTTCATATGTAGATTAAAAGAAACGTACCATGCTAACATTCTGCAAAGTCTGCATTCTCAAAGCCTGAAATGATTCCAACTGATGCTGAAGGACCTATGACAGAAATGAAGCATTGAACTGAATATTTTTAGGTAGGTAAACATATTCTTGAATTGTTATGAATTCATGTCTCCCAAAGTTGCCTATTACTTGAAAGGATCCCATGAGGGTCAGGTGGTTCACATTTTTAGTCATTTTGCTAACTCCCCCAATGTGCTTTCCTGAAGATCTTTGTGAGGATAAAGCTGAAGAACCCATTTATGCATTTAGGGAGTATTTATTCTGAAAAAGATCAGCCTTTACCCAGGATTTTGGAGATAATAAAATGAAATACAGACTCACTTTCAGTGCTGATTGTGGTTGGATTTGATTTTCTGATTCTGATATGCAGCCATATTCTAGGAAGCAAAATTGAAAAACCATATGACTTAATTCCCAATTTTATTTTTTAATACTTGTAATGGAAAGCAGTCTCCTAACTTCCTTGGATAGTGAGACAGAGATAATGAGAACATCTGATATTCACACTATGCTGGTCACATAATAAGCTTAAGAGATAATTCTCACTTGCAGTAAAATATCCACTTGAGGTTGTAAGAGTGTCTTTACTTTTAGAGTACAACATTAACTTGCAACACCTCACTTACAACTCTCAAAAAGTCAAATATCAAATATCTTTGTTTCTAGGATACAAACTACATTTAAAAAAAACTAATAATCCTCATGTTATGGGAAACCCTTGGCAAAGCTGTATATAGGCCTCAATTTCTATTAAATTTCCATGTGACATTTTTTACCCCTTATAGAAACCAAGTTGGATCAACAGCATAATTTTTGTCTTGCTCTTAAGCAAGACACCCACATGTTGCCTCCCTTGGGAAAGGCAGTTTCACATACATAGTCTTTAGATCCCCTCTTGGCCATGTATGAATGCGCCCGGGCCTGGAGCTCTTCTTTACCAAGAGGACTCTTTCTAAAGTCCTTACTTACAGCCTGTGCTAGACTTGCTACCGTGTGCGGGAATAGCACTCCCTGCTTCAGACTCAGTATGTATGCTTTTGTTCTGTTTAAGTGTGTGTGTCATATGGTGCCTGGCCAGCCTCACTACTCTATCTGTCCCCTGCTAGATAGACAGCAGACAGCCCAGGAGGGGCCCTCTGTCCATGGGGGAACAAATCCCCACTGCTGAGGCTGATCTTGCTCTGTCTCTTCGCTATGTGAGTAAAGCGTTGTTCCATCCAGTGCCTGACTTTTGCGTTTTCTTTTCGTAACTCTGATACTAAGATACAGTAGACAGAAGTACTCCAACTTCTTTTGATAATAGGCAGAATGTCAGTTGCTTGATACATTCCTGGACAGGTTATAGATCTGCAACAGGGGGGAGACCATATAATGTTTGCAAATTTCCTGACATCCTCTTTGTCTGAATGTTACGCTACTTGCTTTGTAAGTGTATTAATAAAAGCTTTCAGTGTCCTAAATAAAATGAGAGCTATGATTGAAGGTTCTCCTAGGCTGATAATTTCTGCCCTAAGTTTTCAAAGAGGTCAGCAACTCTTCTTTGGATTGGCAATCTGTCAGATGTTAGAGAAGCTGGTTGCAAAGTACAGGCACCCCTTCTGCCCTCTGGTCCTCACCACCAAAAAAGCAACACTGGTCTGGAGTCCAAAGCTGCCTGGTATTGAAGAATCCCACCTTCAGTCAGAGGGCAGGGAGGGAGAGTAAGTCTGTCCGGATCTTGCTTAGATTTGCCTCTTGGTGGGAATAAAATGGCAGCTAAACTCCTGGTATCCTGAACTGTTCAACTAAAAAATAAGGAACCGAAGGAAGGCTGGGACCAGTACGAAAAGGAATCACAACGTTTTTCAGACTCTAAAGTAACCTCTGCTAGTGAACTTAACTAGACCAAAGTGCAAATCAAAAAGAATTTATCACTAGAATCCTACCACCAAAAACTAACTGTTGTTAATTTTAGATAGCCATCTTTCAGTCCGCTTTCCATGCAGATATGTGAAGTGGAATTATTTTACACACATAAATGGCATTTTACATAAATAGTACCTATATTTACTTGAATTTAAGAGAATTTTTTAAATTGCATTTTAGGTTTTGGGGTACATGTGAAGAACATTCAAGATTGTTGCATAGGTACACACATGGCAGTGTGATTTGCTGCCTTCCTCCCCATCACCTATATCTGGCATTTCTCCCCATGCTATCTCTCCCCCAACTCCGTACTCCCCACTGTCCCTGAGACCAACATCATCCTGATACCAAAACCCGGCAGAGACTCAACAAGAAAAGAAAACTTCAGGCCAATATCCATGATGAACATAGATGCAAAAATTTTCAATGAAATACTGGCAAACCGATTGCAACAGCACATCAAAAAGCTTATCCGCCATGATCAAGTAGGCTTCACCCCAGGGATGCAAGGCTGGTTCAACATACGCAAGTCTATAAACGTAATTCACCACATAAACAGAACCAAAGACAAAAACCACGATTATCTCAATTGATGCAGCGAAGGCCTTTGACAAAATTCAACAGCACTTTATGCTAAAAACCCTCAATAAACTAGGTATTGACGGAACGTATCTCAAAACAATAAAAGCTATTTACGACAAACCAACAGCTAATATCATACTGAATGGGCAAAAACTGGAAGCATTCCCTTTGAAATCTGGCACTAGACAAGGATGCCCTCTCTCACCACTCCTATTCAATATAGTATTGGAAATTCTAGCCAGAGCAATCAGGTAAAAAAAAAAAAAAAAAAAAAAAAAGAAATAAAGGGTATTCAAACAGGAAAGGAGGAAGTCAAATTGTCTCTATTTGCAGGCGACATGATTGTATATTTAGAAGACCCTATCATCTCAGCCCAAAATCTCCTTAAACTGATAAGCAACTTCAGCAAAGTCTCAGATACAAAATCAATGTGCAAAAATCACAAGCATTCCTATACACCAATAACAGACTTAAAGAGAGCCAAATTAAGAATGAACTGCCATTCACAATTGCTACAAAGAGAATAAAATACCTAGGAATACAACTAACAAGGAATGTAAAGGACCTCTTCAAGGAGAACTACAAACCACTGCTCAACGAAATAAGAGAGGACATAAATAGATGGAGAAACATTCCACGTTCATGGTTAGAAGAATCAGTAACGTGAAAATGGCCATACTGCCCAAAGTAATTTACAGATTCAATGCTATCCCCATCAAGCTACCAATGACCTTCTTCACAGAACTGGAAAAAACCACCTTAAACTTCATATGGAACCAAAAGGGAATTTTTTTAAGCTGCAAGTAGTGGAAGTTATTTCTAGTATTCAGATGTTCTTTTACTACATGAGAGATATTGTTTCCTAAGAGATCCCTGTAAACTAATGAAAATTAATATAAAATTAATTAAGAGATTGAAATCTTTATTGTTTCAATGATATACAGTTCTACGATACTCAGTGTTGACTTACTCCCTGCCAAGAGAGATGAGAAAATGAGCATTCTATTTCCTTCATACATATTCCTCTTCATATTTGCTAGTTATATTATTTTTATACTGTGAAGTTTTATGATGTTCTGTAACCATAATTTCCACACAGCTCTTTATTTAAACACAAAGATAGGATATCATTCTCATAAATATTTTCAGTCTTCAACTTTATTCTGTTCCAAATTCCATCTCCTTCCTATACCTACAGCAATAGCCTCCTTTTCCTGCACAGATTTCCTTTCACTAGGAGGATTTGCAAGTTCAAAGCTAACTATAGGAGTCCTTTAGCTAAAACCAAATAAGAAATATGGGACCAAAAGAAATGTACAGACTTAACAGAGGGATACAGTAAATAAAAGATTTTAAAGAAAGCAATGGGATTTATACACGTTATCTACATATATGTTTCATCGTCCATCTCTTCTTCCTTTTTTGGCCACAGCGTGATTGCACTGTTACTAAGCAGCTTAACGAATCCATAGAGGCACAAGGTGAGGAGACATCAGAGCAGGAGACAGAGATTAAGCAGGGCCTCCAGGCCAAGCTGAGCGGGTTGGCTTTTCCTTTAAGTGAAATGGGGGAACTGTGGAAGGTTTCCATCATGAGAATGATTTGATCTGATTGAAAAGTTGACTAGTTGCTCTGCTACATGATAGCGGATTATGGGGCGGGGGTGAGAAGGCAATTGCAGGGCTACTGCAGTGATGCAAGTGGAGGTGAAGATATCTTGGGCTAGAATGGTGGTGGGGGAGATGGAGAAAAGTAGGTGGATTCAGAATATACTTTGGAGATGAGGCCAGCAGCATTGCTGGAGGGTTAGCTGGGGCCAGGAGAGAAGAATGAAGAATGACTCCTTGTTTGTTGGTGAGAGCAGATGGATGAGTGGAGACACAATTTTCTGAGGGAAAACAGTAGGAACATGCTTTAGGAGAAAAACATTTTTAGATTCATCAAGGCTAGGTTGTCTGTTAAACATCAAAGGAGAGATATCCAATAGTGAGGTGGGTCTACCAGTGTATGGCTCCTGGGAGCAGCAATGAACACATCATTCAACATGGATGTCACTGCTGGCCATATGGAAGGACATGCAGAGAAGCCCGAAGGAAATGCTTGAGGAAAGAATGGAATGTGGAGCTTGGTGGGCACAGAGGATAGGTAGGTCTTTCTAGTTTTACAGTGGAAGGGACTAGGGTGCATCCTGGAAGAGATGTGAAGGGCAAGAGGGATTGTTTTTTTCTTTTTTTGAGATGGGGTCTCACTCTGTTGCCCAGGCTGGAGAGCAGTGGCATGATCTTGGCTCACTGCAACCTCCACTTCCCAGGCTCAAGCGATCCTCCTGAGGGAATGTGTTCTCTTCCCGGGTCCACAAGGGGGCGTAGTTTTAAGGGAAAGAACTTCCCAGCGCCATGCCGCACTCCCATCTCTCTCCATCCGGGAGATTTAACGGTCTCCGTTTTAATTTCTGCGTGCGTGGGAAAGGGTCAAAAGTCAATCACTCCAGCGGAAGTTCTAAGGAACTCCTTTCATTGGCCAGGGGGCTCGGAGAAGGTTGGGGTTCCTCCCAGGTTAAAAGTCCCTTCTTCCACACCTCTCTGGATTCCATATTTGGATCCCCTCCACACTGTCTCTCTCGTGGAAATTTTCTCCCTTCTTTTTCTCTTCTCTACCTAAATAAATGACTTTCTGCAAACTCTTTTTTTGTCTGGTATTTACTTTACGAGTGCACTGTGCTGTGGTCCCCTCTCTCATTCTTGAGAGAGCGGAAGATCAAGAACCTATAACATTCTCTGGGGCGAGCTGTGCCTCCCCAGTACCTCAAAACCTGGTCACACTCCCACATCAGCCTCCAGAGTTGCGGGGAACACAGGCGTGTGCCACCACACCTGGCTAAGAGAAATATATATTTTTTTAAACCATGGGACATTCTAACATGCTTGTTTGCTGCTGGAATCACATAGCAGAAAGGGAGAAAAGTAATAATTCTGGACAATGAGGGAGGCTAACTGCAGAAGCTGGGTACTTGAGAATTGCAGAAGAGACGAGATCCAAAGGAAATAACTTCTCACTGATGAAGGATAATTCTTCCGTTTAAATGGGAGAAGGCTTAGAATGTGGGTACCCAGGCAGGTGGTTTCACAAATGTGAAGGTTGAGAATAAAGGAGTTTGAGTCTGAGTGCTTCTACTTTTTTCATACAGTGTGGGACCATGTTATGACTGGAGAGGCCAGGGAGGAAGGTGTTTCAGACCTGAGAACAGGAAGAGTGAAATCACTTTCTTGCAGAGGATTTGAAAAAGAATTTGCTGTGCAAATAAAGTAAGTTTTCCCAATAGCACTGAGAGCTCATTTTAGATTGATGGTATGACTGAAAAGTGACTGGTTTTCTCCAGCAATGTTCAGATGATTCTGTGCAGGCAGAAAGTAGGCAGGGAGTTGGATTCATCTATTTTTAAAAGCTATTAACATAACTTTCTGTTTTTCTCATGAGTTTCAGAGACATCAGCTGCTCCTTATTCCCAAAGGAAAGGTAGTTTTATAACTCAGCAAAACTTAGTCACACAGAATTACGTGACTCTAGAATTGGAAGGGAAGATACCAAAGAACCCAGGAGATAAAACACACTCACACTTCACCATTTACCAAGTCCCTGCTAGATGTACAATATTGGGAGGTATATAAACAAAGTGGAAGACAGGTTACCACCCACCAAAAAGATTAGACTTTATTGGGAATGTAAGGAATAGTACTCATCTTACATTCAACTTAAGTTTTCCAGCTGTTTCCTATTTGTGTGAAACGTGAAAAACAAGATAGTTATCAATGGGATGACTTTTGAGGTAATTCTTATTCTGAGCCTGCAAAAAATATACAGAAACTATCAACTGCATACTTGCAACAAACAGAGCAAGAGGAACAAATTTCCGCAAATGCAACACAGTAACAATCCTATATAGGACGCCAGGCTCTCTTCGTCATTCTTAGGTTCTTCTCATTGCAGCCTCCGCCTCCCGGGTTCAAGCGATTCTCCTGCCTCAGCTTCCTGAGTAGCTGGGTCTACAGGCATGCACCACCACGCCCGGCTAATTTTTGTATTTTTAGTAGAGACGTGGTCTCACCATGTTAGCCAGGCTGGTCTTGAACTCCTGACCTCAGGTGATCCTCCTGCCATGGCCTCCCAAAATGCGGGATTACAGGTGTGAGCCACTGTGCCTGGCTGCAGGTTCTAATACTGAGTTCTGCTATGACAGTTCAAGTTCATTCCTAGATGTCCCTGTCTTACAAAGCCTTGTGAGGTGTGACACCCTCTGCATGACGCTTTGTCACAGTCATTATGCAAGGAGCTATGGAGCAGGCTGCGTGCTGCCCAGATTTGAATCCTAGCTTTGCCACACACTCGCAGTGAGGGGATAACTCCAGGTAAGTGTCCAGTTTGTAGGTAAAGCCCATATGGAGGTATATGGCCATAGTGAATGCTCAAGAGACACTAACTCATTACTGCAGAGGCGATATGATGATAATTTGGTAAATTCAAAATTTCTAGTCAAGATGGAGGGGGAGAGAAGCCTTCTCAAAATTCTCCAGTGCTTCTCAATTTTCTCAGAAGAAATCTCAAATTCATCCCTGGAACTACAAAGCCTCCTCCTGGCTCCTCCCTCCTACACTTCCCTGCTTGTTCTGCTCCATTTACAAGAGCTGTTTCTCAATCACACCAGCCATGCTCCCACACCAGGGTCTTTGCTGCTGTTCTCTCTGCCTGCAATGCTCTTTCCCTAGAAATCTGCACCGATTGCTTTTTTTTTTTTTTTTAGACAAGAGTCTCACTCTGTCGCCAGGCTGGAGTGCAGTGGCGTGATCTCAGCTCACTGCAACTTCTGACTCCCTGGTTCAAGCTATTCTCCTGCCTCAGCCTCCTGAGTAGCTGGGACTACAGGCATGTGCCACCACGCCCAGCTAAATTTTGTATTTTTAGTAGAGACAGGGTTTCACCATGTTGGCAGGATGGTCTCGACTTCCTGACCTCATGACCCGCCTGCCTTGGCTTCCCAAAGTGCTGGGATTACAGGCATGAGCCACCGTGCCCGGCCACTGATTGCTTCTTTACCTCCTTCTGGTCTTGGGTCAGAAGTGACCTGCTGAGTGAGGCCTTCTCCCACCCCCCCTGTTTAAAATTACACACTTCCCACCCACCTCTGCCACTCCAAATATTCCTCCACTCCTTCCCAGCCTTATTTTCTCCATAGGATTTATTCCCTGCTTACACACAATATCCTTTGTCTGTCTGTTCCCTCACTAGAAGGTAAGCTCCATGTGGGCAGGGAATCTTGCATGTCTTGTTCACTGTTGGGTCCCCAGCACCTAGAACGGCACTTGAAACTTAGCAGATGCTCAAAAGTATATGCTCCACAATGTGTTTGGGGAAGCAGCAAAGGAGAAAGGACTTACAGAGTGCCTACATAAACTGCTTATGAGTAACATATAACCTGAGAACAACAAACCATGGCAAACTGCGGGAGGCCTCTGGGGAGGTAAACTTCTCCATGCCTCATGTTCCCGTGCAGGGTGACCTCGGCTGTTACCATAGACATTGAGCTCAAGGACGTAAAACCCCTTCGTAGCCCTAAGACGTAACCAGACTTGTAGGCTCCTTGTGAGGCCCACGTTCCACCAGCTGCACATAGATAATAGGCTAAAGATAACCACATGTTCTTGTTTTGTGAAACTCCCAAATGGCCACTGTTACCAATCTTTAGAGTGACACACCAGTTCCGGCCACTGCCTCACTTCCGGCTCACTGATTCACCCCACCATCACATCACCCTGTCCCCCACCGTCACTCCACCGCCTAGCCTATAGATCAAAGTGATTGTAACCAATATATACTGTGGGAGATCAGAGCTCAGGGCCTTCACTGCCTCCAGGGCAAGTGACGGCCCGCTGTCCACTTTTTGCATTCTTAATCTGTCTTTTTCTCATTCCTTTGTCGCCATTGAACTTGGGGTACCCATGGGTGATGTGGGAGCTGGTTCCCTACAAAACGAACGAATGAATGAAGGCTCGGGTAGAACAGGATGCTGGGAACAACACCCCGGACATCCTCACAAACCTCACAAAAATGCAAAAGTCTCACACAAACCCATTCCAGTAAGGGTTAATTAGGTTAACTGCTAGCTCTGAAACCAGAGACCGTGGGAATATTCTAAAACTCTTTGTAACCTGGCAGTAGTTATGCAAATCAGGTTATTATTTTGGGGAATGGATCACTTGGTGACAATGAAGCATAGACAGGAGAATAGAGGGAAGGGCACCAGCCATACCTCCTAATTTTGCCTGTAGCTGTGGGCAGGGAATTGCTGGGTGGCCCCTGACTCAAGATAACTGGTGTTTATTGAGAACCTGTCCTGCGTCAAGCCCATACCTGTAACCACTGTGTTCTGGTAAGAAAGACATTAACTCTTAAACAAGTACATGTGCTATTTTGCAGGTAACTATTTTCTATAAATGTTGGCATGTTTCTCCAGAATCCTAAGCCTCATTCATGTTAGAAAACATATGATCTTGCCAAACTAAGGTACTTTCATTTCTTCTGATCTTACCTGCCCTCTTTGAGGTAAATATGGAGCTGCCTAAATGTCTCAACTCTCTGTAAGGACACTTTCTTTTGCGTTCAGGAGCCGCCTTTGCCCCTTCTGGTTGCACAGGGAAACCTGCAGATCTCATGGATGGGGGCAGGAGGGCGGAGAGGGGACTGGCCAGTGCTTGTCCTGCTGGCCTCCACTGGGATGTTGCTCACCCTGGGGGTGCCTGGGCATCCAGATGTCTTCTGTCTACGGAGGTGTGGCTGCTGTAGTCTCTTCCTTCCAGGTCCCAACAAGACTTTTTGTGAAGATCTTGGACGGTGGAGGTGCAGAAATCCTGTCCCAACCTCAGGCCTCTCGTGGTTCAGCACTACGGCATCATGATAACCCACATCCTACAGAGGGGCAACTGGGGGTCCGTGCGTGGCCCATCAGCCTAGACACTTCCGCCCCGTGCTCTGCTCCTTCCCCAGCACGTCACCTCACAGCAGCCTTCTCCGAGAGGCGTGTAGTCACCTAGGGCTTCTCTGCAGGAAGTGAGACTCCACTTTCAATGTCCTTAGAGTCCCCTAGCTGGGTACCCCCATCTTATTCATAGTTTATGTGGAACTTGAAAGCTTTGGCTATGTGGCTATTTCAAACATTCTCCCCATACAATAGTCCACAAATACTGTAAAAAGTAATTCTTTAGAAAAGGTGTACACACCTCCCTGGATATCCACAGAGGATTGGTTCCAGAGCCTTTGACGATAGCAAAATCTGCAGATGCTCAAGTCCCCAGTACAAAATGGGGTAGTATTTGCACAGGTTCTACGCACACCCTGCCACATACTTTAAATCATCTCTCAATTACCTGTAATACTTTATACAATGTAAACGCTATGTAAATGGTTGTTATACTCTTTCAAAATTTGCATTTAAAAAATTGTGGTACTGTTATTTTAAGTTTTTTCCCCTGAATATTTTCCATCTGTGGTTGTTTGAATCCAAGGATGCGGAACTCCCAGACACCGAGGGCTGACTGCATATCATTTTCTTGTCTGTCCAAAAAACTCCACAGTTCTTACTTGGCGTTCAGAAAACTAGCATAGCGTGGTGGTGAAGACAGGGAGCCCGGAGCCGCCCTGCTGAACGCCCGCTCCATTCCTTGCTGCCTGTGTGACCTTAGGGAGTTAACCTCTCTGTGCCCGTTTCCTCACCTGCAAAATGGGGATGGTGATAGCACCTACTTCGTAAAAGTGTTGTGAGAATGAAAGAGTTGATCCATCGCGTGCTTAGAACAGCACCGGCACAAAGCGCGCGTGCCCTGGTGGCTGCTGTGAGCGTTACCGCGCCTGCGGGAAGCACGCCAGGCGGCGCGCGCCAGGGGCTGCTGCCCGAGTACAGTCAGGGGAGCCTTGTAAGAACTGGCGATTTTACCTGTGTCACTGCCGACACTTTCCTTCACCCCCTCCGAGGAATTCAGGATCTTGGACGCTGAAAGGAGAACGGAGTCAACTTCATTCTCTTCCCGAGGCTGCTTTTCTGCAACAGAACCGTACGGGGCAGTTCGCTCGCGGGACGCGACGTGGCGGTGCTGGGGGCGGAGGGTTGGGGCGGGGCGGGGCGGGCGGAGGGTTGGGGCGGGGCGGGGCGGGGCGGAGGGATGGGGCGGGGCGGGGCGGGGCGGGGCGGGGCGGGGCGGAGGGTTGGGCGGGGCGGGGGATGGGGCGGGGCGGGGCGGCGCGGAGGGATGGGGCGGGGCGGGGCGGAGGGATGGGGCGGGGCGGGGCGGGGCGGAGGGATGGGGCGGGGGCGGGGCGGGGCAGAGGGATGGGGCGGGGCGGGGCAGAGGGTGGGGCTGAGGGCTGGGATGGGCGGGGCGGGGCAGAGGGATGGGGCGGGGCGGGGCAGAGGGATGGGGCGGGGCGGGGCAGAGGGTGGGGCGGGGCTGAGGGCTGGGATGGGGCGGAGAAATTGGGCGGGGCTGGGGGAACCAGAGGAATGGGGCGGAGTCAGAGCTGAAGGCTGGGGCGGGGCTGAAGGCTGGGGCGGGGCGGAGGGATTAGGAGGGGCGAGGCTGAAGGAGGGGCGGGGCTGAAGGCTGGGATGGGGCGGAGAGATTGGACGGGGCTGGGAGGGGCAGAAGAATGGAGGGAGGGATTAGGATGAGACGAGACTGAAGGAGGGGTCAGGGCTGAAGGCTGGGGCTGGGCGGAGGGATTAGGAGGGGGCGAGGCTAAAAGGAGGGGCGGGGCTGAGGGCTGGGATGGGGCGGGGGCAGAGGAATGGGGCGGGGCGGATGATGGGAGGGGGCGGAACCGAAGGCTGGGATGGGCGGAGGATACTAAGACGGGGCGGGGCCTGAAGGCTGGAGGGGGCGGAAGGATGGGGCGGGAGCGGGGCTGAAGGGTGGGGCGCAGAGAGTGGGTGGGGCTGGGGGGGGCAGAGAAATGGGGCGGGGTCAGGGGCGGGGTCAGGGCTGGGGCGGGGGACTGCGCCAGGCCGGGCTGCGGGTGGGGCGCGACGCTTTCCGCAGCGGCCGCCCGAAGGCGCGCCGGGCGGGAAGCGGCGGCAGATGGCGCAGCGCGGCGGCCGCAGCGGGTGCTCCGCCCTAGGGCAGAGCTGGAGATGTGTGGTGATTGCAGAAGGGCGGACCCGGTAAGTCCCGGGCTAGGGGTGCGGGGAGCCACCAGCTGAAAGCTCTTCCGCTGCCCTTGGTTCCCGCGGCTCCCCTAGGAGCCCCGCCCCGCCCAACTCTTACCGGGGCTCATCGCCGCGGCACAGGGTCTTTCTCGCAACCGCCGCCGTGCGCACCCGCTCCGCTGCCCCGCGCCGGGCATCCTGTCGCCGGGTAACTGGTGGCCGGGGCGCTGGCCACACCCCCACCCTCGGCGGCGCGCGCTCGACTGGGGCCCCTGGTTGGGTCCTGGTGGGCCCCTCATCACTCTGGACGCTCCCCCGAGAGCTTTCCTGGGAATCTGGCCTGGGACAGCCCACCTGGGCGCCTCCCCCTCACCTGCGCGGCTATCCGGGTCGCGGGGCTTGCTCACACTCAGAGACAGCCCACCTGGGCGCCTCCCCCGCACCTGCGCGGCTGTCCGGGACGCGGGCTTGCTCACACTCAGAGACAGCCCACCTGGGCGCCTCCCCGCACCTGCGCGGCTATCCAGGTCGCGGGCTTGCTCACGCTCAGAGACAGCCCACCTGGGCGCCTCCCCGCACCTGCGCGGCTATCCGGGACGCGGACTTGCTCACGCTCAGAGACAGCCCACCTGGGCGCCTCCCCCGCACCTGCGCGGCTATCCGGGACGCGGGCTTGCTCACGCTCAGAGACAGCCCACCTGGGCGCCTCCCCGCACCTGCGCGGCTATCCGGGACGCGGGCTTGCTCACACTCAGAGACAGCCCACCTGGGCGCCTCCCCGCACCTGCGCGGCTGTCCGGGACGCGGGCTTGCTCACAGACTTGCGCCAGTACCCGCTGGATCTAAGCGGTGCGGAGAAAGAGACCGCCCGGGGGACGGGCACACACCCGAGAGCTCCCACTTTACCTTCCCGCATCTCCACTTCCTCGCTGGTTTATTCTTAGTCCTCTGGTTTCAGCGCGTCTCTCAGAGGAGTGTCAGCGTTTGAGGGTTTATTCGGCCTAGGACCAATATTGTGAAAGGACTTGTTTGCTGAGATGGAAAGAAGACTCCTATTTTCCAGTAATGAACTTAACCTAAAAATGTGTTAAAATATGCTCATTAAAGCCGTCAGAAGCGACGGTGGTCTTCATGTGTCTAAACATGTTAACTTTTACGCACCTGGTGAATCAATCATGTGCAAAAGATTTATGTTGCCTTCACGGGAAACCCGACCTCCTTTGGGTGCGCGCAGCTAATCCTGCCCGTCAGAGAATGGTGCTCTTTAAAGTTTTAAACGAGTATATGTTATTTATTTTGTAGTAAACCATTACACATAGAAAATTAAAATTTAAAATCACAATCAGGATATAATAATTTGCTATATAAAAGATAAAATCCTTGATCCTTATGATGGTTCAGTGCTTACTTCCTCTAATTTCTTGTTTCCTGTGGAAATGGGCTCTAGGCCGTGCGCGGTGGTTCACGCCTGTAATCCCAATACTTTGGGAGGCCGAGGTGGGCGGATCACCCGAGGTCAGGAGTCCGAGACCAGCCTGGCCAACATGGCGAAACCCCATCCCTACTAAAAATACAAAAATTAGCCGGGTATGGTGGCGTCCACCTGTAATCCCAGCTATCTGGGAGGCGGAGGCAGGAGAATCGCTTGAACCCAGGAGGCAGAATCTGCAGTGAGCCGACTTTGTGCCACTGCACTCCTGCCTGGACGACAGAGCCAGACTCTGTCTCAGTTAAAAAAAATAAATAAATAAAAAATAAATAAAAAAAAGAAGAAAAAGAAAAAAGAGCTCTAGAAGATCTGACTTTCTTGTGGCATTGTAGACAATTTAAATAAATTATAATTTTGAGAACTTAGGCTCTCCATCGCTGATTGATACTGATGATTCAGGAGATAGAAATTATTTAGGCAGATAAGGCAAAATTTCAGCAGAACTTCTAACAAAAAGCAGCCTAAGAAATCTTTTTTTCTTTTTTCCTAACAAAGAGCAGCCTGAAAGGCTGCACACCTTGCAGAGACAGATCAGGAAGCTGGAAGCATGCACACTAGGGCGCGTGGGGTGGAAGTGGGGGGGGGATGCTGGCCGCTGTGCCAATAGAAAAGGGCTACCTGGGGGCCAGGCATGTCCACTATGGAAGCTCCATCTTCCCTTTTCGTTAGCACGTGTACAGTAAGAAATGGGCAAAATGGAAAAGCTCAGGCAGAGAACCCATCTGCATAATAAAAGATTGGGGTAGGGGCTGCTAGAGATTCATGCCCTATGCAGATGGGACACCTGATCCTAACTGGTTTTTCACACCCTATGTAGATCAGACTGCCTCCCCCACTAGCTCATCTATAAAAGGCCTACATTTCTTGGCAAATTGGCAACCCATTTTTCTGGGAACCTTTCTGTAGCGGAGAGCTTATTCTCTTTTTCTGTCGCCTGTTACATTTCAGCTCTTAACCTCACTCTTTGTGTGTCTGCGTCCTTGATCTCCCTGTTAAGACAAGGAACCTGTCACCCAGGCAGCTTCATTGATAAAGTTAATTTTTTCCTGAGAGCTAACACAAGTTTTCAGCAATATGTTTGTGAAATTACTACTCTAAGTAAATTGCATTCCTTCGAAGGGTGAATGACAAAAAGCCACTACATTTTAACAAGTCTGTTTTTATACTACTGAAGTTTCCACAAGTAATTACTATATTACAGTTTATGTAATGCTAGTTATTCATATCTAATCCTTTGATAATTTATTAATGTAATATGTGATAACTTTAATTTGTCTATGTAATATTTGTGGACTACAATGACAAATACTGGTTATTACATAGAAATTACTTGTGGATTTTTGTGGGAGCACTCAGTCACACCATTTAGTATAGAATATAAAAAGCAGAGATGATAGGAGCTACAATATCAAACTCCAATTTAGCCAGTCCACTAATATCAGTAGAGAGTTACTTTAATTTTAAGCTACTTCCTAATCCATTTATCGGTCAGAAAAGCAGCTCTTTAGTTAGAAGGACACTTTATTTTAGATGTCCTGCAAGGCCTTTTGATTATCATATTATACTCATTTCTCTTTTATAAAGCACATCATATACATATATATTCTCAGTTAAAAATTTTGTCAGAAGATTATTGTAATTAATATGTAAATATGTAAAAAGTCTATCTTTGGAGCCAAAAGTTAATATTAAATATTCTATCTATCAAATATTAAATATTAATTTATATAATATTAATATTCTATTAAAGTAATATTAGATATATTAAACATTAATATTTAATATAAATAAATATTAATATTTAAATATTCTAAAATGTTTTAAATAATAAAGATGTCTATGATTTGAATGGCATCCCCTCAGATGAGGTCCCCTGTGAGGGATCTCATATGAACATTTCACACACCAGCCCTGGTATTTGAGGTGAGAGAATATGGAAATAGCAATAAGAGCATTGACATGTCTCTAAAAAAATGGGGGTGGAGAGGATGTGGAGAAATAGGAATGCTTTTACACTGTTGGTGGGAGTGTAAATTAATTCAACCATTGTGGAAGACAGTGCAGCGATTCCTCAAGGACCTAGAAATAGAAATTCCATTTGACCCAGCAATCCCATTACTGGGTATATACCCAAAGGATTATAAATCATTCTATTATAAAGACATATGCCCACGTATGTTCATTGTGGCACTGTTTACAATAGCAAAGACCTGGAACCAACCCAAATGCCCATCAATGATAGACTGGATAAAGAAAATGTGGCACATATACACTATGGAATACTAGGCAGCCATAAAAAACGATGAGTTCGTTTCCTTTGTTGGGACATGGATGAATCTGGAAACCATCATTCTCAGCAAACTGACATAAGAACAGAAAATCAAACACCACATGTTCTCACTCATAGGTGGGTGTTGAACAATGAGAACACATGGACACCAGGAGGGGGAGCATCACACACTGGGGTCTGTTGTGGGGGTAGGGTAGGGACAGTGAGGGGTGAGGAGGGTGTTTTCCTCAACATTTTTTTAGGTCTATCTGTATTTTAAAAAATAGATCTGGTCTCCATTTTTTTTTTTTCTGAGATGGAGTCTCATTCTATCATACAGGCTGCAATGCGGTGGTGCAATCTTGGCTCACTGCAACCTTTGCCTCCTGGGTTCAAGCAATTCTCCTGTTTCAGCTTTCTGAGTAGCTAGTCTGCCAGCATGCCCAGCTAATTTTTTGTATTTTTAGTAGAGACAGGCTTTCATGATGTTGGCCAGCCTGGTCTCGAACTCCTGACCTCAGGTGATCCACCTGCCTCAGCCTTCTAACGTGCTGGGATTATAGGGTGAGCTACTGTGCTGGGGTCCTTCTCTTCATTATATTTAAACTTTCAAATGTTCACCAAGTTGTAGTAAAGTCAGGAGCACAGTATAACACACATTTATTTTTCTCCTGACGCATTAAGAGTGAGTTGCTAACATGACATTCTATCACTTTTTTTTTTTTTTTGAGACGGAGTCTCACTCTTTCACCAGGCTGGAATGCAGTGGCATGATCTCGGCTCACTGCAACCTCTGCTTCCCAAGTTCAAGTGATTCTGCTGCCTCAGACTCCCAAGTAGCTGAGATTACAGGCTCATGCCACCAGGCCCAGCTAATTTTTGTATATGTTTTTTTTTAGTAGATACGGGGTTTTGCTATGTTGGCTAGGATGGTCTCAGTCTGTTGACCTCGTGATCTGCCTGCCTTGGCCTCCCAAAGTGCTAGGATTACAGCCGTAAGCCTCTGGGCCCAGCCTTCCATCACTCTCGAATACTTCGGTGTGCATCTCACAAGAAACCTCTCCAGCTCTCCAACAGGAGAACAATACAGCAATCAAAATCTAGAAATTAACACTGAGGTATTACTACCACCTAATCTTCAGGCCCCATTCACGTTTCACCAATTCTTCCACGAATGTCCTTCATGGCAAAAGGACATGGCAAACTGGTCTAAGAGCTTGCATTATATTTTGTTATCATGACATGTCTCTTTTTATTTTCATCTGAACAGTGTCTCAGTCTCTTTGAGTTCCAAGACGTTGACACTTTTGAGGATTCTAGACTGTTCCTTCTTGTGGCTTTTTCCGATGTTTTCTGGTGATTAGATTCAGATCCTGGATGTTTGTCAGGACTACCCGAGGCGATGCTGGGTCCTTATCATTTCATCCCATCAGGTGGCACATGATTTAGATTTGTCCCATCAGAGATGATGTTCATTTGATGACTTGGCGAAGGTGACGTCTGCCAGGCTTCTCCACGGTGAAGTTATTTTATTTTTTTATTTGAGTTTTGCTCTTGTTGCCCAGGCTGGAGTGCAATGGTGCAATCTCGGCTTACTGGAATCTCTGCCTCCCAGGTTCAGGCAATTTTCTTCCCTTACAGGTGCATGCCACCATGCCCAGCTACTATTTTTGTATTTTTTTTTTTTTAGCAGAGATGGGGTTTCATCATGTTGGCCAGGCTGGTCTTGAACTCCTGACCTCAGGTGATTCACCCGCCTAGGCCTCCCAAAGTGCAGGAATTACAGGTGTGAGCCACCATGCCTGGTCGAAGTTATTTATTTATTTTCTTAATTGTAATAAGTAATTTGTGGAGAGGTACTTTGAACTATGTAAATATCCCATTCCTCACAAACTTTCGATTTGTTCTTTCATTTATAATTATCTATGTGGACACAGTTTCCTGTTACTCCATGGGTTACAATGGATTTTCTGTTGCTGACAATATTGATATCATCGCTCAAAGTTTCCCAATTTGGTTAGTGGCCGTTTCTGTAGCTGGCGTCAGTATACTTTGACACATCCCCTTCATTACTGGAGCACTTTGTTTTCTTGACACAACCAGATATTCCAGGCTCATCTCATGTTTTCCCTGTCCTGGCTCTGAAATCAGCCGTTTCTCCAAAGAGCCTTAGATTTCTTTTAACAGAGAGTGGTATTTCACATTCATTTATGAGGGCCCATTGTGCACATGGCTATAGGAGTGTAACTGCTCCCAGGTCATCTTGGTGGATAGAGCTAGGGAATGTCTGAATGTGTATGTATGTGTATATATGTATGTGTATGTATTATGTATATGTACATACATTCATATACAAACATATGTACACAAACACACATGTACAATTACATCCTTCTTTCTTTCTTTCTTTTTTTTTGAGATGGAGTCTTGCTCTGTCGCCTAGGCTGGAGTGCAGTGATGTGATCTCAGCTCACTGCAACCTCCGCTTCTAATTCTCCTGCCTCAGCTTCCTGAGTAGCTGGGATTACGGGTGCCTGCCACCACACCCAGCTAATTTTTTTTTATTTTTAGTAGAGACATAGTTTCACTGTCTTGGCCAAGCTGGTCTCAAACTCCTGACCTTGTGATCCGCCCACCTCAGCCTCCCAAAGTGCTGGGATTACAGTCATGAGGCACCGCACCCAGCCCATCCTTACTTATTTCTATATCTATCTACATATATTGAGAACTATACATTCATGATACCTCCAATTCCACTTCAATATCACAGCACGCTTTCTAATTTTCTTACTTTTCATATTTATAATTTCCTTAATCAAAAGTGAGAAACGTAGTTCCCATTATCCTTTATAGATTCACGTATTTGGGCAAACCTCTTGAAAGAATCCACTCTCTCAGTGCCAGGATTGTACCCCCGTCCCCACTGGATGCCCTTGTCATCCCACTTAGGTTCCAGTGCCCTCCACTGTCCCTCCTTCCTACTCTACTAGTGCCCTGGGCCCTATTTTGGGGCGTCTGCACAGACCCTTTTCTCACCTGGCATGGGCTCCATCACCCTGGCTCGGCCTCCTCCACATGTAGAGGACCTCTCTGCACTCTTTGGGCTCCGGCACTGCACACCAGCCAGTCCCAGGCTCTGGCCATTCATGCCGGTGCTCCCCTCATGCGTGGATGGTCTCCTTTTCCTCCTGGGGATTAGACACCCAAAGTCTGCTTTTTGCAAGCTCATGAAATGATTCTTCCATATTTTTTTTTCTAAAAGCTTTATCTTTCATATGTATATCTGCTATTCATCTGGAATTGGTTTTTATACAGAGTGTGAGGTAGGGGGTCAACATCCATGAAAAAATAAGGCTATCTGACTGATCTACCATTTACTGTAAATAATACAATTTCTTACGCCAGCTATATTTTAAGATACATTTTTAAAAAGTGTTTTTCTCATGTATGCTCTCAATCTACCATGTTGACCCTAAAGTTTCTTATTGCAAAGTTGCTGAAGTCAAGTAAAGTATTATTTGCTTATCTAGAACACAAATTAGAATTAACTGAGGTCAAAGGGAGTAGTACGTGAAAGTTCCTTTTGACTTCCAAAGTGGAGAAAACACCATTCTCCCGAGTTAGGCTGGAAGGATCCGGTCCTCTGAGCTTCTCCCAATGTCTTTGGCTGCTGCTGAGGACTCAGTATCTTCTACGGTATGCACATTTTCAACACATTGGAAATAAAGGGTAGGTGATGGCCACAAAAACCTGGAAAAAGTATGCAGTCCCCTGCCCAGGCCACCCTGACACTGTTCCTGCTCCTGGGACACTGATGTCCATTGCCCTGTTTGAAATAGGGAAACAAAGTCTAGAACCAAAATACTCCAGGAGATGCTGAATTTCCTCCCCCCTCAATGTAATTAGTACCCCAATAAGTAAGTTGTGGGTGATATATTCTTGCTCATATGTCATGCTATTGAGAATTGCAGAATTTTAGGAAAAATGCTGTTTCCAGATTTATGTGGGAATATTAAAACATGAGAAGGTTAGGGAACTTAAAAAAAAACCTCTTTGTAACTGCAGTACCAGACTTCCTAATTCTGAAACTTTGGTTCTGCCCCAACCGATAACACATTACAATTCTAGGGGGTAGGTCGGTGTTTAATCTATTTTTTTTTTTTTTTTTTTGAGACAGAGTCTTGCTCTGTCACCCAGGCTGGAGTGAAGTGGGGTGATCTCGGCTCACTGCAACCTCCACCTCCTGGGTTCAAGCGATTCTCCTGCCTCAGCCTCCCAAGTAGCTAGGATTACAGGCACTGCACCTGGCTAATTTTTGTATTTTTAGTAGAGATGGGGTTTCACCATTTTGGCCAGACTGGTCTGGAACTCCTGACCTGGTGATCCACCTGCCTCGGCCTCCCAAAGTGCTGGGATTATAGGCGTGAGCCAGGGCGCCTGGCCTAATCTAAATTTTACAGAAGTATAGCGACAGTATAAACATCTTTAGAGCTGAAAGTTCCCGATTCCTGATGTGGCATCCTACTTGACCTGCATAATCTTCTCCTTGTGGTGAGACTTTCTATTTTACTCGGCCCCATGACAGATAGAGGACAGAGCATATTCTGTAGGGATTGGGTATGGTTTCCCTGGCCACATATGCCAGTCAGTCCTCCAACTGCCCTGAAAAAAATCTTTCTTTTTTTTTTTATTGTGAAGTTCACTGGCTAAAGGATGGAATTAAAATCTGAACTACCAATTTAAACAGAATATTTCAAAAATCTTCAAACAGTAGCTCCTCCTAGGGAATCCGCTTCACCTGTTGACTAACAGCTGCAGATTTAACAATCTGGAGAAAAGTCAGGAGCATTGCACAAAAACAAGCCAGTCAACCTATTCTTAGCAACTTATTACCAGACTAAAATACTTCTGGGTTTTTCAGTTTCATAAGACCTTTCTTTAAACCTGATATCACAAGGCTATTATTAATCATAGATGAGATCTACAGTACCATGAAAAAGTGACCAGATTGCCCTGAGAGTTTAAGAAATTTGGGCAGTTGTCCTAAGGCTTCTGTTTTGATCACAGAGACGACCCATGTGCTAGTGACTTAGGATGTCTTGGTGGGGGGTAGTGGGCTTTCCCTCCACAGCTCAAAGGCTTTATCCAAATACAAACACCTCTCGACCCAGCCTTCTTAAGTTGCCTTTAGTGTTAGTTTTAACCTAATTTCATCTGTATAAGAGAATGAACTCCATAACCCACTAAACTCCAGCTGTGGTTTTTAGGGAGTTAATTACTGCATTAAGAGGGTTTATTTAGTGGTATGGTGGGTTACTGAGAGAGTGAAGTTGGTTTAACTCTAACAAGTTTGGTGTGCTAGAGGGATAGACTTAGAGAAATATTAAAGCATCTTGAGAAGGAACAGGTGTTAGGGGAAGGGATATTTTTAGCATGGGGTGGAGTATTTGAGCATGTTTGTAGTCTGGGCATAAGAATCAGTGGCAAAGAGAGACTGAGTGTAAAAAAATAAGTTGGAAAGAGAACTCGAGTAGAATAGAAATTGAGTAACAGACATGACCTGGACCAGGAGAAAGACAGCGGACTAACAGCCTCTTTGAACATGTGAAGGTCTGGCCATTTTGTAGAGATGACAGAGACAGAAGCAACAGGGAACACACTTTCTCTGTAGCAAGGCCCTTAGGTCAGATGAGTGCAGTCTGTGAAGTTTACTATGGGTGAGTAGGTGTTATCACTTTGAGTCCATCAAAGGCAGTAGTCTCTGTAGGCTCTTCCAGAGAGGAGTCTTTAATTCGACTTATAGTACCTAAGTCCCCTTTTTTCTTTTCCTTTTTTGTCTGACTTTAAAAGTTAGGAGGGCCCCCTTATTTTTGATGCCAAACTGCTTTCTAGTTTTTAGACACTTAAGGACCTGCACTGCCTCAGGCCACTTTGTTTTACATTAATAATAATACCATGTTTCCCTTGCTATATAAAGATACCATTAAAGTGTACTTCCAATGGAGCTAATTAATTTGCAGTGATAAATACATGCTCCTGGCCAGGTGCAGTGGCTCACGTCTGTAGTCCCAGCACTTTGGGAGGCCAAGGTAGGGGGATCACGAGGTCAGGAGTTCGAGACCAGTCCGGCCAGCGTGGTGAAACCCCGTCTCTACTAATACAAAAAATTAGCTAGGCATGGTGGCACACGCCTATAGTCCCAGCTACTCGGGAGGCTGAACCAGGAAGGCATGGGTCACAGTGAACCAAGATCACGCCATTGTACTCCAGCCTGGGTGACAGAGCAAGACTGTCTCAAAAAAAAAAAAAAAGGATTCATGCTCCTTGCTTGACTTCTGTTATGAGTCACACATGAGTCAGAGGTTGCATTTATGACCATGAAACAGAAAGAAACTTCTAAATTGAACCAAGAACTTGGCCACATTGACTGCGTGCCCTCCCTAAATGCAATGGCCACCCTAGTGGACACAGGTGAAGACAATGTCAAGAACAGATCGTTAAGTATTTGAGTGTTAGAGGTCTCAGAGATCATTCTGTCCACCCTCCTCATTCTGCAAATGGCCAAGCTGTGCCTGCATTCCAAGTCCTGATCCAGAGCTCTCTCCATGACAATCTTCTCAGTGACAGCGTTACTTAATATTATTATTATCCCACACTGCTTTTGCTAAGCACTCATGGAAGAAATGATTTTTATTCTGAAGAGGACAAACATGAACTGTAACTTAACAGTGATAATAAAACCATACAAGAGAGGAGGAATTGTAATAATGTTTAAAATTCATAGGTTTAAAGATTCCCAAGCCATATTACTTATTATTAGTAAATATTAGTGAGTTTAAGTGCTTTTTTCCCTCTTCTTGTTTTGGCCTGTACAAAAATCCAACTCTCTGAAACCTTCCTTCATCTGTAAAATATTTGTTTGTGAAGTTGTTGTAAGGATTAGAAAGAATGTGTCAACATGCCCAATATCATACTGTCCCAGCAGTTATGTAAGCATCCAATTAAAAATATATATATACTCTCAGTTATATATAGTGAATAGAGAGGACCTTAGTCCTCTTGGTACCTCTATGATTATAAGCTACAGTTGCTGTCATTGACATTCTTTGTTTAGTAACTGGAAATCTTACTCAGAATCGACTTTAATTCTGTTAGTCTTCTAAATCTTTAAAGAATTAAAAATTGCCCTGAAATTACTATTGGATATAACAGATAGAATATTGTCAGTGAGGCCTTGGTGGAGTTGGGTTTCATGTGAGATCAGGCTTCTAAAACTGCCTTCCTCAGATGAAGAAAAGCTCCAGTGAGCTCTATGACAGCGTGAAATATCAGCTGTCTTCAGATCCGCAGGAATTGGAATCCAGTTCTGTGAACGTTGCAGCTTGATATAGTTGTGATTTAATTGGCCCTTGATTTTGGTACCAAAGAATAATTAGAAGAAAGAGGAACACCATCTTGAATCTGGGATTGAATAGTGAAAATTATATATAAGAATGTTTTCTTAAGGGGTTACTTACACTTTACTTAATAGGTGATGTGTTTGATATTTTTATATGAATCATCTTAATTCTTACAACAACTCTGTGAAGTAGGATTCACCTAATCTTATGGGTTGATGAAAGAGGTCTGGAGAGATTTCGTGATTTCTCTGTTTCTTACAGCTAAAAAGTAGAGAGCTGGAATTCACCTCACTTCTGCCTGAGTCCGAAGCTCATTTTTGTAACTGTTAAGCTCTAATACCTGAAGTAAATCCAGGAGATAATTTTGGCAAAGCTTATTGAGAGATCTGTGGTTCCCTGAAAGCCGTATGATTATCCTAAGTAAAAAGCAAAGAGCCTGGATTCTAAAATCGGACTGTCTGGGTTCAAATTCTGGCTCCACCATTTACTACAGAAGAAACCTTGAATAACCTCTTCATGTCTCAGTTTCCTCATCTGTAAAATAGGAAGACAAGGAGTGACTACCTCACAGGGCTGCTGTGAAGAGTGAATGAATTCATGCATGTAAAGCATTTAGAACAGTGCTTGGTACATAGTAAGAGCTGTGTGTTTGCTATTGCTATTGAATCAGCAACGATCAAGCATTTTCAGAAAAGGGATTTATAAAACATCGAAATAAGAAGGAGTATTTCTAACCATGCTGCTTCTTTTGACCCTAAACATTTCTCTTCTTGGGAATGTATATGCTTAACAGATTAGTGACAAATACATGTTTATATTAGTGTTCTTTTTGAAAATAAGAGCTTTAATGAGATATACTTCACCCATTTAAAGTGTAATTCAGTGCTTCATAGTATATTCATAGATTTTAGAACAATTTTAGAACCAAACAACTTGAGAATGTTTTCATCATCCCCAAAACAAGCCCTGCAACCATTACCTATCACTCCCCATTTCATTGCAACCCCCCAACTCTAGGCAACCATTAATTTATTTTCTGTCTCTGAAGATTTGCCTATTCTGGATGTTTCATATTAATGGAATCATAAAATATATGGACTGGCTGTTTTTTATTGAGATATGATTTGAATACCATAAAATTCACCTCTTACAGGCATATAATTGAGTGGTTTTTAGTATATTCATGAGGTTGTAAAACCATCACAACTGTCTAATTCCAGAACATTTTCACCACTACCCCCCAGCGATTATTCAAAATGATTAGAACGTGGAAAATCTCAAATTCCATCAATAAATGAACAGATTAAACCGTATACTATTCAGCCTTAAAAAGGAGCAAAATTCTGGCACGTTCTGCAATGTAGAGAAAACTTGAAAACACTCTGCTAAGTGAAAGAAAGCAGACACAAAAGGACAAACACTGTACAACTCCACTTAGGTGAGATACCTCAAGTAGGCATATTAACAGTCATGACGTATGATAGAGGTTACCAGGGACTGAAAGTAGAGGGGTCTGGGGGGGTTATTGCTTAATGGGTACAGAATTTCTGTTTGGGGATGATTAAAAAGTTCTGGAAATGGATATTGATGATGGTTGCACAACATGACGAATGTCATTAATGTTCATCGAATCATATACTTAAAAATGGTTAATTTCTCAGCAAACTAACACAAGAACAGAAAACCAAACACCGCATGTTCTCACTTATAAGTGGGAGTTAAACAATGAGAACAGATGGATACACGGAGGGGGAAAATCACACACCAGGGCCTGTGGGGAGGTAGGGAACTAGGGGAGGGTAGCATTAGGAGAAATACCTAATATAGATGACGGGGTGATGGATGCAGCAAACCACGATGGCACGTGTATACCTATGTAACAAATCTGCACATTCTGCACACGTATCTGAGAACTTAAGGTATAATAAAAAATAAAATTCATGTTATATATATTTTAGCACAATAAGAGAACACAAAGAAAAAATAGTCAACTCAGTATTCTTTACTGATTTAAATATTCTTCACAAATGAGACTGAAATAAACATTTTTCAAAATAGAATAGAGAAAAATCTGTGACCTGCAGATCTGCACTAAAGAACAACTAAAGGGAGTTTTAAAAGAAGATGGACATGTGGATACATAGAAAGGAATGAGGAGCAGTGGAAAGCGTGTGTATGTCACCTGAGGTCAGGAGATCGAGACCAGCCTGGCCAACATGGTGAAAGCCCATCTCTACTAAAAATACAAAAATTAGCCGAGTGTGGTGGCAGGCGCCTGTAATCCCAGCTACTAGGGAGGCTGAGTCAGGAGAATGGCTTGAGCCCTGGAGGTGGAGGCGGCAGTGAGGCGAGGTCGTGCCATTGCACTCCAGCCAGGGCGACAAGAACGAAACTCCCTTTCAAAAAAAAAAAAAAAAAAAAAGGTCAATTTGTGACTGTAAACTGTTTAAAAATCTATTTTGTTATGCATAGGCTTCAACGTCTTTTACTTCATAGGTGCTCAATAAATATTTATTGAGTGCTCTTTAAAAATGAATAGACAGCTGAGAGAATGATCTTGAAATAATCAGAGATGAGGCAAACGGTTTATTTACTTGAATTACCTGAATGCCTTCATTCTTTCTTCAGTCTTCTTTTTTTATGCTTAAGATGCAAATGGAACAGCATAAACTTTAAAAAGAACATTAGGTCACCATGACATGATAGCAGAGAGTAATGGTTACAAGTAGCAATTTTTCCTAGGACTGAAATCAGATCTGTTCAAAAGACAACTTGGCAAACTTTTGCAACTAAAGTTGTTGATAGAAGAGATGTAAAGCTCCATTCTGCTTAGCTTGGAGTGTTCCCATGCTGAGCAACTGGCAAGCTGTATCATCTGTAGAGATGGGTAAACTGTGGCTCGCATTAACCGTTAAGCTTTACTTTACGCTGCTTACACAGGTGCAAAAATATGCGATAACTAGAATTGTTTTCATTCAATCAGGTTCCCTATTGGCAGATAGTGGAGTAACTCTACCCTATGTTTACTCTGAAGAAAATAGCATGAGTCCAAAGTGCATAGGCACCCAATTCTTAATCATAATTTCACTGATCATTCTTAGCCATCATAAGCTTATAAATCTAAATACAATGGCTAGTCTGTTTTCTAAGAAAATGTTTTTCTGTGAGCTAAATCAAGACTGGTTGGCATTATTTTTCATGGCATGAATATTTATATAGAATTTCTGGTGTGAATTCATCACTGAAAAACAAAATGCTAGCACAGGGGAAAATGTTGCTTTTGCATTTGTTTGCGTTTTTAGAGTTTTAATTTTTTTCCTTTCAACATTGCTGTTTTCATTTTGCACCTTATCAAAAATAATTTTCACTTAGCATTAATTTCTGTTTAATTCTGTATGTGATTCCTCTACATGTTTACATTTTGAGATTTAATTGTCAAAAGAATAACTTTTCTTCAAAGTAATGAGCATGCAATTTTAGGACCTGCCTGTTACACAGTCTAAATTGTCAAATTTAAGCCATATCTCTCCCAAATTTCAGATTAGAACCATACTATGTTTTCTTACTATAAAAAGCTTATTAAACATCTGAACTTCAGCAGTTTATTATGTACTCTACAACATAAAATACATAAAATATAAATTTAAGGAAAATGCTAATATCTAACAATGTAGATGAATACACAATATAATGTCTAATGTACAGTTTTCTGATGAATCTTTCATTCTTAATTTACCCTCTTTGGAGTACGGTACACATATCATTAACTGTGCTTCCATCTTTCAATTGGGAGATGCCCTGTTTCACCTTTTCCAGATAGTATCTAGCAAAGGGAGCCTGTAGGGCACAGGTCACAAACCTTTTTGGCACCACGGACCAGTCTCGTGGAAGACAATTTTTCCACAGGTGGGTGTCAGGGGGATGGTTTTGGGATGATTCAACTGCATTATATTTATCGTGCATTTTATTTCTATTATGATTACATTGTAATATATAATGAAATAATTATACACTCACCACAATGTAGAATCAGTGGGAGCCCTGTGCTTGTTTTCCTGCAACTAGATGGTCCCATCTAGAAGTGATAGGAGACAGTGACAGATCACCAGGCATTAGATTCTTATAAGGAGTGCACAATTTAGACCCCTTGCATTTGCAGCTCATGATAGGGTTCACGCTCTGATGAGAATCTACTGCTGCCTCTGATCTGACACGAGGTGGAGCTCAGATGGTAACACGAGCAAGGAGGAGTGGCTGTGAATACGGATGAAGCTTTGCTCGCTAGCCTACCACTCACCTTCTGCTGTGCGGCCTGGTTCCTAAAAGGCCACAGACTGGTATCAGGCCACACGGGGGGTTCGGGACCCCTGCTCTAGGGATTAAGTGCTCCTGAAACAGCTTCTACTCAGCTTTCCTTACAGTAGCTGCACCTTTATCCTCAGGTCCGGAAATGCCAGGTGCTGTCCACTGCTGTGCCTTGTTAAGATTCTAGAGAGTAAATTGGGTGGGTTTCTGGTTTTCTCCATTGCTACTTTTGAGTTTTAACTTTCTCGGGTTTTCGAAGTCAGTTACCATTCATTTGCTTTCTAAACTTTTAAGTTTATATCCTTCCCAGAACAAAATGCTTGAAAATGTTGAACAAACATGTATTTTGGATACATTCGTTTCTTTGATCTCAAAAGTCTTTTATTTTTTTTAATAGCTCTGTTAATGAATGCATGTGTTGGTGCAGAAGTTGCAATGTCAAATGCCTACAGGGGCCAGGCAGGTGTTTTGGCTCCTCTCACTTGGTCAAAATCCTGAACAGGTGAGGGTCAGAAAGAGTCAGTTAAGTCTGGAAGAAATCCAGAGCAATAAAACCTGTGTCCCATTTGCTACCTTATGAGAGGAGAACACTTGTTCCAGGCCAGACGCAGCAGCTGCAGTGGGGGTAGAGATCACCATGTGACACAAGGGGGCGAGACAGAGGGCCTGGAGGGTCCCCACCCTGTTGGTTCCCCACGGTTTGAACTTGAGGGGGACAGCTTCAGAAGTTCCTGTGTGTCCCCAGTGAGGAACATGGAAAGTAGGTGAGAGATGCAAGTCAGGGGCATTGGCATGGGGCCACCTTGGGTGATAGGCAAAGTAACGCCGTGCAGAGCTGCATGGTTGACTGCCTGCACCAGGGCCAGATGGAGTACATATCTCAGACAAAGGATCTATGACTCCAGGAAAGCTGAGCTGAGAGTTTGGAGGTGGTAGTGGAGGTGGGATTATTGCCTGGCCCCAAGTATGTCAAGAAAACGACCACAGATCACAACTGAAACCAAGGATTTCAACAGTGGATACAAGCAGGACCTCAGGAGGCCAGCACCCCCTGCCTTCCTTAGGAAGTTCTCTAAATTGTTTCCTCCTGGAGATGCCATCTTGGAAAAAGGAGGAGGTGATGAAACATTGAGCCTGAGAAACAGCTGTGATGGACTTTGGACTTTCGATTTGACTGAATATTGATCTGTGAAAGAGATATTTAAATTGAAAGGACTCTGTCGAAGCAAGTGAAACTTTTAATTTGAAAGTAACTGAATTACCTTTAACTAGGAAATTTCAATCCTTCTATCAGCAGAAATTTTGTGCTCATAAGAAACCACCGCTGGGCACGGTGGTTCATGCCTATAATCCCAGCACTTTGGGAGGCCGAGGCAGGCGGATCACAAGGTCAGGAGATCGAGACCATCCTGGCCAACATGGTGAAACCCCATCTCTACTAAAATACAAAACTTAGCCGGGCATGGTGGCACACACATGTAATCCCAGCTACTCAGGAGGCTGTGGCAGGGGAATAGCTTGAACGTGGGAAGTGGAGGTGTAGTGAGCTGAGATGGTGCCATTGCACTCCAGCTGGGCGACAGAGCAAGATTCCACCTCAAAAAAAAAAAAAAAAAAAAAAGGAGTAATGAGTTATAAAAGCTGAAGAAGCCACATTTATCTTAAAATATTTGAGTTGTTAGTGTACATGTTAAAATATGATTGGGTTCTCTCATTGAAAGGTTGATTTTATCTGAATTCAATGAATGCTACTTCATTAGGTATTTTTAAAAGCTTTTATGATTTATTATGTTTGTTGCATCTAGTGGCATAATTGTTTGAATACAAAACTAAAGAAATTCAGAGAATTTCTCCCTGACATGCACTGTAATAGTTAAAACAGATACAGACAACAGCAGATTAGGTTAGAATACAAGATTGTTATTTGGTATTTACCACAACTGCAAAATCAACTTGTCAAGGAAAGACAATTAGACTCCTTCAAATATCTTGATGTTTACATGTTTGATGGCCGTAATACACATGTAAATTGTGAAGCAGGACATACAAAAAATTATTGCTTTAAATATCATTATTGCTAGCCCCAAAGATAAAAAGAGTTGAAAAACATAGCTAACTGTATGTTTTTGTCACATAGCAGGTGTTTGCCTCCCATTCCTTTTCCTCAATAAACAATAGCAGAAAGGTCTAAAGCCTTGACTTTAGATTTGGAGTTGACAATATGCACAATCCTTCTGCCCAAAGCCATGAATGTCTTCCTGTGTAAGTGCGCGTGCGTGCGTGTGTGCGTGCCCCAACTGCAGAGACTTAAGCTTTGGGATACAGAGTGACAGTGTCATAGCCCTCTGGGGGCTTTGTGCGGGCTCTTGCGTGGCTTTCGCAGTACAGCTCCCCTTCTATGAAGAAGTAGCCCTTTTGCTTGAGGTTGAGGTTGCAGTCAGCACATACGAAGCACTCAGGGTGCCGGTACTTGTCCCGTGCCTTCACCACAGCACCACTGTTGGGGGAAGAAAATGAGCTCAAGTTAAAAAATCATGGAGTAAAATTATGAGACAAAGGAGAGAGCCCAACAGAGAAGGCAGGTGTTCTCTATTTCAGTCAGGAAACAATGGCGTCCAGCTGTGAAAGCATGCACAGCTGTGAAACTGTATGTAATTGTCATGGAGATCTAGGATATCCACAATAAACCATCCCATGTTTCTCTCTGATGTTGATGTGTGAATATTTTTCAGATTTTCAAATGAGTACTTTATAGATATTTGTAGGATCCTACTTCATTATCTTTCTCCATCATTTCTTTGAAGAGGGAGACATGATGGGGACAAGATGAACACCTCTGCAAAAGATTCTGCTTTTGACGAGGGTGGTTGTCTACCCAGTGAACAATCTCTCTGGTTACTTTCTGTCTGGGTGGTCCAGCCTCTGTTCAATGGAGCAAGAGAAAACAGATCAAAGGGCAGAGATGGAATTCCTTTGGCGTGAGTGGACTGCCTTCTATTGCTAACAGTTTACTTCAATTTAGGCACAATGATTCCGTCTGGTAACATCAGGCACTGTTGTAAAGTGGCTGAAGTGGGTGGATCACCAGAGGTCAGGAGTTCGAGACCAGCCTGGCCAACATGGTGAAACCCCCTCTCTACCAAAAATACAAAAATTAGCCAGGTGTGGTGGCGGGTGCCTGTAGTCCCAGCTAGTGGGGAGGCTGAGGCAGGAGAATCACTTGAACCCGGGAGGCAGAGGTTGCAGTGAGCCAAGATTGTGGCACTGCACTCCGGTCTGGGTGACAGAGCAAGACTCTGTCTCAAAAAAATAATAATAAAAATAAACATAAATAAACATAAGGTCCCTTGCAATGGAAGCTGACGGTAGTTTTTCAAAATTTTATTTCATTTTGTGTAACTTAAACTGGGTAAAGATAATGTATTTCAATTAACATCCTCATCCTGCCTGTATTTGTTTCCCTGAGTTTATACAGAAGAGGATACTATGTATACTAAATGTATACATAATTAATGCACATTAACAGGGGTAGGAGAGTTTAAAGTAAAGACTATACACTAACAGGGGTGGGGAGTTTAAAGTGAAGTCATGATTCTTAGAAGAGACTTTTCAACATATATTTAGGGCATTTTTTTTCATGAGAGCCTATCTGAAATTATAAGTCAAAATTGCTGATTCACATGATGTGACAATTTGGAGGTATATCTAAGGAGTGACAGTCACAATGTGCTAAATGTTGAGGACCTTACATTTCAAGTTGACGAACGGAAGTTTGGTTTTCATAATTGCCTTTAGTATATGAAGTCCTAAAGTAGAAGATATGAACTACCGCCAAGCTGTGTGGTAAATTCCAGGGTTAAAAATGAAACTTACACTATGCCACTCCCACATTTGTCACAGAGTGGCATCCTCTGTGCCCCGCCGGAAGTGCCATGGACTTTTGTCACGGGAGCTTTCACACTCCGCGTTCCAGCTGGACGGTCATCTGAAAAACAACGCATTTCCATTTATGGCTGGGGAACAGCTGGCTGCAGCTTGTGCTTAGCTTCTATTTTAAAGTGTGCACTTTAACCTAAGGAATTCTTAAGTCGCATCTGCACTGTCATTCCAGAGGGAGCAGGACTGATGCAATCATAAGGGACACCGTTCTGAAATAGGGCATTACAGAATGGAATTAGTGAAAACATTTATTTTATTGTTGTGTTTGGAGGAAACTGTTACAAAACGCTCAAAGGAGCAGAGGGCATTTTTTTTTATTGTGGCAAAATATACATAATGTAAAATTTACCATTTTAACCACGTGTAGGGTGCAATTCACTGACATTAGGTACATTCATAATGTTGTGCAATCACTGTCAATATCCATCTCCAGAACTATTTCTTAACCTCACGGAAACTCTGTACCCATTCAATAATAACTCTCCGTTCTCCTGCTCATAGCCCCTGGCACTCTCTTCTACTTTCCTTCTCTATGGATTTGCCTATTCTGGATTTTTCAAATAGATAGAATCATACAATATTTGCCCCTTCATGTCTGGCTTCTTTCACTTCACATAATATTTTCAAAGTTCACTCATAGTGCAGAGTGTGTCAGAATTTAATTCAAGACTGAATAATGTTTCATTGTATGTGTATACTACATTTTATTTATCCATTCATGAGTCGATGGACATTGGGTGTTTTCCCTCTTGGGCTATTGCGAAATAGGATGAGTGCTGGCATACTAGAATCTGTTTGAGTCCCTGCTTTCAAGTCTTTTGGGGTATATTCCTAGGAGAGGGATTGCTGGATCACATGGTAATTCCATGTTTAACTTTTCGAGGAGCTGCCACGCTGTCTCCCAGAATGTCTGGTCCATTTTACCTTTCCACCAGTAATGTGCAGGGTTCCATTTCTCCACATCCTCACCAATACTTGTGATTCTCCATTTTTTCCACAGTAGCCATCCTAATGGGACACTTTGCATTTTCGTGTGGCTTTTAAAGGACGGTACATATCTTTTGGGTATGGAGAAGCATAGGTAAGAGCAGGGGCCCTAGAGATGACGGGAGTGGGCTGGAGACCCAGGTCTGCTGCTTATTGGCTGTGTGGCCTTGCACAAGGACATCTGCCCATCCCTCGGCCTCTCACTTGCTAAGTAGGGCAAATAATAGGCCCACCTCCCCGAGTTCCTGTGAGGACTCAATGATAATGTATGCGAAATACTTTGCACAAGAACACGGATCGTAGTAAGGGTTTTTAGAGTGTTGTTTAGTTTTTGATGATGGTGATACTCCAGAGTGGGTGGGGAGGCTGAGAAATCTGACAACATCCATTCACAACTATATCTCATGATCTGTAAGCTGAGCTAGCCCTTGACTGCCATTAATGCAATTTGTCTTTGGTATCCTTTTATGACTGGTTTCAGTTGGTGGCTACTTGGACGTGTTCTGGAATCTCCTTTTTAAACGAGGCACCATGCATATCCTATCCTTCTGAGCAAAAATTCATTTGGTTCCCGATTAAAACCAAGTTTTCGACTTCCGTTCCCAGTATGTTTGCTGTCCGCCCCGTCCTGCCCCTTCCAGTGGCCTCTATCTATACGTTTCAGCAGGTGTCAGCGGTTGCTCACCAGGGCCATCGTCCACCATCCCCTGGAGCACTCTGAAGGAGCCTGACTGACGAGGCTGTGTCGGCTCATTCCGATTATCATGGAGCATCCGGTACACGTCCGACTCGGGGGGGGCACCGAGGCTGTGGGCTCGCTGAAACACAGGCACAGCAGGGAGCATCGTCAGATGCTGGGAGGCACCAGACGTGCAAGAGGCCACAGACATCAGCACGCAGCCATTACTCTATGCACAGCCACTCCTGAACAGACGTCTGGTCTTTTTAAGTGAATCTCTAGTATAGTTAAAAGCAGCATGTGAATTCACATAGCTGCCCTGGAAATGACATTGAACCACAAATCGGGGGAGTCACATCCACACTCTTCTACTTGGCAAAATACTTTGGGAGGAAACTAAAAGATAATTATCAGAAAATAGTAATTAAGAAAAACAAGACTTGAATCTGATGGATATATAATGATAGATGTGAACAAAATTAACTTTTCCCAGAGAAAAGGTAATAAACACATGACAGTGCAGCAGTGAGCACCCACTTAGATTATTCTCAGTCATCAAATTGTCAGTAAAATTCAGATTCACTTTTGATATTAGACGAAAAGTATATGGTTTAATTTTGTTTTTAGTTTTAAGGCTAATTTGTTTTGTTAACCCCTGGAAATAGCAAGTGTATCATTTTACTTGTAAACTGAAAAGAATTAACCTCTCAGGGTTTGAAAGCCTGTAATGTATAAACTTACATTTTTACATCTGCTATATTGACTGCACTGTCTTTTAAAAATAGCCACATTAAAATTCATTTATAATAATGATAGCAGCTTTATTTTAACATGCTTTCTACAAATATACTCATAATGGACAATAAAGAAATTTCATCATAATATTATATGTTAAGCACTACTTTATTATTTTATGTCATTTTATTGCATTAGCTAGAAAAATATTTTCTATCTGCAATATTTTTATTACCTGTGTCATATTGCAAAATGCCTTTGAGACATCTTATGCTCTTACTAGTTCAGTGCATTTATCCCAAGAGATAGCTTTGGGATATCATTATTTTAGCACTCTTAAGCATTATAATAATTTAATTTATAAATAGTGATTCTGTAATAGTGAAAAGCAATAAGATTTTATCCTATAATAAATCTTTTTAATCAAAATCTTTATGGCAAAAGTGCTTTGAACAAATAGTTATAACAAAGAAAAAATTAGTCAAAGAGACCAGCAAAAATTAAATATTTACATTAATAGCCTGAGGGCATTCACCTAAAAAAGTTTATGCACAATAAACATTTTAAATGGGTAAATAACGACCTCTCCACAAGCTGCTATCAGAAGAGAGAAGAGGAATCATCTCATAAAATTCCTCTAAACCTCCCACCTCTTTCCTAATTTTTGACCCCTAAAGGACAGACATAGGGTATACTATTTATACTAGATTATAAATAACTTTGAGAAATATTATGCCAGACATTTGTAAAGTACATTGTAGCTTTCAAGAGACGTATATATTTGGTCCTTACAGAATTTCATTTTATTGCTGACACATAAAACTCTACTTAGATAATTCCTCAAATCACCTTTATCATCAAGCTTAGATATTTGCAATAAATCCTTAGTATTTCAAAAAAGCTTTTCACATAGCTTTCTTTCCATTAAGACAATGTTAAAAGACACCAGTAAAGTTGACACTGCCCGCGTGTTTAGTTAATATGCGCATGGTTCAAAAAGACTCATATTACCTCATCGAAGGTGCTTCCCCTAGGGCTGTTGAAACCTGACCCTGAAGTGTTTCCATAATATTGTCATCTGAGTACAACTGCATAGGTGTATTAAACTGGGCATGTACAATCTTCACACCAGGAAGTTCCATTTCCAAAGGAATGTTAGGGGCCAGCTTAGCCGCAACTTTCAAGTCACCTGGGCAAATGGTACTAACAGTACTGACAGAAGAAGGGGTGCTGCGTCCACTGCCACAGTCAATCCCGGAGGGAGTGCTGCATCCACTGTGTTAATGACCACGTTACACAGAGATGGCACAGGGAACCAGACAGTCCAGACAGAAGAACACAGAGAACAGGTACAGAGAGGTTAAAAGGAATTGAAGACAAAAGTGAGAGATGAATTACATCAAACTAAAACAAAATGTTTATTTGTCACTAGAATTTATGTAAAAAGGGAAGATGTTGAAAAACTTGTGATTGAAAAAAGTTTACTGAAATTAAAAGGTACAGGTGAGGCTGCATTTTTTGGCCCTGTTCTACTAGGCAATGTGTTAAGTTGAGGGTTACAGCAGAAAAAGTTGTAGATGAAGTAAGTAGAAAAGATGCAGCTGTCCTCACTTTTTAAAAATAGGCCAAATACTTTAATACTGGTCAATATCACAGACAAAGGATGAAGGAAAATTACATTGGCTGGACGTCGCTTTACACTTCTGAAGTACAACATTTAAAATTAAAACTTTAGTGAACACTGAATATGCAGCATGAAGATAGAATCACATATTCGGGCTCAACATTTCAAAATCAAAAATGTATTTCAGTAATACAGTTGAACTATAATTGAATAGTAACTGGTAACTTGTAGGTTCTATGGTAAAGATTATGTTTAAGGCTATGTTGAAAATATTTTGTTACTATTTTAATATTTTCTATTTTTACTCTATAATTCTGTGAGGAGTACACTTTAAGACAATTGTTCAGTGGTTTAATACAAGCCCTAGAAAAAGCCAATAAATGCTTGTCACCTTGAAAATAATGATTAGAGGAGAAATAAGGTGGTCTTTCACTCTTTCGAGGCTTATATTTCTTACATAGCTATTTTGCGTACAATTTCAGAAGCACACATATATTCTCATGCATATTTCCCTTTTCCTTTTAAAGATAAATTTCAGGGACTTGTGAAAACATCAAAGGCCAGCCATGCAAACTGAAGACTAGGGAGGTTTCACATTCTATGGGAAACTGGATAGGGGGTCAGTTAGCAATGGACATGCCAGTGACTAAAAAGTCATTTTTCCACGTGCATGACAGATACTAAAAGATTTATATATATGTAAAAAAAGCATAGTCATTTAAGACAAAGCAAAAAGAAATGTTAGTATTAATGTAAACATTTATCATACTTTCCAGTTAGTGTTGCTGTAAGCTCAACAGAGAATGGATGTATGTGGTGTGTTTACATCTAAGTCTCCAGTGTCAAGTATGGCCCATATCTGCATTTACTCTCTAGAGGTATTAATGCTAACCTCAGCCCATATACAGATAAGAAAGCAAAAGGATATTGGACAGTAACTTTCTCCCCCTCCAGCAATGTTGCAGCCTGATTAGTCTGGAGAACCCAGGTCACCAAATGGGTTTAAAGATTTTTTGTCTTGTGTTATCCAGTGTAACTACCTACATAACCTAAACCGGACAGGTAAATACGGGCTTGCTCCTTCACTTCCTGCCTTCGAGAACCTGTTGAAAAACCCGATCTGTGCATTGTTTAGATCACATACCAAAACGTAAAGTGGCCTATCTACCATTTTTGTAGGGCCAACACTACACTGATTCTTAAAATGGACTTTGGCTGGTAAACGAATATGAGTAAATTTTCAGTTTAGTCAGGATCGTACGGCTTTAACCTGAGTGTGATGAAGCTTACGAAATCATAGTTTAGGGATTTGAAACCCAGAGTAAAATCTTGGGAGACTTCGGCCTCCAAATAATGAGCCTATTCAACACGAATTTATAACTACTCTAACCCTACTGTGTGCCAGAGATAGTGCCCATACTGGGCAGATAAACGATGACCGATTTAGAACCTGCAGTTATGCTATATGTTACAGTGGTTATTAGTAATATTTTGCTGCTATGAAAGTCATGTGTAACTTCTGACTCCTCCAGAACTTAACTACCAATAGCCTACTGTTCAATGAAAGTTTCACAGGAAAACAGTCTATTAACACATAAATAGACTACTATCTGTATTTCATGCATGCACGGCAAATTTTTTTGATATTTCAAGGCTATAGTTTGTGACTTTTTTCAAATTGTCACAAATCTGCAAAAAATTTTCCAACATATTTATTGGAAGAGAATCCATATATAAGTGAACTTGCACAGTTCAAACCCATGTTCTAAAGGTCAACAGTATATGCATATTTGTGTACCATATAATTTTAGTTAAGCATGCATTGTGTCTTCTATTTCCTAGTTCATTTCTCAATCTATTTAGGGGCCCATGTCTATTAAATAAATGAGAAATGAACCCTAAGCAAACAAGGATGAACTTTTATAAATTTCTGGGCCAATTTAAAAAGATCTTTTAAACTGATCCTTTAAATAAACGAGTTTTCATGGATTCTAGTCAGTGGATATCACCATGGGTCACCACAACGTGTTCCTGCTGACCTGGAAAGGTAGGTGCTCATGAGATTTCTGAGGCTGACTTAGTGACTTACTTGGCAAGGCCACTTGTAAGGTTGATAATGCAGTCAGTTACTTCACGTCCAGATACATCATTTGACAGATTGCTAATTTCTCTGGGGTGTGTAGACATTTTGGGACATGCTTCTGGAAGCAATTTATCCAAAAACCACTCATAGGATTGTATTTATCATTTGGATCTGAAATACCTTACACATGATTTAATTGTAGCATTAGCCTTAAAAAATTTACAGATTTGCATATGAAAACACCAGTCTTTTAAAAGGTTTCAGCTTTGATGAAGTAATTAAAAGAACCATAGCTAATAGTAAAACTCCAGGGAAATTAACCTGTTAACAATTTAGCATGTCCAATTTAACTTTTTTTTTTGAGACAGAGTCTCTGTCACCCGGGCTGGAGTGCAGTGGCATAATCTCGGCTCACTGCAACCTCTGCCTCCTGGGTTCAAGTTATTCTCGTGCCTCAGCCTCCTGAATAGCTGCAATTACAGGCGTTCGCCACCCACGCCTAATTTTTCTATTTTTAGTAGAGATGGAGTTTCACCATGTTGGCCAGGCTGGTCTTGAACTCCTGACCTCAGGTGATCTGCTCACCTCGGCCTCCCAAAGTTCTGGGACTACAAGTGTGAGCCACCATGCCCTGCACTAGCATGTCCAACTTACTTTTGATTTAAAAAGTTCATTAATAGCGTATTTATAGGGTGACTATATTGTTAACAACAATTATTTGTATATTTCAAAATAACTAGAGGAGTGGATTTGGAATGTTCCAAAGCACAAAGAAAATGCTTGCTTGAGGTGATGGATACCCCAATTACGCTGATTTGATCATTAGACATTGTATGCATGTATCAAAACAGCACGGGGTAGCCCATAAACATGTACAAGTAATATGCATCCAAAGAAGAACTACATTTGTTTTAAAAGTTACAAACAAATTGTAGTTGGAGGTTGGTATGCAGCCACCCACAGTTCCACCTTGATGAGGAATAGTTTGGTGGGAACAAAAAAATTCAGAAGTTACGGCAAATAGTGAGGAGGCATGGGACGAGAAGAAGGAAGTTGGGGCCATTCTTATAATTCTTTAAGATTTGTATACTAGCATCGGGTTTTTAAGCAAATCCTCTCATTTCTGTTTCTCTATTCCTCTCTTCCAAATTCAGCTATATTAAAAGGTATTTACAAATGACAACATTATGAGGGGCTTGTCATTATCACCATGTTGAAGGTAAAATGAAAAATTTTTTTAAAAGGTGATTATATACTAGGATTCTCTGACTTTCCTGACTTTTTATAAAGTTAACTGTCACAGGTTTTTAGTAAAGGCAGGATATGTGTTACTTTAACGTATCACTTTATTCAAGCCTTCTGAAGGCCTAAAGCTTGTGTTGGTGGACTTAGCCACACTAACCGACAAGAAGGCAAGTTAGTTTTACTAAGCTTCTTCAGGAAGTTGTATATATTCAACAGTAAAACATCGTACATCATAGCATTTTCACTTTCTCATGTGAATATCATTTTAACTTCACACCCACTGTTGCGTTACTAGGGTTGGGTTGGGGTCGGAGAGCTGTTGAAAGTGGAGAAACAGGGAAAAGATGCAGAGGAAAACAGAATGGGAGCGAGGGAACACAGAGAGAAGCAGGAAAGGACTGTGGAGAGCTGCCAGCACAGGGAGCGGGACGGCTCTGGACTCTCTTGCCACTCGCTTGGGAAATGTTGTGCACCCTCAGGTTTTGATTCCTTTATCCAATGAGTGCTTATTTTGTCTATTTATAGATGGTCGCTTACTGAGCACTTATTTTGTCTCATTTCTAGGTGCTGGGGATGTAACGTTGAGCCAGTCAGACCAGGCCCCTGTGGACTCTGAGCTCATGTTCTAGTGGGGGAAGATGTGTTTGCTCATGGTCGCCTTCGTAAGGCCTTCTTCCTGCTCCGCCGGTCCGGGGCTCCTTTCTGGATCCGATATCACAAGAATTGTCTGGCATAGTCTAGACAATCATCTGGCTCTGCCTGTAGGTTACTGCAAGGTCTGCACATGGAAATCATACATAAGGGATGACCCACCATCCACAGCTTACGGCAGGAGTCATAAGCTCGGGTGTCTACAGGGGCCAGGAGGTCACACATGTATGAAAATGAGCCAGGTATCACACGCTTAGGAGTGATGTGCATTTTGACAGATGGTGAGTTTAAATGTTCTGTCTAAAGGCACTTAAATTCTTCTTCTTTTTCTAAACAAGAGGGTTAAATAAAACATGCGTGCAAACTAAATCCACTTATGGGCCACCAGTTTGCAACACCTGTGGTAAACCATATTCAATGTTCCTGTCGCAATCCATCCAGTCTAACCACCAGCTTCCTTCCTGTGGGCTGACTGGCTTAGCTGAGGTCAGAGGGATGGAACTGAGGTTTCCTGAAGTCACTGTTTCCCGATGTGGCAACACAGGGCACTATTTTCTTTCCCTTTAGGTTGGCACTCAATTTCTAGAGAAGATATTTGAAAAGGATGATGTGAAGATGATCAGTTTCTCTACAGGGAGATGAGAAGGAAGAGCTTGCTCCTTAACATTGCAGCTTGTTTACCTGATTCCTTGCCCCTAACTGGGGCTGGCTTCCATGCCTGCTCCTGCTGGCAGGGTTTTCCTGACCTGGGATAGACATACTGACTGCCCAACTCAAAGGTCATGGTGTCCTGGATAGGATCCCCAGAGCCTCAGGGGTGTTCGCTATAAATACATGTGGTGATTGCATAAAATTTCACAGCTCTGTAATCTTGTCAATATTTACTTTTGAAAATGAAAGTTATTTGGCTTCTGTTCTCTGCTAAGTGAGTTTGTTTCTTTTTGCTTTTGAAATAAGTTTTGCAATGAGAAAAGCCACTCCAAACATCTACAAGTTACTTTTCCTGGTGATTAGTAAGAACTGATTTAAGAAGCATGCACTGCAGACTTCACAATCTCAGAGCTTATGACCTGCTTCGGCCCGGGATTATGAAAGGTTTGGGCCGAATATTGTGCTTGTGTTCAAAGTAGTTCACATCCTGTAAAAACAAAGTGTTAAAAAGGCCCCTCAGTGGAGATGAATACTTTTTCAGATAAAATCAAATGAACGATTATTATACAGAGAGGATTATTTAAGAAAGGTGATGATGGAACCAGGACGATCTCTTCTTTTCAACCATCTATTCACTAAATGGTCAGGCACTGGCAGACTGGGCCCCACAACAATTAGAAACATGCTCTAGATGCTTGTCTTTAAAAGAGAAATCCGATAGTGCCTCTAGGAAAGTAAAAATAAAACAGCAAGAGCTGGACTTTTGAAAAGAAAAGAAATCATACTATTACTGTTAGGTACACTGTAGTCAGAACAGAGTCCAGTACTTACTTTTGAGGTGAGCTAGGAATGAGACCCCGCAGCTGTCCGTGAAGCGCGTCTTGTATATTGCTAGTTGAATAGAGCCCAATTGGTGAGTTATAGGAAGCGCTCACTACCTGTCTTTTGTCATCAATGTTCGCAGCTGCAACAAAAGGCTGGGCCCTTCTGTTGTGCGCGGTACCAATGGGTCTGAATTCCTGTACAATGGCAGACAAAATACACAGAGCCACACAGCGCACAAGAAAGCCATTAACAAGCAAACCCAGCATCACTACTGTTAATAAAGGCATCTTTACCCACGACGAGATCTGAGGGAAAGAGGAGGAGTTAGCCAAAACTTCTCCCATGGTTTTCTCTGAGCTTTACATGTGCTACATTCATTGGTCAAATGTTAAGCTGAAAAGGAACTGACCTTGTTTAAAATATTATAAAATGATTCAAACGTTGCATCTCTCATATGCCCCTATTGACTTCTTCTATAGCTTTAAGAAATTCTAATGACTCATTTGAATACAGACATTTTGTGTCAGAAATGAGATTTTTGGCTTGGAAAATATACTTAACATTTTCTCAAGTAGAATTTACATATGCTTTCTCTTCTATTAATATATTGATAAACTTTCCCCCATTTTGAGAAATGAAGGAAGAAAACAAGGGGAATGCGCATTCATGAGTAACTAACTACACTGTAACCATTTCAACTATGCCAGGTAAAAATTCGTTGTTAAAAATGCCTTCAAAAAAGAAGTTCTTAACTTGGATTAAGCTATAATCTTAATTTTAGAAAAAAAATCATTGAAAGACTCTTTTTATGAAAGAAGGAATAACATACATAAGCCCCCCTTTTTATTGTGATGATTTCATGTTGTATGTTTGAAGACCTCGTCATGTTAACTCTAGTCCCCTAAAGACTAAAGTCAGCAACTCAGAGAGAGAAAATGTGTGTGATTCATAGAAGGATTTTCACTTTATTCTTGGGAAAAGGACCAAACAGCAGAGCCCTGAACCCTGAGTTTGAAACATGTCTGAATGATCTGAAATGCTACATTATTATTTTTTAAATGTGGGAATCATGTTTTCCAGTTTTTGTACAGATTTATAATTTTGTAAAGTGTTTGAAACTTTTTTCTTCTAAGTAACAGAAGAAAACCAAAGGGAATGCTCAATTACAAGTCAGCTGATTCTCTTTCCAAATCTTTTTTTTTTAAATTTTTATTTATTTATTTATTTTTGAGATGGAGTTTCACTCTTGTCACCCAGGCTGGAGTGCAGTGGCATGATCTTGCCTCACTGCAACCTCCGCCTCCCAGGTTCAAGTGATTCTCCTGCCTCAGCCTCCAGAGTAGCTGGGATTACAGGCGTGCGCCACCACGCCCAGCTAAATTTTGTATTTGTAGTAGAGACAGGGTTTCACTATGTTGACCAGGCTGGTCTGGAACTCCTGACCTCAGGTGATCCACCTGCCTTGGCCTCCCAGAGTGCTGGGATTACAGGCATGGGCCACCTCACCCAGCCCCATATCTTTCTATTTGGCGGAATTAGTAAGATAAATCTTTCTAACAATGTTTTCCTGATACATTCATATCAACTTCATTTACGTTTGTGAATGTGACACCAGTGTTCCAGATGTGAAATAATACAAACATATATAATTATTTGAAATAAAACTGGAAAGAGATTATTGTCTTTAAAACATTAAAAGATCCTGTAATATTTATTTTTTTCTTCATTTCAGATAAGTTGTGGCTTATGCTTTTCTGTTAGAAAACAGACTGTCAAAAGAAAAAAAAAAGAAGGAGGAGGAGGAAAGAAAAGAAAGTGCCTCTCTTCCCTAGGGTCCCTAAGACCGGAGTTTTTCACAGACGATTCTTGTGCCTGAGAATATGAACAACTTCCTGTAGGGACCCCAGCTACAAAATGCTTTCTTTCAGTTCTTCTGAGCAGGAAGTCATCACAAATATTCCTTCTTCTGCTATCTAGGCCTATTGGCAAAGCTTGCTTCAAAAAAAAAAGTTATGCCAGGGCAATGGGATGCAGCTCCTAGCCGAGGCGTCTTTGACTCTACCAGCCCCAGATCTCACGGGACCTGAGAATCTGTGATGAGGTAAAGGACAGCTTTTCTCTCACCAGCCTTGGACAGCATATTTTGACAGCCTCCTGAACTCAGAAAGAAGGTCTGAGTTGAATACAAGTTAGCCTATGATTCTCTAGTGTGACTGAGTTGCCTGATACCTTGTTCACTTAACTTTCTTTCTTCATAATAATGGCTCACGGCCGAGGAGTTGATTGGGTAACATTATTGTAGCTGCTATTAGCAGAATGACCAAAGCCACCAAATGTAGCTTTAGAAAAATGCCTATCCTAGAACCTATGAAAATGTGTGTAGCTAAACATTTATAAATGCTGTGGTCTAATTGTTTTAGCTGATTTAGTAGTGAATTTGGATTGGCTGAGTTTTGTGATTCACCAGTATAATTAGCCATTATTACGGCTTGAAAAACTAGAAATAATTGTGAGTAATGACAATGGCCATGATTCAAGCCTTTTTGATATGAGAGAACACAGTGTATTAATTGCCTAACTGCCTAGCTTAGTTTTGGTGCATTATAAGTCTCTCAGGCTAATTAAAGAATCAGGCAGTACTGAATCACTGAAGTTTTATGGAGCTTAGCTTTTTTTTTTCTTTTTTTAAACAAAGTAAGGCCTGCCTTAAAGTCTTGCTAAATAGAATTGAATTTATAAAAACTATTTAACATAATATAATGGCATTATGGAAAAATGCCTCTGCCCTTATTTCATCTTAGCCTTAAGTTGATAAATAAATATAGGTAGTGTCGTCCTGTAAATGAGGCAACTTCTCTGAAAACATTTGTGCATTAATAATCTCTAGTAGAATTTCTGAAGAGCAGCATGTAAGTTAATCAGCTCCAAGCAATTTCTTTGCAATTTTCTGTTTTGGTTATATATATATTGCAAAGGTCACAAATGTGTAATTTGTTTAAAAAAAAACAAACCAAAAACCCAACAACCTCTATTTTACATTCAGATCATAAAAGGAAGTGTTTCTAATACAGGCTGCAAACAGTTTTATTTAGGCTTTGCAAAGCATTAGTTTATGGGCTTTTAGAGTCATTCCAAAAAGCACAATGAAATGTATACACCAAAGGTTAACAAGAAATTTAAGTACGGCACTCAGAGGCAACATTCTCTCCAAGGCTTACATCATTGTTGATGGTCAAATGTAATCAAAAGACAAAACCAATTAGAAGTCTGCTGTTCTACTTTAATTCATTTTTATTTTTCCTGGAAAAATCACAAGTAACTGAAAATACCAGTAAAAAAAAGTGTATATAACAGTTACTATAGTCCAGCTCTTGTGTTTATCCTATCCAGACAAAACCACTCAAATAAATCTTATTTCTTAGGAATTCAATATGTAATTATTCCCATTAATTGATACATTTAAAATTTTTATTTTAAATGCCAGAGGCTTATATAAAGGAATAACATTTTGAATTAATCACATGCTAGAGCTGCCCCAGTGAGAGCTAATAACTCTCCAGAAGTCTGCTGATGTTGAGGGTGCCCCCATGGACGGCAGTCTCCCATGTTCTTGGCATGACCTCAGACATGAGAGCAAAGACTTCACCTTTCAACTTCTTACTTGGAGACTGCTCACAGATAAAGACTTAGATAATCTTTACTATTCAAAACCATCTAAAGCAGGAACAGTATGTGTGATTCATATATATACACATACACAAATATATACTCATACATATTTATATACCGTATGTATACATATGTATATATAAAATCAAATCATATGTATACGAGAAATGGCGGGGACATACAAGAAACAAACTCTATGAAGTGATCTTACATTTGATCAAGCCATGATGAAGAAATGATATTTCATCATGTTTGAAATTTATAATCACTCCCTCCTCATACTCACTTCTCAAATGAACAGTAAAGTCACCCTTATAATATTTTTCTCCAGTGAGCAGTTTCAAGTGTTTCCCATCTCTCACTGGGAAGAGTTTGAGGAAATGGTGACTATGAAAGCTTGTTTTATATGGGTTGCCTTCCAGTTATGAAAACACTGTAGATTAAAGCTGATCTTATGAAAATATAAATAAATTTTATCCCATACTCTTCTTAGCTGTGTATGTAAACTCATCTTCATTATCTTCTATGGTGAGGATGCAATACTTTTGATGGAAATGCAGACAGCTTTCTTCTTGTTTTGATAGGAACCCTTTTTGTTTCTGAAAAGCATCTTTCTTGTATTGTGATAGGGACAGTATACCTTTGAGTTGTTCAGCTAACATTAAGCAAATATGAGGGTTATGGTTTGAGAATGTAAGCTTTGAAGAAGGACAAAGAGCTTCATTAACATACTCTTAGTAAAGAGCAATACTTTGTACTGAAAAATGAACCATTGAACCATTTTGTCTATTATTGTATAGAAAAATAGATTGTATTCAGGATTGCTTGGAAGGCATTTATTCAGATACTAGGAGTTGATCTAAACAACACTTAATGTGCCCTTTAAGCCTAAGATTCAAATCTAAATTCATAAAAACAAAACTTAGCTGTATGATAGCATGGAAAAAATTTTTAAATCTAGATATTAACATTTTATATCAACTATTCCTATAACTGTATAAGAAAGCGACTCCCTAGCTTAAACCTATGCACAGGGAATAAAACCAGAAATAAACATACTAACATTTTATTATCTGTGGCTGGGCTTGGATGGTGGAATATAGTTTTTTCCCCCAACAAATACATAATAAAATGAAAAAGTGTATTTTATTCCAATGTCAAAGGTGACATAACTTACAACAAAAGTTTGACTTGAGTTGAGAAACAAAATGTCAGATTTCATATTGCTCAATGGCATTTTGATATTCATTTGCAATGACATCTTGAAGCATGATATATTAATGACATTTGTTTCTCTAGCTGACACATATTTGCTGTCCACAAGATTGCTCTATTTGCAGAGCTGTCATTTTGATAAAAAAAAAAGACATCTTTTTTGCATAGCTTTGTATGACTTAGAAAAACAGAAAACCCTTATAACCATAGTTCCACTTTTCTCCAGTCCATAAGTGAAACTCACAGTTTGACTTTTATCAGCATGTTTTGTTCTAGTTTACACTACAGGATTTTTGAATAGCAGAGGATACACTGACATTTGGTTATTTTTGTGTAGGGAATGCCTGTCCTGAAGTGCCAAGTTGCCTGAACTGGCCATGCAGAAATCTGGCCTGAGAGTCTCGTAAGGAGTAGAAATGCTTCGGTTCATTAGTAGAACTGAAATTATTCTTATCTTGGAGCGTTTCAGACACTGGCCTCTTGGAGACAATGTCAGTAAGAATCAGTCATGAAGCAAACGAATGGAATGCTTTAAGACTCCATCTGACTGGCTGCTACAGCACTTAACCTCATCTCAATCTTAAAAAAAAAAACAATTTTATCTCCTTTTTTCTCATTTGAAGTATCATAAATATTCATATTTTCTAACCCCTAAATGTAGGACACATGGGGTAATACATGATTGACAAGAGGTCAGAGTATTTAAAATTAGGATTATGCCTTAAAATTCCATCCATAGAATAACCATAGTCAAATAAATCAATACTCATAGACTTGCAAAAGAAGCCTCTTCTAGAGCTACAACTTGGGAATTACCCTTAAACCGCAATTCTTGAGAGATGTTAGCGAAGTGCGTGCTCCCGTCCTGGTCTCAGCTCACTTTGTGCTTAGTAAATACTTGCTGAATTATCTCACGTGCCAGGGTGAGGGAGGTAACCGTGATTAAGGATCACTGGGGATTTGGTACTTTGGGCAAATCTGTCTAATTGGCCTCATTTCTTACATCTTATATTAATGAAACTGGGTTTAAAAATTAGGAGAAATTCTTGCATGGAAAAATAATTTGCAAAGGGTGCGGTACAATGTTGGATGTGTGCTGTGTAGGGAAAGGAAATGCAGAGTCCCATCCCGCTGGTCCAGGTAATGAAAGAGGCTGAGTGGTCAGTAGATGCATGTATATTAGCTTTAACTTTTAAAAGCACCAGATAGTCTCTTTTTCTCATGTGTTAACACATGAGATAAATGGTGATAAATTGGTGAGGGTGGGAGTGATAAATTGGTGAGGGTGGGAGTGATAAATTGGTGAGGGTGGGAGGAAGCAGGTCAGCTTGGGCATTTCTGCAAAGGGCTAGATACAAGTGAGAACTCTACCTCAAGAACTGTCTTTTTTTTTTTTCCTTCCAGTCTTTTCTTTTAGCAAAGAAAATGTTGACTAGAGGTGTTGTTATTCACCAGCCCACCTAGTATCTCGGGGGAGTCACCATCAGCATTCAGCTCCCTTCTCATTGTATTTATTGTCTGTGCCATTTTATCTTTTGCTCACTTACCCCAAAGAGCAGAAAGCCTACCTGACCTAAGTATCTCACTCAACTTTCTTTTTCTTTCTTTTCTTGTTTTTTGTTTGTTTGAGACAGCGTCTGGCTCTGTCATCCAAGCTGGAGTGCAGTGGTGCAATCAGCTCACTGCAGCCTCGACCTTCTGGGCTCAAGCACTCCTCCCACCTCAGCCTCCTGAATAGCTGGGACTTACAGGTGTGTACCATCATGCCCTAGTTAATTTTAAAATTTGTAGAAATGGGGTCTCACCATGTTGTCTAGGCTGGTCTCAAACCTCTGGGCTTAAGCAATCTTTCCGCCTCTGCCTCCCAAAGGATTATAGGTGTGAGCCAATGCACCTGGCCCCACTCAACTTTCCATGCAGCAGCTGGGAGTGGTGGCAGAACACCATTCTGAGAATTGGCTCCCAGGACAGGTCCTGGCAATGATGGAAAATGCACAGCTCATTTTTAGGCTCTCCAGTTCCTTTTTGTCAGCTATTTATTGAGCTGTGGGCTATTTATTGAGCTGGGGGGGGACTCAGAGGGAAGACAACAGCCTTAAGTTTCCTGCCTTCATGAATATTCTCTGTCCTGCTCCCTCCTTTTGGGGCCTATTTTCTCCTACTTTTCCTTTTAGTGGATTTTAGATTCAGAGTCCGCCTTCCCTTTAGTCAAAACTCTAGGACAAAAATCTAATAAACTCATTTCCTCTAAGCATTATATTACTCAAGATGCTTCTTCTCCTGGAGAGAGTATATTTTAACTGAAGATAAAGCTTTGATCCATTTGTCATGACCCTTGTAATTGCAACGAAGAAGGCATTCCTAGCCTCTAGGATGTCCTATCAGGTAGGCAGCCAACTATCTCATCAGCAAGAAAGGCCAGGAGACTTTCTGATCACAGCCTGGGATGAGGGTGACATACTGATAATAAGGAGAGCTACCTCTTATTTGAGTATTTCTATGAACAACTCAATGTGCTAAGTTCTTTGCTTGTATTATTTTATTCTAATCTTTGAGAAACCCTAGGAGATAAATGTACTGATATTATTCAGCATCTTTTTTTTTTTTTTTTTTCAGAAAAGAAATCTGAGGCTTATGGACACAAGTGGAAAACTTGAAGGACAAATTCAGGAGTTTTCTTGAAAGGGGAAATACTGCCAAACGTAAATTACAAATATGTTTTCAGTTCCCTTAATTATATAGAAGAACTACATGCTGGGAATATCCAATCAGTTTAGTAGGAACATGTGTGTCAAAAGGGATAGTAAATTTATATATCTGTATCTCTAGATGTTTAGAGCGTCTATGTAGAGGTCATAAAATACTTTTCTTAATTAGATTTCTCAGTACATCACAATCAAGATTTGATTTAATTTCAGGTTTTTTGGACCTTTGAAAGTAGACATAGATAAGCATCAGATAATTAGATTAATTTAGTTTATTACAGTTGCCTCCTGGGAAAATCTTTTATCTTTTATAATTCAGCTGTACTAGCAGAATATGACCATGATCACATTAGGCAACACTTTTTCTTAGAGTAAATTTAATTATAGAATCTCAGAAATGAGAGTTAAAGAAGTATGTAAAATGAGATCTGGGTGAAGACCTCCAAGGATGGAAATTCACAATAACTATTAGATTGGAGACACCTGTTTCAAATGATAGACCTTCTTTTTGCCTTGCTTTGTTTTAACAACTTAAACTCCTTAGATTACCTCATGGTCATTGGACAGAAGTCCACCATAAGAAATGAAAAAATAATTAGTGGACTCTGTAGATTTAGCCAAATTCTTTCTGATGGGAGCACATTTTGTCTTTCAACAAGAAGTTCACATAGGGACCCTTCTTTTCCTTGATGTAAGAAAACATGGATAAATTAATCTCAGAGAGGAATGACAGACAACGGCTTCGTCAGGTGGCTTGTTCCAATCTATTTGTCTCTTCCACTCCTTGGAAGGCATCCCCATGACTTAAAAGGAAATACAATGTATATCATTTGCTCTAAAATTCATACCTGTGGTTCTGATTCTAAGTTGATTTTGAAAGGATGGGCTTTCCCTTCTTCAGATACTTGTGGAGACCATAAGCGAGTTTCTGCCCTGAAAATAAAATTTGTAAACTTCAAATTCTAAGGGTACTTTCAGTTTTAATATACTTTAATTTTCCATTATGTTTGTGAAAATACTAGTAACCCTCACTAACTTATGCAAAAACAAATTCTTTTTGCTTGTTATTACTTTCCCATATAATTAATCTTATTTATTTATTTATTTATTTGAGATATAGTCTCCCTCTGTCACCCAGGCTGGAGTGCAGTGGCGCAGTCTTGGCTCACTGCAACACCTCCTCCTCCCAGGTTCGAGTGATTCTCCTGCCTCAGCTTCTCAAGTAGCTGGGATTACAGGCGTCCACCACTATGCCTGGCTAATTTTTGTATTTTTAGTAGACTTGGGGTTTCACCAGTTGGCCAGGCTGGTCTTGAACTCCTGACCTCAAGTGATCCACCCATTTTGGCCTCCCAAAGTGCTAGGATTACAGGTGTGAGCCAGCATGCCTGGCTGAAGTCTTACATTTTTAATGTCCTTTTGGGGACTCTAGATAAAAATGGCCTTGAGTACACTGTGCAGTTTCTGGAGGAAGGAGGCCTGCAATGCACATGGGAAACAGGAGAGGGAGACTCTGCAGGCACACCCTGCAGATGACCACCAGGCAAGCTCCCTGGACCTCCCTACTTCCTTCCAGTCCTACTGAGGCCACTGCAGAAGACAGTAAGTGATCTGCCAGGTGGATTTGCTACCTGCATCAAGGAAATGTGCTTCCTCCAACCCTTCTCATGCATCTGCCTGGGACCTTGTGGCTCCTAAGGGACTGTGTGCTTGGCACGAACACAGGTTACACATAGAGAGTCAAAGAATCTATTTCACCCCATGAAACAGCAGATTGGTGGATTGATTGATCCTTCTGGACTACAGCAGGGAAAACTGTGAATACAGTAGTAACAGCATAAACGCACACTAACAACCACTATAACAAATTATTATTATCATGGTTCAGTTTCGGATCGGGGATCTGATGGCAAGAGATCAGGCTCAATTTCTTAGTTTTTTTGGGAGTGGAGTCAGAAATGTCTCAGCATTTAACATGCCCACGTGCATATGTACTCTCACACCTGTAACATTCTTCTGGGCTGAATTCTGTACAAAACAGCCAATGGCAGACAGAATATTAGCAACCAATTTTTAATATAATTACAGTTGGGCAAGTCAAGAGATTCTTTTAGGAGAATCTCTACATTCCATTTCATTCTCTACCACACTGAGAACAGTAATACAGCTAGTTGTGCTGTTCAGTGTTTACGTGGCCAGTAGTTCTATTTTCATAGTTAATTAACTGGGCGATCACTGGAAACAATTCTATCAGCCTCTTTTATTATTCTAACATTCCAGAGAATCCTTTTTAGAAATGATTTGTCAACAACTTCTAGACTGACTGACTTTGGTAAAGAATTAAGTAGCTGATATATAAAAAAGCCAGCCAAAATACTAGGTCTATGGCACTCCTTGCTGGGAGGATGAAGCTAATTATAGTTCTGGTTCAGGTTCTCCTGCAAAACAGATCAGATTTAAGCACCATTAATTAAGGAGCACCTGTCAATTTTGAGACTCAGCTGGTGAGCTGCTGCTTTAATCCTGTCCTGTGCATCAGCATGAGTCATGGACTCTGTCCCAAAGCCGTCAATAGCCAGGATGACATCTCCAGGACACAGGTTGGCAGCTGCCGCCTTGCTTCCTGGTGTAATCTGGAAGAAATCATGGCACTATTTAAAAATCAACATCCTGCAATATTTTGAGTTTTGTGCCTGACATTTATATTTGAGCCTGGCAACATTTTTAATGTTTCACTGGGCAAAAAAACTGCAAATCTAACTTGAGATAACTCTTAGTTGGTGAATTGAGTTAGGTCTATTTTCTCATCATGTTGAATAATTTTGTTTCTTACTAACCACATTTCATATCATTGTATCTATTACTCTCTTTTAATCCAAATATATAAACTACTTTCAATCCAACTATAGCAATCCCGATTATTTATCATCTTTAAAATTCACTTAAGAGGCATGCAATGGACTGAATATGTCCCCCCCCAAAATTCAAATGTCGAAATCCTAACCATAAAGTGATGGTATTTGAAGGAGGGACTTTTGGGAGGTAATGAGGTCAGAAGTGAGGAGCTCTCATGAATGGGATTAGTGCCCTTATTTAAAAAGGCCTCAGAGAGAGCTCTCAGCTCTCTTTCCTCCAATAAGGAAGAAACAATAAGTGAGCTGTCTGCAACCCAGAAGAGGTTCCTCACCAGAACTCAACCATGCTGGTATCCTGACCTTGGAATTCCAGTCTCCAGAAGTGTGAGAAATAAATTTCTGTTATTTATAAGCCACCCAGTCTATTGCACTTTGTTTAGAAATCTGTAGAGACTAACAAGAAAAGGCCAGATAATATGCAAAATTATAACTTCTCCTGAACCCTTCAGAGACCTGAAGTCACAGGGCAATAAACTTAAAATCTAAGGAAAGACAGGTGTCTTCAAGCAAAGACAAGACACGAGCACAGGCTCACCTGCATGGAGCAGAGCATGGAGAAAGATGGGGGCCCCCCATTCTAGCTGTTATGAAGAATTGAGGTAAAATTGTTAATGAATTGCTAAGGATCCAGTTGGAGTTGGTGTGAGTGTATAGAACTCCTGGAAACCACAGACACTGAGGAAGAAGAACAGATGAAACAAACACAAGACAACTAACAAGACAGATTTTAATTAAACCATATTAGTAATTACATTAAATGTAAATTATCTAAACACACCACTTAAACAGAGACTCTCAAACGAGGTGAAAAAGTGAGATCCAATTTTATGCTGTCTACATGGTTTTTTTCAGGGGCAGGAATAAAATGAAACTTAAGGATACGGAATATGGGAAAAATATGGTTTTCCATATTTAAAAATATCTAAAAATAAAAAATTCGTAATTATTACCGTTGAATATTCAGTTAAAGGTAATGATTCTTTTGATCAGTATACCTACTCCCAATTCTTCTGGGTAAATCCCAACTATATACCTCTGCCTACTCTCACGTGGCTCTTACCTTGCCCACCTCTCCCGTATCATCTTACACTGTCCCTGCTCTGCCTCATCCATGGTGCTGTGCCGTTCTGATTTCCTTTTAGTTCCTCATGTAGGCCAAGCTTGTACCCTTCTGGGGGGATTTTCAGGCACTCTTATTTCTGCCTGAAATGCATCCCTTACTCTTCGCTCCTTCTCATCCTTTAGGTTCAAGTGCTGCATGCTCAGAAAGACTTCCCCAAACATCTGAAGTAGCTTCTCTAGTCCTTCCCCCCATCATTCTTCATCCTTACACCCTACTTCCTTAATGAAAATTATTTGTACTTTTATGTTTCTTTACTTTCGTATTGTCTGTCTTCCCAACTAGACTGGATGCTCTTGAGGATACGTACAATATCATGTATATTTCTAATACTTCACAGAGTATACCCAGTATTTGGAATTCATAGTTAATTGAAGAATCAATTAAAAAGCATTTAAATCACAGCTTATATAAAAAAGAGCTAGTCCCTATATACCCAAAGAGTACAGCTTTTAATGTCAACTTGTCATTGCTGTGCTTGGAAGTTTCTACTAGGGCAGAACAATACATACTATTAAGTCAAATCACAAACTGCTCCAGGAAGAAACTAGATTATTTCCAATGCTTTATTTGAGGATCAGTAATTAATTCATTTGCTTTTTTTAATTTGCTTTTTCTAGCTATCTATTTAATTGTGGTTTGAAGGAAGACACAAGTTCATCTAAATAAATAAAATTGCTAAAATAATAAGTTCTCATGTGTCCTGGATCTTGTCTCATTACTAAAATGTTTATTGTACTCTATTTCTGTGATAATCTCACTGTAGCTATCACATTGATTTTCCAGTAGGAACAGTTAATAGAAGCTGGGTAACACAACTGGGGGATTATTACTTCTTAGCCTTTGGGAGGCATTTCATAGCTGTTTTCTATTTAGAAACATTCTCAGACCCAGAACTGTTAGAAGAACAAAAGTTTCCATCCCCAAAGTGACTTGGGGATAAAAATAATCTTAAACTTTTAATTTTTTCTAGATATAATTTGTTAAAATCAGTATTTTCTATTTTTAAATGTCTAAGACTAGAATAACTTTCTTTGAATTAAAACACAGGGCCACGCATGATGGCTCATGCCTGTAATCCCAGTGCTTTGGGAGGCTGAGGTGGGAGGATTGCTTGAGGCCAGGAGTTTGAGGCCAGCCTGGGCAAAATAGCAAAACCCTGCCTCTACAAAACATATTTTTTAAAAAAGCTAGGCATAGTGGTGCACACCTATAGTCCCAGCTGCTCAGGAGGCTGAGGTGGCAGGACTGCTTGAGCCTAGGAGTTTGAGACTACAATGAGCTGTGATTGCACCACTGCACTCCAGCCTGGGCAACAGAGGTAGACCTCCTCCCCTCACCAAAACAAAAAAAAACGAAAAACGCACAGAAAGTGCATCTCAATGTATTTGCTTTTAGAGCGTAACTTAGCTTTTCTAATATAACTAAATAGATTTAAATTATGTAATACTCAATTTTGATTTGGAGACGTCCAACTTTTTTTTTTTTTTTTTTAGCTCTGGTTAGGATGAGTGTGAGGTAGGATGAGTGGAAGTTTGTTTCTGTAGTGTCTATACTAATTTTAAACAGACATCTGAACAGTAGCTTTTCAATATCTAAGTTCATTATCTAAGTCCAGTAGCTATTGATATCTACAGCTATATCCCGATACTGGACTTACATAATGAATAGCTATTGGATATCCAAGTTGAATATCTTAGATACTGAATATTATTAAAATGTACTAATAATATTAATACTAAATAATATCATACTTATGCAAAATGTTACATTTGCAAAGCTCCTTCTCACACCTTTGACCATTACAGCTCTCTAAGACAGGCTGGACAAGGAAAACTGGCTCTGGCTTTCAGAGAAGAGGTGTCTAAGTAACCTGCAGCTTCCTGCTGAGCCGAAAGCAGCTGTACAGCTATGTTACCAGCTGTTTCAGAAGTCAGCTAGGACAGGTGGTTGATAGTGATGGCCAGATCCCACTTCTAATTTTGTATTCAACCTGGTTATTGCTGTTCTGAGACCTCTAAGGAGGGAGCTGATGAAATGGAAGCAGAGAGAGGGATGAGAGAGGAGAAAACATGATGGCTTTACTTCTTCCTTGTTTTCAAGTTCAGACGGGCCAGTGATCAGAAAATGACTGCAAATTGGCCTGAGTTTAGTAAGCTAAATGATCTGTTTAATCATGAAAAATCTATTATTTCCCTGCATTACTTTATATTTTACTTTATTGCATAATTATATTCTTTCCTTATATTATTACTTTGCATTAGAATGCAGTTTATTACTGTTTTCCCAAATCAGGAGATGAAGAGCTAAAATGAGGCACAGAGTTTTTCAGTGGATTATTTATTATTTAGGTTCACTAGGGTCTCAAATATCAAAAGTACCAGAGAGATCACTGAACATGGTAACTGCAGTGAATCACTTAGCACCACGTTTTCAAACTTGTGTGATTGTAAGAATCACCTGGGGTCCTTGCTGAAGCTAAGACTCCAGTTCTAGCCCAGATGCTCGGAATCAGGAACAGAATCTCTAGCAGAGGAGCGAGGGAATTTGTGTTTTAACAAGCATCTCAGATGATTTCTGTTGTTCATATCAACCTAGATTACTTGGGTCTCTTGGGAAAAAAAGCTAATTGAAAACACAGATAAAACTTCTCTAAGGTCCTATTTATGTGGAGACATAAGGCAAGTCCAAGATATGGTCCTGATAGGATGTTTATGTTAATAAAAGTGATTGAAATAGTTACAGAGCAAGACAAGTACACACCGAAGCTCTGCACTGCAGGCATGGATGGAAATCATGAGAAACCCCACTGTTCATCACGCTCCACCCCTAGCAAATAAAGTCCGCGTGCCTCATTGGCATCTCCAGCCCTGCAGCACCTGGCCGCCAAAGACGATTCTGGAGCCACATTCCACACCAGTTACAGCAGACTCTCGGCACGCACCGGGGCATGGGTATGTTAAAAAGTTATACTGTTGCCGGGGTTTTGGGGTGCAGGGGAGCGCTCAGCTCGCTCCCCCGGTGGGCTCCAGGCTCTTGGTCTCTCACTAACCCAAGAATGGGAGAGGGGACCATGCCGGGCTCGGTGTGCTTGCAAGTAAATATCGGACCCCAGAGAGTTTTTGCAGAAAGTGATTTATTTAGGCAGAGAGAAAGAAAAAAAGGAGAAGGGGGGAGAGAGAAACAGCTAGTTCTTACACTGAGTGAGGAGAAAGAAAGGCCGCTCTCACACTGAGTGAGAAGGGTTCCCAGACGGGGGAAATTTAGGGAAGAAAAGCTCCTCCCACAATGAGAGAGAGAATCCAGAAAGATGGAATCCAGGAGAGAGAAAGCAGCTTTCACGAAGGTAGTGGACGGGGACCCAAGTATGGAATCCCAGAGAGGAAAGCAGCTTCCACACTGAGTGGAAGGGGACCCCAGAGGGGGGAAATCCACCTGGATGTGGGGGGACAGGGACTTTTATCCTGGGAGAAATTCCCTCCTCCTCCAAGCCGTTACCTATGAAAGGAGTTTCTTTAAGCTTCTGCTGGAGTGATTGACTTTATTTTCCCGTGCCCACAAAAATTTAAACAAACACCTCTAATCCTGGGACGGAGAGAGGGTAGGAAGAAGGCATGGTGCTGGTAAGTTCTTGCCCTTGAAACTGGCGCCCCTGTCCCCCGGGAAGATAATACATTCCTTCAATACAGGTGGCTTTAATATGCTGCCAGGGTTGCAAACCATTACTGTACTGAGAACTACTATCTCACTTAATTCTTAAGACAATCTTACAAAGTAGTTATCTCTTTCAAAATGAGAAAATGAATGCTCAGAAAGTATAAGAAACTTGGTTAGGGTCCCACATCCTGAGAAAACCTGAAATTCCCGCCTGGGTCTGCCTCGCTCTACAGCTGAGAATCTTCCATCATCTCGCATGGCCTCTCCTGTGGGTAATCTTTTCTTCAACACCTCCTAGCTCTTTGGCTATACTTTTCTTGTGGAATTCTGGACAGGTTGTGTGAAGGCAGTTTATATACATGTTCCTTCTTTTCTGCTGATATATTAGCTTCTCAGGGGTTAGAAGCCCATCTAAGCCACAATTATACCCCTACAGTGCCTTTTACATACAAGACATTCCGACATTCTGCCATATAATAGATATTCGTGGGATGTATGAGGTACGAACACATGAACTAGTGCTACCATGTAGACATGGTCTTTGTTAGAACAAACTGGATAGGTTTTTATTTATATCAACCTTTCCACTACATTTGTTTTACCCTAGAAAAGAATTGCATTTGATTGCAGACAGTCCTTTCTAAAAGTTTAAATTTCAAATGTGGTTTATATGAAATTAAATTTCAAATGTAGTTTAAAGTCATATACTTTTCTATCTTAAAGCCTGAAAAATTAGGAACACGCTAGTATTTTCTATATTGGTACCCAAGCTCATACAGCATTCTCAGTTTTAATGATCTTGCGTGTGCTCTGGACAGGAAGGAAGGAGGGAGGAGTGAAGGGGGGAAGAGAAATTTAGTGAGAAAAGACACACTGGCATCAGATGTAGATGATCATTTTATATCATGTACACAAAAGAAGCTTGCACTGTACACTAGCCTCCCCTTATTTACGGTTTTGTTTTCTGCAGTTTCAGTTGTCCAAGGTCAACTGCAGCCTGCAAATAGTAGTGGGAATATTTCAGAAATAAACTATTCATAAGTGTTACATTGCATGCTGTGCTGAGTAGCGTGATGAAGTCTTACTCTGTCCCACCCGGTAATGAATCATCCCTTTGTCCAGTGTATCCACATTGTCTACGCTATACTCTTCACCTGTCAATCACTTCGTAGTCTTAGTTATCAGATCAACTGTCAGATCAACAGTATTGCAGTGCTTGCATTCAAGCCACCCTTATTTTACTTGCTAATGGCCCCAAAGTGGAAGAGTGCTGTGCCCAAGTTGTAAATTAAGCTTTATCATAGCTATGCATGCATAAGAAGAACCATATATATAGGGTTTGGTTCTAATCTAGGTTTCAGGCAACCACTGGGGGTCTTGGAATATGTCCCCTGTGGATAAGAGGAAATCACCATATTTCATATTTGAATCTTGTCAAAGCAAATGATATGTAACTTGTCTGTAGGAGAGTAGATCTAGCTTTTGGATGGTCCAAAAACCTAGAGAGACGCTTTAGAAGCTTCTTGTTTAAAAAAAAAAAAAAAAAAAGAGAGAAGATGCTCACTTAAAGAAGTGAACCTTGAAATTCTTCTGTGAAATGCTTAGGCCAGTTATATATGGTGTTTGAAATAACAACTCCCTCCCCTAAACTGAACATCCACAACTTAAATTTTATATTGCACAAGGTCTATCACACTTATTGGCTAGAAACTACTTTCCTAAAAATTGTGTTTATCACAACCAGTGTCAAATTTTTTTGGAGAATGTCTGCTGTTTGATTTACCTTACTTTTGATTTTTTTATAATACAAAGATTCATCTGGCTGATTATTTGGATTGTAAACAGTTATGGGGGTGAGGACCCTGTGTCCCAGTTTTGTGAATGTAATTTCAGTTGATGGAGACAGTTTTGTTTGTCTCCATCAAACTCTGGTTGGAGCCCTGCTGTCGAGGAGTATTGCTGTAGTCTGTATTTGTATAGTGTGAAGGGTCTGTATTTGTATAGCGGAGAGTGAAGGGTATGCTTGTAGGAGGATGAAAATTAATTTATTGGGGGGGGACTTGATTAAACACATCTCGTTTATGGGACTTTTTGTGGCTTTAAGGGTAGACATTAGTATTTCAATTCTTTGTATATTAAAAACTTATTTAAAAATGACAAATTGGCTGGGCGTGGTGGCTCACACCTGTAATCCCAACATTCTGGGAGGTTGAGGTGGGCGGATCATCTGAGGTCAGGAGTTTGAGAACAGCCTGGCCAACACAGTGAAATCCCATTTCTACTAAAAAAAAAAATACAAAAATTAGCTGGGTGTGGTGGCGGGTGTAGTAGTCCCAGCTACTTGGAAGGCTCAGGCAGGAGAATTGCTTGAATCTAGGAGGTGCAGGTTGTAATGAGACGAGATAGTACCACTGCGCTCCAGCCTGGGTGACAGAGTGAGACTCTGTCTCAAAAAAAAAAAAAAAAAAACAAAACCCAACCAACCAACCAAAATGTCAAATCAACTCACAATAAAACAATTCTCACTTATCTTTTTGTGAAATATTTTTGAGAACATATTTGTACCTATTTACAATAAAGTTATGTAAAAAGTGAGCAATCTAGTTAATCATTTGTAGTGTGTCTATAGTCTACAACACATAAGATCTGCTAGATACTGTGTGAAGCACTGAATGGCCCCCAAATTAGAAAGTTCCTGCCTTTGGGGAACGTGCAATCTGGTGGGATACAGACATAGTGAAATGTCTGGTACAGGCATGACAAGGAGAGGTTATAAAGGCTGAAGGCTACAGTGATGAGATGGTTGTTACTGAAAGAAGGCTTGGGAGAGGCATTTGAATGGGTTTCCACAGGCACAGCGGACAGTGGTGTGTAGGGGGAAAGAAACCTGAGGAAAAATGGCATCAGGAGCAAAGACGTGTCAGGGGAGTAGTCCAGAATGCTTTACGTGTGGAGGAAGGGGAAGAAAGGGAGAGAAAAAGAAGGGAGAAGAAAGAAATGAAGTTAGAAACTCAAACTGGGATAGTAGATGGTGAAAAGTCATGAATGTTGTCCTAAAGCTATGCATTTTACTCTCTGCAAACCAGTGATGCCGTTGAAGGATTTTTAAGAAGGAGAGAGAAAGAGCAACTTGGCATTTTCCAGAGATGGAAAGAATATGCCGTGTGAATTGGAGGAGGGACCAAATGTCTAGGTGTGGGGCTGGGATGTCTGAGGAGGGACAGTGGTCGGAAAAATGGTAAGTGGCAGATCTTGAAGACAGATCAAAAAGGCCAGTGAGGAAGAGGACGGCCCAAAACGCCTTTTGAGAAATATCAGAACAAGCGTCCATGTTCACGTGTGGGCTTCAGAATGCAGAATGCAGGTTTTGGAGGCGGGCAGACCTGCCTATCCCATCAGAGCCTGTCCCACTGCTTGTGGTCATTGGCGGGTTAATGAACCTTTTGAAGCCTCATTCTCCTCATCTGGAAAAGGGATGTCACTACTGCTACCCTCCTAAGAGTATTGTGAGATTTCGGTGAGTTCGTGCATATAAAAGGCTCCCATCAATGCCTGACAAGCAAAATAGTACAATAACACACAACCTCACACACTACCTTCCAAAATGCTGTCAAAATGTTAACAGTGGTACAATAATTTGCCATTCAACAATACTGATGGTTATTTTTCTGTAATACTTTTCTGTAATACTTTCATTTTTCTAAACGATTTTCAGTATTCTTATCATTTCAGTGAAAATATTCTCACTTAGGTGTTCACTAAAGCATAAAAGTTCTTATTGAATAAATAAATAAATATTCTTATTTACTCAATAAGAATCTTCTATATACCTGGCTTTGGGGACGCTTGGGATACCAAAATAATTTGGTTTTATCTACTGTCCTAGAATTAAACTAATTGAAAAGGCATGATCAAGTGAAATAATCATATTTGGTCATAAACGTTATTGAACCAAATGTCAAAATGAGTGACACAAATCAGTTATGAGTTAGAAGTTCCAGATAGAATTGGTTTTCCTAATAATGTCACTATATCAAATATATTTACCAATAGCTACTGTAGTCCAACTCCAGAATGTAAGTACTACTTTAAACATTTATGTCAACAACTCAAAATTTCAAGCATATGATTAATTATATCGACATGTTATATTGTAATAGCAAACTTTTATTTATGAATACCTTAAAAGATTTTTGTGACAAAATTATTTTATTAGAATTTAATATAAATGATTTATTCTGTGTTAGAATTCAAAAGCTTATTCAATTTAAATAAAAACTATACTCCAGAAACTAAAAATATTTCTTAGCAGATACGATGGAAATTGTTTTCTTTGGTAAATGTATAAAAGAAATTGCTTGGCCCAGGTCACTGAAGCATTTTCTGCTTAATTTACTTAGGAATGGTTTTGGGGTTATATTGAACAGTTTTCATGTTTCATATAAAAACACATGTCAGATGTGTTTATATGTTTTTGAAAAATGTAAAACAATGCTTGAAATGTTCCATCGTAGGCATCTGTATGATACATGTTTTTACATATTTTTAAAAGGATGTTGGTACCCAAATCTCATAGACATTACATAAATAAAACAGAATTTAAAAAAGTATTACCTTGTTCAAAATTTGTGTGAGCAGGTCAATCAGATTATAAAGTATACATTTATAAAATATGACATGAGAAGAATACAAGAAAATAAAGTATAATATTCAGAAACAAAAATATTCTGAAAGTTTACAGCTTTAGGTATTAAATGCTTTATGTGTGATAACTGAAATAATACATTAATTTTCTATGAAGAAAACATTTTTTGTTAGAGAAAAGTCAACTAGACCAAATGATGCTTTCGAATTAATTTTACGATAGGAGAGAAACCCGGGAGTTTCATTTTTACCTTGTTTTCTCATTAGACAATAGAGAACAATAAGTAAAGCTTGACCTTGATGTTAAAACATTATTTTCCGTTTTCAGGCTGAATGGTTTACTCTACATCGGGTAAACTAAACTGCCTGCCACGTTTTCTTTGTAGCTGGAGTTAGAGGTGATGATTCCTAAGCCAAGTTCTCAGCTTTGGAAAACGTGTTCAAAATGCCTGGAAACTCAGGAGTCCACATTAGGAATATTTCCCCTGTCCGGGCTGATGTGAGCGGCTCCAGTTTGGCCAACCCAGGTCGTGGCCCGCGAACAGCGCGCTGCTGAAGTTTCATCCGGACTGGAAAACGCTCAGATGCGCGCCAGCTCCAGGGAACGCGGGCGGCGCCAGTGCCCGTGTCTCCCACCCGGGACCCATCGTTTGCCACGGAAGAGAGATGGGGTGTGGAGGCGAGGAGGCCCTCGAGCCTGGCAGCCCCGCCTTCCCTGAGCCCAGGGGCTCTCCTCGGAAAGTTGGACCCAGAGGACGGGACACCTTTGGAGCTGACTTGGTCAAAGCTCGGAGCCGCTCCTCAGCCGCCCCCCGGAGCTGCGCGCCCAAGCCCGGGACCCAGCAGCGTCCCATCTGTCCGACCGCCCTCGCGCGCTTTCTGGCCGTCCTGGGCGCCGGGGCGCCCCCCGCGTCTGCCCGGACGCCGGAGACCCCAGCTCCAAGCGAAAGACAGAATGCCGGCACCTACCCTGGTGATGACCAGAGGCTGGTTGAAGTCGATGCCCCCAGAGAGCCTGAAGCCCCAGGGCGCAGGGCCCGGGAGGACCACCGTCTGGGGCATGCCGCCTTCCTCCTGACCCACACCCGGCTCCGAGTGTCCCCGCGCGGGGCAGCCGCTCCGCACCGGGCAGCGTCCTGGCCCCGACCCGGGCGGGGGCGCTTTATCCCCGCTGGGAGTGACGTCACCGCCCCGCGGTCCTCCCCGCCCCCTCCCGCCCGGAGAGCTCCAACTTTGGAAGCGAGGGCCGCGCCAGCCCCGCGGGAGTCGCAGCCGGGCCAGCTGGAGCGACCTCCCGGGCCGTGGCGGGCTTCGGGTTACAGCGTCCGTGGCTTCTTGAAGTCACACCTGTCCGCCTGTTTATCTTCTGCTTGGAGCGCAGCAGCGCGCTTTGTTGGAAGCCAAAGCAGTCAGACCACAGCCTCCGTGCTTTCGATTAAAACAGGCGTCATCATTACAATTATTTAGCAATTTCGAGTGCATTAATATTTACTTACTGCCTCTGAGGGTTTGGCCAAAGTACTTAACGTCCTTTAAAATTTTTATTTTATTTACTTTTCGTAGAGATCGAGTCTCAACTTTGTTGCCCAGGCTAGTCTTGAACTCCTGGGTTCAAGCAATCCTCCCATCTCGGCCTCCCAAAGTGCAGGAGAGTCTCACCGGAATCCTCTCGTAGTCTCCGTGTGGACTCAAGTGTTTCTGGTGTTAATGTGTTAGGATGTTCTGATTCCCAAAGGAAGGGGGCAGGATGAAGGAAGAGAAATAAGAAATGCTTTAAAAACTCGAGAATAGGGGTCTTGGACTTAATGCCCCATGTGATAGGGTTGTATCCGTCAGGGAGGACAGAGCTGCAGCGGACTCTTAAGAGGGCAGTCTGTTTGAAAGCAGTTTTAGGATTGATAGAGCAAAGAAGAAGGAGATGCAGAAAACTGTTAAGCAACGAGAACCAGCCTGGGCGAGTGTAAATCACAAAGGTAAGATGGGCATGACTTGTCCACTGTGGTGGATTACATAAAAGTCCCAGGGGATAAACGTTTTCTAGTTCTAGATATTTCCTAGTGCCCCATCTACCCCGGACCATCAAGGAGCTGAGCATCATGTGTTCCTGCTGATTTTGCCTCTTTGGGCTGGCTGTGTCACTGCAGAGCGCATTTCTTCCATCAGTCGCTGGCTCTGTCTGCGTGGTACAAACATACGCACACACACACAGGTTCATTCAGAAAAAAAAAATCGGACAACTCATTTGGTGTCGTGTAATTATAATGTTTTTACCTTACTTCACGAGCTGGCTTATTTAAACAGCTGATTTTTCTCTTTGCCTTTTCACTGGTCATTTTGGCATCATTTAGAAGTAGCCAGCATCTATACAACATCCATATAATATCTGACACGTTTTCTTTTTTGGACAGGGTCTCAATTTGTCACCCAGGATTGATGAGGTCTTAAGGCTTTGCAGAGAGCGTGGAAAGCAGGGACAGGAAGAGGAGTTTTTCTACATCCTACTCTTCGCGGAGACCAGCAGGAACGTGCTCAGAAGTGACTGTCAAGGTGGAGGTGAGAATAGCTGGGGGGAAGTATTCTAAGGAAGGGGCACTGGCCCCATCCTAAATGGTCCTAGAAAATCCTGCTTTCGGTTTGGGTCCTGTTCTAAGAAGAGGTTCTTTTTACATTACTCTTTCATTTGTTTTTTTCTTTTTCTTTTCCCCTTCTAAAGGAAGCGGGGGCACAGTGGACAATGTTAACAAGAATGAAGTAATCAACTCTCCTTGGGGGATGTGTCAAGGAAAGTTTCCAGAGGAGGGGAATGCCAGAGTTGGACCTTGAAGGGTAAGAGAGTTTTCCATGTGGCTGGAATTGGGAGGGACACAGGAGGGAGGACTCAAGAGAGAATAACTGTATAGGATGTGCAGTTACAGTGAGGCAAGAAGCAGATGACCCATTAGGAAATAGCAAGTCATGTGGTATGATAGAGCCGAGCCCATTGGGTAGAGGCATGAGACAAGGATCCCAGTTGTCTGTGACCATGTCAGTAGAGAGGATTTAGTATGTTACACCAAGATTTTGATGATTGGGAGCCTTTGAAGAGTTGTGAGCGACCTGAATAATAATCAAATTTGCATTTGCAAGCGTCGTTCTGGGAGGTGGGAGGCTGAATCACAATTGAAGGAGATAATGCAGGGCATCCCATGAACACTTACTGCAGCAATTCAGTGGAGGGTATTGATTGGGGCATGATGATGGGGCAGAGTTGGCAGATACGGGAATCACTTAGAAGATAATTGGCACAATCTGGGGGACAAATCTCACTTGGGGGATTAGGGAGTGGTCAGGAGATTTGGATGGCTCCCAGACTTCCATGTCGGGTTTTACATGAATGGCAGAATTATGAACAAGGAGAAAATGTGTAAGAAATACAACAAGCTATTTTTGTTTTAATTAGGGAATGGTGGGTTAGAGCACCATTTTGGTTGTGTTGATTTTGAGGCCTGTAGCATATCTGTGCCATAGAGAGTACTGGTTAAAATACTAAGATTTGGAGCCAGACTGCCTGGCCGATATTCTAGATCCATTGTATTTGCTGTGTGATCTTAAGACAAGTTATTTACCATCTTTATTAAAATGGTGATAACGATAATATTTGCCTCCCAGAATTACTGTACAGTTTGCCTGAGTTAGTAAGATACCTGAAGTGTGCATGGCACATACTTTGTGCATATAATCATTTGCTATTATTATTAAAAGCAATTGGAGATCTAAATCTAGAGACCTGGGCTTGAGATGAAGATTTTGGAATTATAGTAGAATCTGGCTATAGTTTGACATTTAAAAAAAAGTGGTTGCAAATCCTTTGACATTCTTCAAGAAGTGGAGGATATGTCTTCTCTCCTTGAACTTGCATAGATGTAGGACTCATATTACTAATGAAATGAGGTGAGACTTCTGAGGCTAGGTTAGAAAAAGTGATGTAGCTGCTGCCTTGCTGATTGTAACACTAGTGTCTGATGCCTCTGTTGCCATGTAAGAGCTCCGAGGTGCCATGCTGTGGGGAAGCCCAAGCTGCATGAGAAGGTCACATATTATTGGTTACTCCAGACTAGCCACCAGACGTGTGAGAAAAGATTCCTCTTTCCAGTGTTACTTAGCCAGTTCAGGATGCTATGGCGAAATACCATAGATTGGATGGCTTAAACAAAAAGCTTTCATTTCTCACAGCTCTGGAGCCCTCGAGGTCCAATATCAAGGTGCGGGTAGATTCAGTGCCTGGTGAGGACCCTCTTCCTCATTTGCAGAGGGCCGCCTTCTTGCCGTGTCCTTGTGAGAATGCTCTGTTTAGTTTCTTCTTCTTTTAGGGACATAAATCTCATCATGGGAGTTTCACCTTCATGACCTTATCTAAACCTAGTTACATCCCAAAGGCCCCACCTCCTAAAACCATCACAGTGGGGATTAGGGTTTCAACATAGACATTTTGTGGTGGAGGACACAAACATTCAGTTCATAACACAGTCTCCAGCCCTTGCGTCCCTCTCAGCCTCTGAGTCCTCTCATCTCAGGCTCCACACATTGTGGGATAGAGAGGAGTCATTCTCACTGTATCCTTTCTGATTTGCTGACCCATGTCGTCTGTGAGCATAATAAAATTGTTGTCTTTCAGCTTCTAAATTTGAGGATCATTTTTTACATGGCAATAGTAACAGACACCAGATGAAATTGCCCAAGGAGATTAGCTATGCAAGGGGAGAAGACAGACATTCGATGATTGACACTTGAGGAACAGCAGCATTTAAGGGGCAGGAGAATAAGGAACCAGAGAAGACGATTTTTCTCTTATAAAAAGTTTAAAGAAAACTATGAAAGTGAAGACATGGAAGACAGGTGAGGAGAAAAATTCAGAGTGAAGGCACATATCACAGAGAGGTGGAGGTAAAGTTGTAACGATAGGTGCTTGTTAGATTTGCTCATTCTAAAGTTACTGAAGTCTTAGGGCAGAATTGGCAGAATGAAAGAGGACAAGGCTGCCTGCTGTGGTCTGAAGATAATGGGTGGAGACGAGAATACGGAAAACCTTTCCAAAGAATTTGTTCATATAAGGGAAGGAGAGACCCAGGATGGTCGGCTGAGGCTGTGCAGGTCAGGAGAAATGACTTTACAAAAATTAGGATGCGAGGGTTTGCTGAAGTCAGAGAAGATGCTGAGGAAACGGAGGGGACAGGGATGGAGCAAGGGCTAGGTGTTGATGGGCGGTGGAAGGGTAGCTCTCCAGGATGACAGACCCCTTCTCTTCCGAGAATGGAGTTCCTGTAAATTGAGGTGTGCTAGCCGTACAATAACAAATGATCTAGTCCTGTGTTCATTGATCGTCTCCCTTCCTGCTCCGGCCCTCGGGGGACCTCACCTCTTGATGGCAGCAAGTGTTCTGAGATTGCTTCCTTGCCAACAATCTTTCTGGTGCTTTCTGCCTCGCAGACTTACGCCAGATGGAGACACTGTCACTCTTTGGGTTGGGGACCTATGCTAGCACTTCATTGGCTTGAGATAGAGCAAAACTCTGCTAATGAAGGGCTTGGAAGGTCTTTCATCATCCGCGACACTTGCCGTGGGTGTCATTCAGGTTTGTCTCCACATCACACCAGTCATTGCAGAGGCCGGCCGGGGGCTCTGGTTCCTCTTCCCAACTTTTCTATACTTTGACATTTTAAAACTTTTTCTTTCTTCCTTACTCCTTTTCCCTCCCTGCCTCCTTTTCTTCTTCCTATCTTGAAGGGAAGAGTATGTATCTGTTTACACCTTGGGTTCCCTTAGCCAGCTCAATGTTTTGTGTATTGAAAGAGCATCAGTGGTTATTAGAAATGCAAATTCCTGGGCTCCACGCTCAAGAGATTTGAATTCAGTTGCTGAGGCCAAAATCCACCGTGGGTGGTCTGTGGACCACACCTTAAGAAACAGTAATTCCAGTCAACACATAGGATTAGACTTTCTTATACTGTGTCTTTATATGTGCTGCTCTTCCTTTCAGGAATGTTCTCTTGTCTCTATCACATCTCACCCTCTTTCCCCATTTCCTGGGAGGACTGACCATCTATAGCTACATCAGACTTTCCCTTGCTTAGTTGTTATATCTAGGCAACATAACACGAAAGTCTGAACTTGGCCATCCTCCAATTTAGCCAATCGCTAGCAGTGAGAGGCGCTGAGCTTAAACAAAAGAACAAGGCATGAATGTGGGTTTGGGAAGCTCACACTCTTGCAAACATGCCTTTTTCACAAGGGCTATTTTTTTTTTATTCCCAATCAGACAGTAGGCTCCTCCAGGTCAGTTGCTACATGTCTTTCGAATCGGCCACAACTGCCATCCCAGAGCTGGGCACTGAGGAGGTGGTCACTGGTTCCTGATTGTGAGAAACAGGTTTGCTTCTGAGATTTGTTGGACAGGGGAAGCTGACTCTTCCTTCTATATGTTCCTTCAACAATAGTCCTACCAAGAAGCACCTTCTGGCCGGTTGCCATTGTGTGCAGTGTTTGCAGTTTCATCTCCCTCAGCTTCACCTTGCTACTGGTGTATTTGCATATACTTGCTGGTCTGGTTGTGCAGATCAGCTTATCCCAGGGCCAGGCAGCCAGCCAGCCAGTGCTCCCAAATCTTCCACACATTGTGTATGACTTCCCCTTTGGGAAGAGCCCATGCGATTTTCATGCTTTGGAGGACCTGGCCCTCATGAAATCTCTTCTGGGGAATTAGCTACACCAAATTCCATGCTCTGTGTCTGCCCTCGGTGCTGGCCAGAGCCTATATTGTTTCATTCCCACGTCGTCACACTCCTTGGGCTGATGTGATGGTTCAGCTCGAGTTCATTTGGTATTCCCCCTCTGAAATCTCAGTGAGATTTCCCACTGTTTGTTCTGAATTAACTAACAACAATTGAGGGAATCGTTAGTATGCTGGAAACATGAACTGAGACATCGTGGGCGAGTGGCAAATTGGGGCCTCCTTTGGGCATCAGCTTCTGTTGCTGTGTGGCTGCCATTCCAGTACGAGTGCTTTTGTTGGGTTGTGAAGAAAGAGGGTGTGTGTGTGTGTGTGTGTGTGTGTGTGTGTGTGTGTGTGTGTGTGTAGGGAGAGAGAGAGAGGGTCAGGGTGGGGGAATTTTCACGTCTTCCCATTTGAGCAGCTTGCCCCGGCATTTCCACCCCGACTGGATTGCCTTCCAGTGGGATTTCAAGTTGAGTGAGGACGCATTGCTTCTTACCACTTCTTTCCTTGTGGACTGATCATCTGGCTCTGGTTCTGTGAAAGTGAATTTGATGAGAAGAGCCTCTGTGAAGTGTCAGGCATTGTGCCAGGCATTTGAGATGCTAGTTCCTTCTCATTCTTAAGACAATCTTTCAAAGCACATGTGATTATCCCAGGACAGAGAGAGACAGAAGACAAGGGGCTCCTGGAGAGTGGCAGAGCGGGACTCAGACCGGAGCCTGCACCTTTTCGCCGCTTGCCAATTCTTTTACTGCTTTATGTTGCCTCTTAAAAATGCATGTTTGCTAAGGTTTGCTGACCCTAGAGCCTCTCTCCACAACCTCTGTTGAATATTCGTGCTATGGTTTAAGCTCCTGAAAAGCCAGCAGCTCTATTTAGACCGAACTTCCCTTCTTCCTGGGGACTAAGGTGATGTCACGAAGTGCTGTGGAAGACGTGGCTGAAATTTGGAGTCCATTTCTCTCATCTCACAGCCTGATAGTGTTGCCCAGATCCTAGAAATTCCTGCCTAGATGTGCCTTGGAAGATCAGAAAGACCTGGTGTTTGGTCAGTGGTATTTTACTTGCTAGGGCTAGCTGGCCTCAGATTCTCTCTGGATGCACCTGCAGATGTTTTTCATGGCACTGGAGGGCAATCTGAAGTGCCAGGATGCGTATTTGTAATAGTAACACATCTGAACCCATTCATCAGTAACAGAGACCGTGCATTTCAGGGCTTTTTAAAAAAATCTGGAGTCTGTTTATCATCGCTATAAAAACATTTCAAATGAGAATGGAGTGCACGGAGACCCTGGGGAGCAGTACAGGGAGTTCTGGGTTTGGATGGCTGCGTGCCTGGCCTCGGCTGAGTGACTCCCAAGGTCTGAAGTGAAGCACTGATGCTAGCGTGTAATCTGTCACAGACGCCTTGGCCTTCTCCCTAAGCTTTCCCACCTGCTCCGCCGCTGGGATCCGTGGCGGTCTCCTAACAAATAAAATGTGTGTGTTCTGTACTAGATATGTCAGTTAAGTCAAGAGAGGACTGGGTTCCATATATAGTCATGTTTGTGGTGTTGAGTTTTTCTTTTTAAAAAAATCCTTTAACTAGAGATGAAAAATGAGGTTAATAACTAATGACTAACTACTTTATAGGGTCCATATTTAAATGATATGGAAAATATTGTTCATATTCTAGGATGATAGGCTCAGATTTCTCTTAAAGAGAAGACGGAGACACATTTTAGAGTGGAGGAAAATTAGTATTTCTGCCCTATTTCTTGCCCAGTTTTCTGATGACAATGGGAGGAAATGAACACTTTAGGTTTTAAGTTCTGGCCAGGTGGTTGTGGTTAAGGGGAAGGTCAGGCCAGGCACGGTGGCTCATGCCTGTAATCCCAGCACTTTGGGAGGCCAAGGCAGGCAGATCACCAGGTCAGGAGTTCAAGACCAGCCTGGCCAACATGGTGAAACCCCTTCTCTACTAAAAAAAATACAAAAATTAGCTGGGCATGGTGGTGGGCGCCTGTAGTCCCAACTACTTGGGAGGCTGAGGCAGGAGAGTTGCTTGATCCCAGGAGGCAGAGGTTGCAGTGAGCCGAGATCACACCACTGCACTCCAGCCTGGACGACAGAGCGAGACTTCGACTCAAAGAAAGAAAAAAACAAAAAGAAAAGAAAAGGTCTTCTCTCTACAAGAAAACCAACTGCAAGGAAAATACGCTTGCTGAAACTTCTCTAGAATAGAGAAGTCACTAAGTTGTAGACATAAATTGGATGTTCATGATACAAATTAAAACCAAACTCGGCGAAGGCGCTGGGCCCAGCTATGGTGTTAAGATTATTCGTTCCTTGGATCCTGCCTTCCCAGAATCTTCTGGATTTCTCTGACATGCATCTCTGGTGCTCCTTATAGTCCCTTGAAAAGGTCCCCCTTCTAATTGCTCTTACATGGCAATGAGTCCCAGACTCATCTCATGTTTTGGAATATCACTGGGTGGTCTCATTAAAACCCATGTCCTTTTCTACTTAAAAATGAAAGCCTGCCTCTCCCAGTTAAATCTATGGCTCCTTTTATGGTTTGCTGGACCTGAGATTCGTATACTGAATTGTCTATTCAACTTTTTCTCTCGGAGGAACTCAAACTCAACTTGTCCAAAATTCACATCTTTTGCTTCGTTCCCTTCCTCTCCCGTCTGTTTTGGTGAACGGCACCGCCACAGTTGTCCCTCAAGGCTCAAACCTGAGAGTTAGCCTTCCACACCTCCCCCCCACCACCCTGAGTATATAACAGGTCAGCAATTCTCTTGGATCACATCGGCACCTTACTCTAGCCCTCGCATCCAAGTCCTGTGGCTCACATCGGTACACTTCCCTCTCCTTTTCCAGTTCTCTTGGGTCATGTGGGTACATGACCAGCTCTTGTATCCAAACCCTTGTTTCCATGCCTACTCTTTTAGTTGTTCTCACAGACTCTGTGAGGTCACCAGAAGCTTCTTCTCACTTCTTTTCTTGCTTTGGGCTGTACCCCTTCCAGTCCACCCTGCATGCTTCCCCCATGATCTGAAGGATAAGTGTCACCGAGTACTTTCCCTGTTTAAAGTTCCTTCGAGGCTCCCCAGAAGCATTCAGGATAAATATCAGATGCCTTAGCTTAGTCCCTGAAGCTCTGCCTCAAACTGGGTCTGTAGCTTCAACTTCCACCAGTCCCTGGACAGATGCTCTTTCTCCAGCTGTCTAAAGCTCTCGTTCACAGAACTCCCCAAGATGGCTTAGTGTTTTAAGTCCTTGACCATGATGCCTCTTTGGCCTGGATTCACTCATTCATTCAGTCATTCATTCAACAATTGTTTGTGGAGTTTGTACTCTGTACCCAACACCCTTCTAGTGATTCCTGCTCTCAGGAAAACTCACATTGTAGTAGACGAATACCGTAAACAAGCACACAGTGAATCTTAGATCGCTCTGGAGGTTTTGAAGGCAATGAACTAGGATAATAAGATCACCAGTACTAAAAGGTATATGTGATAAAATTAAGTGGGATGTGCATGTCCTCGTGCAGAAAGAAACTAAGGCCTCATGAGCTCAAGAGAGCTGCCCAAAGTTGGGGATGCCAAGTGGCAGAGACAGTGGGCCAATATGGCAGTGTGGGTCCAGCGTCCACACTTACAACACACGGCTCTCGCTGTGAGTGTTACCCTTGTATCCAGTCCAGTACTTGGCACATAGTAGCCAAGTACACTGAAGGAGGGGGAGGATAAAATTTCCACGTGTTCAGGACCATTTAAAGCCATTTCCCACACTTTTATTCACTCATACGGAATCATGTGTGTTATAAATTCACCCTACACCATCTATGGCATTCATCATCAGGAAAGAAGGGTCTAATCCCAAAGGCAGGCTATTGAGCTTAAATGTACCAGTGGATGCAATTTCTTCTCATGAATATAAATGTGAAATAGATGAATATTTAAAAAAATGAACATGACACCAATCAGTTATAAAAAATGGTGTATGTGAAGCTGCAGGGGCTGCTTTAGATAGCGTTCTGTAGGAAGGTTCTCCTGAGAAGGGCTATTTTTCCAGAGATCTCAGCTGGGAGGGAAGAGCCAGGAGGTGTGAAGAACAGTGGTGTAAAGGTCCTGAATCGAGAATGCCCTGAGTGTTTCAGGGGCGTTTAGAAGGCTGGTGTGGTTGCAGTTCAGAGACTGAGGGAGAGTGTGGTAGAAAATGAGGAGGGAGAGACCGAGTCGTGTTGGACCGTGGAGGCCATGGCCAAGAGTCCAATTTTTTACTTAAATGGAGGAATGATGTGATCAGATTTATGTTTCAAAAAGATTGTTCTAAAATAACAAGTGTTGGCAGGACGTGGAGAAATTGAAGGACTCATATATTACTGGAGGGGATGTAAAATGGCGCAGCCACTGCAGAGAACAGTTTGGCAGTTCCTCAATAAGTTACCTCACCAACTTACCATAAGATCCAGCAATTAACTCCTGGGAATATACCCAAGATAATAAAAGCCTAGTGTTCAAACAAAAACTCACACACGAACGTTCTCAGCAGCACTATTCACAGTAGCCAAAAGGTGGAAGCAACATAAATGTCCAGCAGTTAATGAATGAGTAAACAGAATGTGGTATATCCAAACACTGGAATGTCATTCAGCCATAGAGAAGAATGAAACATTTATACACGCCACAGCATGCATGAGCCCTGAAAACATTATACTAAGTGAAAAAAGACAGACGCGAAAGGCCACACATTGTATGATTCAACTTATATGAATATCCAGAATAGGCAAATCCATAGAAATAAGAAACAGATTAGTAGTTTCCAGGGGCTGGAAGGTGTGGGGAATGGGGAATGACTATTTAATGGGTACAGGTGTCCTTTTGGGTTGATAAAAATGTTCTGGAACTAGGTGGTGGGGGTGGTTGTGCAAATTGTAAGTTTGCTTAATGCCACTGAATTATGTTCTTTAAAATGGTTCAAGAGGTCAATTTTATGTTTATGTGTATTAGTCAGTTTGGGCTACAATAACAAAATCTGGCAAACTGAGTGCTTAAATATCAGCAATTTGTTTTCTCACAGTTCTGAAGGCTGAGTAGTCCAAAGTCAAGTTGCCAGCAGGGTTGAGGGCGGGAGAGGCCTCTCCCCTTGGGTGGCAGATGGCTGCCTTCTCGTTGGAGAGCTCATGTGGCCCTTCCTCAATGTGTGTGTGCACAGGGACAGACAGCTCTGCGGTGCTTCCTCTTCTAAGGCTATGAATCCCATCAAACCAGGGATTGTGACCTCGTTTAATCTTAATTATTTCCTTACTCCAAATGCAGGCACAAGTTACAGCTTCAACATATGCATTTTTTGGAAAACAATATGGATTTTATTCCAACAAAATAAGCGATCATTCTGGCTGCTGCGTAGGGCATGACCCCAATGAAAGTGGGGAGACTAGTTAAGAGACTAGTTCAGGCAGCCAAGTGAGAGATGGCGGTGGTCTGCACTACATGGGTGACGTTGGAGAGGAGCACTCAGTCCTTAGCTTATTTTTGTGTGGAGAGACTCCTCTGATATAACGTTCTCAGCTTCTCAGCCACCATTCCCCTCCTATTGCCTGATGGGTAGGTGAGAACCATGGGCCTGCATTTCCAACTGGGTGGAGCTACTTTATTAATAAGTCTAAGACTCGAGGATTCTGTGCCGTGCCTTGCCTCTGCTCTCAGCCCAGCACGAGATGATAATCCTGTTCTGCAAACCCAAGCTTTCTGCCTGGAGCAGTGGCAGTGCCCAGTCTGGGTGAGCAGGGGTGGGGGCTAACAGCAAGCTCACTTGACTACAAACTAAATATGTTTTGCTAATGAGGTCCTTCATATGAAAGCGACGTTTTGATTTCCATCTTTCTGGCTCACTTAGCCTATTCCACAGAACCTTTATATCCTAGTGCGGGTGGTGCTTTCTCTGGGGACATTCTCTGACTTCCTTCTCTCCAGTATGTTCTGCACCTCTCCTCTATTTTCCTATGGAACCACGTGCATTGCCCTCGTTTAGTACATGCCAAACCATACTGCAATTGCTTCTTAAGTGTCCCTCTGGTGGAGATAGTCACTGCATTCCACATGTACATCATATTTCATGCTGCTGCAGTGAAGGGACTCAAAAGACATTCAGCTTCTTAAGGGGAAGGCCAGTCTTAAGCTCTTTCCATTACCCATACCTGATATAATGCTTGACACATAATAGGTGCTCAATAAATATGTTTGTTGCATCCTTAACTCCAGTAGGAAATTTAGTGTTCCTGCCTCGCCTTTCTTTATAAAGGAGTCAAAGAAGATAAGAAAGCCTCCAAATCTTCCTAACTTACCATCAAAAGTTAACGTGGGGCTGGGCACGGTGGTTCACACCTGTAATCCCAGCACTTTGGGTGACTGAGGCGGGTAGATCATGAAGTCAGGAGATTGAGATCATCCTGACAAACATGGTGAAAACCCATCTCTACTAAAAATACAAAAATTAGTTGGGTGTGGTGGTGTGTGCCTGTAATCCCAGCAACTCAGGAGACTGAGGCAAGAGAATGGCTTGAACCCGGGAGGCGGAGATTGCAATGAGCCGAGATTGCACCTCTGCACTCCAGCCTGATGACAGAGTGAGACTCTGTCTCAAAAAAGAAAAAACAAAAAACAGTTAACGTAGCTCATGGAAGAGATTGGATCGCATGCAGCCCATTCAACTTACAGAAGAAGCTGAAGACAACAAACCCCCAGTTGAATATCACAGTCATGAGTTTATCAGAACATCAAAGAACTGCAGTTGCCTCTTCTTTGAAAGTTTTCTCAATTCCCAAAAGTCACAGAGAGATACCTTCTCGGAAAGAAGTAGTCTGGAAGTCAATGGGGTGCATCAAGTTGGTGTGTGTTTTCAATCCTTGGCATAGTGAAAAGTAGTAGTGTTCTTAAAATCACCTATATTCTCAGAAAACAAAAAAGTAGACATAAATTATATATTCCTTTAGATACAGAAATGATCACCCATCAAGAGAGGTCATGGGCTTTGGGTTTTTTTTTAAACCAGTGGATAGGGGTTTTTCCCGTTCTGCCCACCATTTTCGTCTAGTTTTCCTGTGACTAGGGGCCTGCCTGCTCTCTGTAATTGGTGGAGTTCACGGCTGTTGTCTAAGGATGGAAAACGGTTTGGAGTCAGCTTGCTAATATGCTAGTTCAATCCTTTACTTTGCATTTCTTTAATTTCTATTATCCAACTCAGCAAACTGACTTGCCACAGATTACAAATTTCCTGAAAATTAAACCATAAAGGGATTTAAAATCTATTTTAAGGTATGTCAAACATCTTGAAAAAAGTTAGTGAACTATGTATTTCTTAAAATAGCGTGCTGCCTAAAAAGATAAGCAAAATACTTTGAACATTAAGGTAGTCAGCAGGTGAAATACAAAAATGAATCGTACATTTCCTTGAAAGCATGATATTTAAAAGAAAAAAAAAAGAAGTGAAGATTAAAAGAGAAATTTGCATCCATGGGTGTCCTAGAGAGCAACCGTAACGACGACTGCCTGCCACTCTTGGGCCACGGGGTAATTTGTTCAGTAGAGATGTGCTCTTTGTTCTGGGGTAGTGCTGCAGTGTTTCTCTCTCATAGGTTACATTTAGCCCTCTAACTTACCGCGCACTAAATCATCTAGGGCGTCATGGGAATTGAGATGTCTTTTAGCTAAATATCTTTTGAAGGTGTAATAGATGAGCTAGTGATTGACTTGAGAGGTTGGTGGGAGGCTTTGCAGGCATTCCTAGAAGTGCAGACAGTTTCACTTTACAAAGCAGTTTAAAACAGAGGACACGCAATTCATCTGTCCAGGAGCTTTAGTATTGCCTGGTTGTGATGAAGAGGCTGAACAGTGGCAACCAGGACACTTAGAGTCCTTAGTATAATGTTTTTTTACTGGTCTTTCACTGGGGACCTCAAATTAGAAAAGGTACCTCTACTGAAAAATTATCTAAGAGAATCCTAAGATCCTTACATTCTTATACCCAATTTGGAAATTCAAATTTAATTGATTATTGCAGTTTTAAATGAATTGTCAGGAACTTGGGATTTCTTTTATTGATATCATTAAGTTTCTTCACCACCTTCTATTAAGGTTTTGATGGATTCCCTTAAGATTGGGAACTCAGATTTTAATTTATTTAAAGAAAATTGTGGTGTCGCTTCTGGGGACACAGACAAAACGAAGAAAAACAAAATAACCAGGTATGTCAAAGCAGATTGCTCATATCTATTGTTACTCAAGTTTTGAGTTTCTGTGTTTCTCCACCATTTGGCAGGAATAAAGATAAGGCCATTTTTCATTGTCTTCTATATGTGGTCTCTCTTTGAAGTAAATACTCTCAGTGAAAGACAATACATATTTGCAATATCCTGGAATTCAAGATTGTTTGGGCATATGTGAAGTACTTGTGAATCCACTGGGTACTAAATGGGTATTTAAATAAAGAGTATTTACATGAGTAACCCCTTCTGAAGAAACTGATATTAAAGGAAGATACAATAAGAGGTTGGATAAATACTCAAAGTTAGTGCAAGTCCACAGACTGCTGTAAGGGGGAAGGGGAATTCTAGGTGTAACTGGTTGTTACCATTTCAGATAAGCCATGTCAAAGCATTTTTGAGTCCTAAAAAAAGAAGTTATAATAAAAGAATGAGAGTGATTTAATAAAAATATTGATGGGATTTGAGCGCACATGCTGCCAGAGAACTGGTAGTTTCAGAGGGTACCTTTCTTAGAGAACAGCACCCTCAAAGCCGTGAACAGCCGTTGGGCATTGGTGACCTTGGAAGAGAAGTAGGTAGTAGACATTAGCGGCCGTATCACCGCCTGTGGGAGGGAGCACATCATGGACTTGGCTTCAGCTTGTTGTCTACTCTCCTGGGAACTGTTATCAGGATCAGTGACTTTAGTCGGTGGTATGGTTTGAATGTCCCCACCCAAACTGACCTTTAATTAGGAAGTGGAGCCTTTGGGAGGCGATTAGGCCACGAGAGATTTACCCTCCTGAATGGATTAGTGTCATTATAGTGAGAGTGGGTTAGTTAGCTTGCAAGTCTGGATTTTCTTTTTCTCTGTCTCAAGTGCTTGCTTCTACCTTCTGTCCTGTGATAATGCAGCAAGAAGGCCCTCACCAGGTGCCAGTGCCATGCCCTTGGACTTCCCAGCCTCCAGACTGTGAGCCAATAAACTTCTACTTTTTATGAATTACCCAATCTGTGTTCTTTTGTATAATAGCAGGAAATGAACTAGGACAGGAATGATGACAGTTTCTCCAAGCAATGGTGGTTTTGACTTTGTGATGGTTCCTTTCATGTGTTAACTTCTCTGAGTCATGGGATGCCTAGATAGCTGGTTAAATATTACCTCTGGGTGTGTCTGTGAGAATGTTTCCAGGTGGGATTAGCATTTGAATTGATGGAATGAGTAGAGCAGATGGCCCTCCCCAATGTGGGTTGTCATCATCCCATCCACTGAGGGCGCGCACGGAGGAAGACTGAATGAACTCCGCATGACTGAGCTGGAACATTTTTTCCTGCCCTTGCACTCGTATTCTCAGGCCTTCAGACATGATTCACAATCTATGTTTTTGGCTCTCCAGCTCTAAGGCCTTCAAACTATGGCACTGGTTTTCCTGAATCTCCAGCTTGCATATGTAGATCCTGAGACTTCTTAGCCTTCATAGTTACATCTGCCAATATCTTATAATGAGTCTTGTTGGGCGCAGTGGCTCATGCCTGTAATCCCAGCACTTTGGGAGGCCGAGGCAGGCAGATCACCTGAGGTTGGGAGTTCAAGACCAGCCCGATCAACATGATAAAACCCTGTCTCTACCAAAAATATAAAATTATCTGGGTGTGGTGGCACATGCCTGTAATCCCAGCTACTCAGGAGGCTGAGGCAGGAGAATTGCTTGAATCCAGGAGGCAGAGGTTGCAGTGAGCAGAGAGCACTCCAGCCTGGGCAACAAGAGCAAAACTCTGTCTCAAAAAAAAAAAAAAAAAAAAGTCTCTCCCTATCTATCTGTCGATCTATCTGTCTATCTATCATCTATCTGTATCAACCCATGATTGCATTGCTATAAAGAAATATCTGAGACTGGCTAATTTACAAAGAAAAGAGGTTTAACTGACTCCCGGTTCCGCAGGCTGTATGGAGGCATCTGCTCAGCTTCTCGGGAGGCCTCAGGAAACTTACAATCATGGCAGACAGTGAAGGGGGAACGAACACTTCACATGGCTGGAAGCAGGAGGAGGAGTGTAGGCGAAGTGCCACACACTTTCAAAAAATGAGATCTTGTGAGAACTCACTATCACAACAACAGCAGGAAAGGGAAAGTCCGTCCCCATGATCCAATCACAGCCCACCAGGTCCCACCTCCAACACTGGGGATCACAAATGGACATGAGATTTGGGTGGGGACACAGACCCAAACATCTGTCTGTCTGTCTGTCTATCATTTATCAACAGATAGGTGTAGTCACAGATATACACATGTGGATTGGCTTTGTTTCTCTGGAGAACCCTGAGTAATACGGATTTCATGCAGATTCATTGGCATAAACTGGCACTATTGCTGTAAATAGTTGTAGGCACTGGTACATGAAAGAAGGCCATTGTGGAACACACGTGAGATACTCCTGGGGAGGTAAAGGGGAACTGGGGGAGGAATTCAAGGAGAGTTGGAGTTCCTATAGAATTTTGGGGGGCAGAGGCAGTGTTTTAGTTTTCTGTCTTTAATTGTGACCTTCTCTTTATCCCAGGTTATAGGAACCAGAGAATGAGATTTGGTTAGTTTGGACTAGTGACTCAGCTTAAGTTTTTGATGTTTGGAGGTTTTGGATGTTTGGAGGGAATCAATAAATAATTGAGAAAGACTTGCAAAGCATTCTTTTCTTTTCTATTCTTTCAATCTTTCTTCTATTCACCTTAAAAATGCCAAAAATTCCTCAATTCCAAGATTTTTACTGTAATTTTGTATTAAAAGAGCCTCTTACAAGGGTAAATGTTTCATTGATATTTTTTCTACAAATATAAAAAGAACATAAGTGAGGATGAGTTTTATGGAGCCCTGTAGGCCAGAGCCAACTAGATAGATCCTTTAAGAAAATTTCATGGTTGTTACTTTGAAAGTTGGGCATCCTTCCTTTCCATCCCGTCATCTGCTCTTCAGTGGCTCAGCTCCATGTTGATTATTAGAATCAAACATCACCTTGGAGTCTGGCAAACAGCTGCCCAGTTTGGTTTAAAAGCTAGAGCCTTTTCTGGCAAAGAAGATAGATCTGCTCATTCCAGAGAAGTTGGTTTGGATTGAAACAATGTGCATGTCTGCCAGGTCTGCAGAGATCAGAATGAAGGCCAGCAGTACACCTAGCCTGTGAGCTGGCTCGGAGGGTACAGGCAAGGTCTATAAACTCAAGAGCCTGGATGCTAAAGGATTAAACATTGAGATCTCAAGCCAGCAAAACCCAGTCCTGGAACAATTGCATAGTCTTGGATCTTGGTATACTGCATTGCATCCCCTGAAAATACTTACATACTGCAAAGGTTAGGTATTGCCTGGTCTTAAAGCCCCCTGTCCATACATCATACTTAATGAAAATGGTAATAGTAACTTATTACTACCAGAACTATTTTGAATAATATTGTATTAAGCTAGCTATGATGGTTAATATTAAATGTCAGCTTGATTGGATTTAAGGATGCCTACATAGCTGGTGAAGTATTATTTCTGGGTGTGTCTGTAAGTGCGTTGCCAGCGGAGATGGACATTTGAGTCAGTGGACTGGGAGAGGAAGACCCACCCTCAATGTTGAGCTCCCTGGGCTTTTGGGCTTGGACTGATGGATGTATTACTGGCTTCCTTCCTCCTCAGCTTGCAGACAGACTGTTGTGGGACTTCACCTTGTGATTGTGCAAGTCAGTTCTCTTTAATAAACTCCCTTTCTTTTCTTTTTTCTTTTGAGACACAGTCTTGCTCTGCAACCAGGCTGGAGTGCAGTGGCGCGATTCTGGCTCCCTGCAAACCTCCGCTTCCTGCGTTCAAGTGATTCCCCTGCCTCAGCCTCCTGAGTAGCTGGGATTAAGTGTGCACCACCATGCCCAGCTAATTTTTTTGTATTTTTGGTAGAGATGAGGTTTCACCATGTTGGCCAGGATGATCTCAATCTCCTGACCTCATCCTCCCAAAGTGCTGGGACTACAGGTGTGAGCCACCACACTGCGCCCAATAAACTCCCTGTCATGTATACATAGATCCTATTAGTTCTGTCCCTCTGGGGAACCCTGCTAATACAGTAGCCGTTACGTAGCCATTGTGAATCTACCAGCTTCTCACTTATTTGATTATCTCATAAACTCCCGTGTATCTATCACTGTGGAATGGCACAGAAAGATGGAACAAGAAATGACATTTTCTGACTTTGAGAAGACAAGATATGCTTTATAAAATAACTGGAGGGTAATACAAGGGTAAACTGACTGTTAGAGGTTCCAAAAGTTAGACATTTCTAACAAAAAAAATTGTACCTGGGGGTGGAATAGTCCGTCAGGCAAGGGTTCCTGAATGCTTTGCACATCGTGAGGAAGAGGTTCAGTCTTAGTTGGCAGAGAAGGGAGGATTTAGCTTTGTAGGCTGGTGGCAAAGATTAATTAATTTAAGCAGAAGCATTCATTTTGCCTGGAATGGAGGCAGGGCTGAAAAATCTTGGAGAAAATCTATGTTTGTAAGCAGGTGGAACGGATGAAACAGGCTCATAGAAGCATTTACTCTTTCTCTCTGTGGGAACAATCCAGACACAGAGGGAAAGGGTAAATGCTGGCGTACCAGCTACAGTGGTGCGATGGACACGAAGACGGCGGAAATACCTTTAAGGTGCAGCGAGGCTTAGGTGTGCGGGAGGACCTAGCTTTGAACTTCTGGACAAAAGCAGTGATCACAGCATAGCTTGGCGCTTACAATTAGAAACTGCCAATATTATCAGTAGAGATGCGTCCCTGGCATCATTGCAAGTAGCAACATGCTCAGGAGGAAAGGCCTGTTGGACTCCCAGCCATGTTCCTGTTCACAGAGACAGTATTCTTGATTCTTTCTTTTTTCAGTCCTCCATTACCTCCAGCATTTTTTGTGCCTCTAAATCTGTGTGTCTTACCCTACTTCCCCTCCATCCCTCAAGGGCCCTTGTTCTCCAGGAAAAATCTTCCACCTCCTTCAAAAATCACTTCTCTAACACCCCAAGAAGCTCTCACTATTCGTGGTTAGTATTTCTACTTTGTGAATAGCTCTACTTTAGCACTTACATTTGATTATATTTAGTCATTTACATGTGGATCTTTCACCCCCCGATTATTCATTCTTCGAGGACAGGGACTATGTCTTATTTAAAGTAAATGCAGGTATTGGGCTTAGTCTTGGCTTCGAATCCCTGCTTTACTACTTACTTGTTCTGTGGCTTTAAGAAACATAATTAATCTCTCTTTACTGCAACCTCTTCATTTATAAAATAAGGCAAATAGTATCCACCTAATAAGGCTACAAATTAAAAACTAATTGACATGACGTATGTAAAACACCTGTCATAGTGACTGGTTCGTAGAAACTCAACATTAAATTTTTTTCTTCCTTTCTCACTTTTGATACAGCAAGGCTCAGCACAGTGCCTTATGTATAGCAGAAACTCAATAAACTTCATTGGAACTTACCAATGTTAAAGTTTACTGGGCGCTTATCACATTCCAGGCACTGTTCAACGCTCTATAGAGTTGTAGTAACTCATTTAATACTGTCCCTAACAGCATGAAGAAAGCACCATTAATATGCCTATTTTATTTATGAGGAAACCAAGACACAAAAAAGCTAAGTACTTCCTCAGGGAAGCCCAACAAATAGATGGCACAGGCAAGATTAGAATCCAGGTGGATGTGACGAGTCTACAGGTCGATGCTACGTAGTTACATAGGATGTTGAATCTTCTGAAAATGTCCTGCTGGTGATGATCTAGCTCGTTTAGAGAGTTCCAAGGGCAGGGATGGCAAATGGCTTGAGCAAGTCCATTCCTAGTATACTACTCCAACGACTTCTACATTGCTCTTCAATTTTTATGAGAAATTATTTCCCATGAAACGAAAGAGCCAGTTCTGTCTCGGCGCTCCTTCCTTAGGGCGGACGTGCATTCAGATCAGCTGAGGAGCTGACTAAGGAACCTCGTCATTGGAGTCCTACCCAGAATGTGCTTCACTGTTGTCATGCAGTGGAGGGGGGCCTGGAGCACCACCACCACCGCTGCCACCAACCACCATGCACGGAACTTCTGTTGGCAATGCTGTGGAGTACGTCCTGCTCCATTCTGCAGCTGAGAAAGTTGGAGCTCATGGAGGTGACTAATATGCGCAAAGCCACACAGCCAGCAAACACTCATACCCAGAGCGATCTGACTCGGGGCCTTCTCGGGGACCCAGGAGCAAATCATTAGAGAGGCTGATAAGGGTTCCCCCGGTGGCTAGTCCTTGGCTTACCTCAAGAAGGGAGATGAGAAGGTATGCCCTCAGTACTCTTAGGGCAGAGTTTTCACAAACTAACTTGGAGAAGGAAACAGAAAAAAAGTTTCTCCTGATCTGAGAAATGAGCATTTCTAGTGAAAAAAGAAAAACAGTGCACTCTAGAAATGTTCTTTCAATTATTCCTGATTTACATTAGTACTAAATTTTGGTTTGAGCAAAAAAAAAAAAAAAGATTTAATGACCTAAAATTGTAGTTACCCTAAAGTCAGATTTGTTTTCTTTAAGTTAGGTGGAGCTCAAAATCACTTCATCTTCTATTTAAAGGGGAAAATATTTTTCTATAATAAATTTCATTTCAAAATTAAGCAAAGGGACTACTATAGTTCCCTCTTTCCCTAACTCACTATGTAAATTTTCCATTTGCAGGAAAGCCACAAGATGAATTTCTTTGTAGGAAATGGAACGTTGTGTAAATATTTTCTCAGAAGGGGCATGCACAGACAATATTAATTAAAAGTGATGAAATACTATAAGCTTATGACATCTAATTTTGGTTGTGTGTTAGTGTGTTGATTGATGGAATCCAATTTCCTTTTTACTTTGAGCCCATCTTATGGTTCCGCAGCAGAAAGCCTGGAACTGAGCAAACATGGTAAGTAAGACTAATGTCCACAGACTGCACATTCCTTCCAAGCTGGAAAGGGACACGTACTCCTTCTTCCCCCTACTTGGCCAGCTAAGCTCACACTGTACTTGTGAATAAATCAAGAATAAACTCATAAACTTTGGACATGCAATCTTGAAAAATAATTGGTATATTTGAATTTTCCTTAGAAAAGATGGCCTGAGGACTCGGTATTGGTGCTGTGCACAGAAATGACGGCCTCTCTTCCCCAGTGAAGGTCTCCTTGCTGCCCTCCCCTCCCCTATGGGCATTATTGTGCGCTGGGCTTAGCTGGATGGAGACCCCATCAGGCCCGTGTGATTGGGGGATAGGAGGAAGGACAGCTCCAAGCTTTCTAATATCATTGTTTTCACAAAAGGTCTGGGTCTTTTACCCGTGGGCACTAATTCTCAAATAAGACTGGTCTGTCTAGTTTTTGGTTTCTTGGTCTCTTTCCTTCAATTTGAAGGTAGCTCAGACACAAGTGGTTCTGTTTGACTCCTGGTTATACTGATTGCTATAGTTTGGATGTTCGTTCTTATCCAAATCTCATGTTGAAATGTAACCCTATGTTGGAGGTGGGGCCTGGTGGGAGGTGTTTTTTACCAGCACAACACCCCCTCGCCACCGCCAGGGGATCATTTTGTTTCATGCAGACTTTATTTTATTTTATTATTTATTATTTTTAGTTTTCCATAAGTGACTGGGATACAGGTAGTATTTGATTACGTGAGTAAGTTCTTTGCTGGTGATTTGTGAGATTTTGGTGCACCCATCACCTGGGCAGTATACACTGCACCATATTTGTAGTCTTTTATCCCTCGCTCCCTTCCCACTGTTCCCCCCAAGTCCCTAAAGTCCATTGTATCATTCTTACATCTTTGCGTCCTCGTAGCTTAGCTCCCGCATGTCAGTGAGAACCATTCAATTGATTGGTTTTCCATTCCTGAGGTACTTCACTTAGAATAATAGTCTCCAGTCTCATCCAGATCACTGCAAATGCTGTTAATTCATTCCTTTTTATGGATGAGTAGTATTCTATCATATATCTATATATCTATGTTTATTTAGATAATCTATATATATTTAAATATATCTAGAGATATTTATATATAGATATATCTATAGATATATCTATATTTAAATATATCTAATATATCTATAGATATATCTATATTTAAATATCTATATATATCTATAGATATATATCTATATATAGATATATCTATATGTATATATTATATACATAGACATATATATATAAATCTTTCTATATATATTTAAATACCACAGTTTCTTTATCCACTTGTTGATTGATGGTATTTGGGTTGGTTCTATGATTTTGCAATTGTGAATTATGCTGCTATAAACATGCATGTAAGTATCTTTTTCATATAATGACTTCTTTTCCTTTGGGTACGTATCCCAGCAGTGGGATTGCTGGATCAAATGGTAGTTCTACTTTTAGTTCTTTAAGGAATCTTCACACTGTTTTCCATAGTGATTGTACTAATTTACATCCCCACCAGCAGTGTAGAAGTGTTCCTGATCACTGCATCCACACCAACATCTACTGTTTTTTGATTTTTTGATTATGGCCATTCTTGCAGGAGGAAGGTGGCATTGCATTGTGGTTTTGATTTGCATTTCCTTGATCATTAGCACTGTTGAGTATTTCTTCATATGTTTGTTGGTCATTTCCATATCTTCCTTTGAGAATTGTCTATTCATGTCCTTAGCCCACTTTTTGATGGTGCCATCGTCTAGAAGGGTTTTTCTAATGTTATTTTCTAGAAATTTTATAGTTTCAGGTCTTAGGTTTAAGTCCTTAATCCATCTTAAGTTTATTTTTGTATAAGTTGAGAGACGAGAATTCAGTTTCGTTCTCCTACATGTGGCTAGCCAATTATTCCAGCACCATTTGTTGAAAAGGGTGTCCTTTCCTCACTTTATAGGTTTTTGTTTGCTTTGTCAAACATCAGTTGGCTATAAGCATTTGGGTTTATTTCCAGGTTCTCTATTCTGTTCCATTGGTCCATGTGCCTGTTTTTATACCAGTACCTTGCTGTTTTGATGTCTGTGGCTTTATAGTATAGTTTGAAATCAGATGATGTGATGCCTCTAGATTTGTTCTTTTTGCTTAGTCTTGCTTTGGACATGTGGGCTCTTTTTTGGTTCTACATAAATTTTAGGATTATTTTTTCTAATTCTGTGAAGAATGATGGTGGTATTTTGATGAGGATTGCAATGAATTTATAGATTGCTTTTGGCAGTATGGTCATTTTTATAATATTGATTCTACCCATCCATTAGCATGGGATGTATTTCCATTTGTTTGTGTGGTCTATGATTTCTTTCAGCAGTGTTTTGTAGTTTTCCTTGTAGAGGCCTTTCAACTTCTTGGTTAGGTATATTCTGAAGTATTTTATTTTATTTTTTTGCAGCTACTGTAAAAAGGGTTGAGTTTGTGATTTGATAATCCGTTTGATCGCTATTGATGTGTAGAAGAGCTACTGATTTGTGTACAATAATCTTGTATCCAAAAACTTTGCTGAATTTTTTCATCAGTTCTAGGAGCTTTCTGGAGGAGTCTTGAGGGTTTGCTGATCATATTGTCAGCAAACAGTGACAGTTTGATTTCCTCTTTACCAATTTGGATGCTCTTTCTTTCTTTCTTTCTTTCGTCTGATTGCTCTGGGTAGGACTTCCAGTACTGTTAAAGAGGAGTGGTAAGAGTGGGCATCTCTGTCGTGTTCCAGTTATCAGAGGGAATGCTTTCAACTTTTCCTCATTCAATATTATGTTGACCATGGGTTTGTCATAGATGGCTTTTATTGCACTGAGGTATGTCCCTTATATGCCGATTTTGCTGAGAGTTTCAGTCATAAAGGAATGCTAGATTTTGTCAAATGCCTTTTCTGCATCTGTTGAGATGATCATGTGATTTTTGTTTTTAATTCTGTTTATGTGGTGTGTCACATTTATTGACTTCTGTATGTCAAACCATCCCAGCATCCCTGGTATGAAACCTACTTGATTATGGTGGATTATCTTTTTGATATGTTGTTGGATTTCATTTGTTAGTGTTTTGTTAAGGATTTTAGAATCTATGTTCATCAAGGATATTGGTCTGTAGTTTTCTTTTTTTGGTTATGTCCTTTCCTGGTTTTGGTATTAGGGTGATGCTGGCTTCACAGAATGAATTAAGGAGGGTTTATTCTTTCTCTATCCTGTGGCATAGTGTCAAAAGGATTGCTACCAATTCTTTTTTGAATGTCTGGTAGAATTCTGCTCTGAATCTGTCTGGTCATGGACTTTTTTTTTTGTTTGTAATTTTTAAATTACCATTTTAATCTCGCCACTTGTTATTGTTCTGTTCAGGGTATCTAATTCTTCCTGATTTAAGCTAAAAGGGTTGTATTTTTCCAGGAATTTATCAGTCTCTTCTAGGTTGTCTAGTTTATGTGCATAGAGGTGTTCATAGCAGTCTTGAATGATCTTTTATATTGCAGTGGTGTCAATTGTAATATCTCCTGTTTCATTTCTTATTGAGCTTATTTGGATTTTCTCTCTTCTTTTCTTGGTTAATCTTGCTAATGGTTTATCAGTTTTATTTATCTTTTCAAAGAACCAGCTTTTTGTTTCATTTATCTTTTGTATTTTTGTTGTTGTTTCAATTTCTTTTGGTTCTGCTCTGATTTGGTTAGTTCCTTTCTTCTGCTGGGTTTGGGTTTGGTTTGTTCTTGTTTCTCTAGTTCCCTGGGGTGTGCCCTTAGAATGTCAGTTTGTGCCCTTTCAGTCTTTTTGATTTTGGCGTTTAGAGCTAGAACTTTCCTCTTAGCACTGCCTTTGCTGTATCCCAGAGGTTTTGGTAGGTTGTGTCATTACTGTCGTTCAGTTTGAAGAATTTTTGAATTTCCATCTTGATTTCATTTTTGACCCAATGCTCATTCAGGAGCAGGTTATTTAATTTCCATGGTTTTGAAGGTTCCTTTTGGAGTTGATTTCTAGTTTTATTCCACTGTGGTCTAAGAGAGCGCTTGATATAATTTCCGTTATATCAAGAGGTTTATTCTGAGCCAGTATGAGTGACCAGAAATTACAGGCAAAGACATAAATCCATACATGGAAGGTGCACATTGGTTCAGCCTAAAGAGGCAGGATATCTTGAAGAGGTGGGGCCTTATAGGTCATAGGTGGATTCAGTGATTTTTTGATTGGCGGTTGGTTGAATTGGCAATTGGTTGAGTTAAGCTTTGTCTAAAGGCTGGAAGACAGCAGAAAGAAATGCTTAGTGAAGTTAAGGAGGTTATGGGGCTGGGCATGGTGGCTCAGGCCATAATCCCAGCCCTTCGGGAGGCCAGGGTGGTTGAATCATGAGGTCAGGAGTTTGACATCCGCCTGGCCAACATGGTGACACCCTGGCTGTACTAAAAATACAAAAATGAGCTGGGTGTGATGGTGCACGCCTGTAATCCCAGCTACTCAGGAGGCTGAGGCAGGAGAATCACTTGAACCCCAGAGGCAGAGGTTGCTTTGTTTTGCTGATAAAAATCATATCTAAAATGTTCTAGATATGTGAAAAGATTCTATGAGGAATTGTTTCATAATAAAAATGATGATCACATGCAAACATTCCTAATTTATTAACTACTATTTTATAATAAACATTATTTATAATTTACCTACAGTAAAAGGCATCCATTTAAAGTATACAATTTGATTTAAAGTGCACAATTAGCTGAGTCTGACAGTGGTACACACCCATGAAGTCACTGCCAAAATTTAAGACAAAGAATATTTCCATTTACCCCCGAAAGTTTCCTCTGCCCTTTTGAAGTTTTTCTCTTTCTGTCGCTGGCCTCATGCAACCTCTGATCTGCTTTTTGTCACTGTGGACTTAGTTACATTATCTAGAATTTTACAAATAGTATCATGCAGTAGACTTTGTGTCTGACTTTTAAAATCTATCGTAATGATTTTAAGTCACCCGTGTGGTTGCATGAGTCAGTTGTCCACACCCCTGACTCTTTCTTCATGCTTTTTTCTTTTGTTAAGTGCTAGTCTATTATATGGCTCCACCACAGTTTATCCATACCTATTGATAAGCATCTGGATTGTTTTAGTTTTTAGTTATCATGAGTAATGCTATTGTGAACCTTCATGTGCAAGTCTGTGTAGACTTTTATTTTTATTTATTTTGGGTGAATACCTAAGAGTAGACCGACTGGCTCCTATGGAAGGTATACATTTACCCTTTTTTTTTTTTTTTTTGAGACAGAATCTCACTGTTGCCCAGGCTGGACTGCAGTGGTGCAATCTTGGCTCACTACAACCTCCCACTCCTGGTTCAAGCGATTCTCCTGCTTCAGCTTCCTGAGTAGCTGGGACTACAGGCACTTATCACCGTGCCTGGCTAATTTTTGTATATTTAGTAGAGACGGGGTTTCACCATATTGGCCAGGCTGGTCTTGAACTCCTGACCTCAAGTGATCTGCCCTCACTTGCCTCCTAAAGTGTTGGGGTTACAGCATGAGCTACTGTGCTTGGCCATATTTTCCTTTTTAAGAGACTGCTATAGAGTTTTTCTAAACGGTTGCTCCTTTGCATCCTCACCGGCAGTGTATGAGAGTTCTACTTGCTCCACAGCCTTGCCAACATTTTGCATTGTCAATTTTAAGAAAAGTGTAAATTCATGCAAATTGATGGTTCAAATGTGTATAATTATGCATATTACAATTAATACTGGAGATTTTTTTTTTAATGATTGAAGAAGTTTTTGAATTGTCCCCTTTTCTTCTTTACTTATGTTAAATCAAACACTTAGGAAAGTAAATTTGAATTTTTCAAATCATAAGGACCCTTTATTATAGCTGTGGGTAACAAAATACATGACTTTTAGTATCCTGGCAGGGAAAATTTTATTTCTCAAATGTGTAAATTACAACTACGGAGAAAAGGAGAATGAAAAAAGATTTGATTAAAAGTTGTATAGAGGAGGAGGAGGCTTAGGTTGGAATGCTGTAATTTCCACCATAATCCTAATTACGTATGGTTGTGTTGCTGCCCTCAATCCATAGTACTGCTTATAGGTTTCACAGGCTGGCGCCAAGTTGAGCCACACCACCCCTTGCTAACCTCTACAATGCTTTCTCCACTTTTTCATTCTCCACTGTTACTCTGGGCATTTTAAGAGTCTTCTAGAAGACCGAGGGTCCTGAGAAGTTGGCAGCGGCTGTGACCAATTCTCCAGCTTGCCTGGAGGTCTTGTTGTTGGCCATGACTGCCTGTCCTATGAAGTTATCCGCAAGCAAAGCAGCTGGCGTGGGGTGGAGGGGGGAAGGCCTCGGGGGAGAAGGAGGGCATGGGTGGGGTGGTCACTGAAGCACTGTCTGGCCCTAGCAAAGACACTGGCAAGGTTTGAGTTCAGCTCCAGCTGGAGTTTAAAAATACATGGGGCTCCACTGTAAGGTGAATGAATGTGCAACAGTGGAGAGAAAAGGAGACGCAAGGAAGAGAATGAGAAAAAAAAAGGAAAACATTTATAACCAAAGAAAAGAGTTTTTTAAATACAAAAATGATATACAGCAGTTTCCTATTTTTTTTTTCTTTTTAAGGAGTGAAAAGTTGAATAGGCAAGAAAGAAAAAAGGAAGAAGAAAACAGTTCCCTTGTACAGAGATGGAGGGAGGGGGGATTCAAACACAGAGAAAACCACCCGTTTCCCCTTTTCATAGTAAGAATAAAACATATTCACTGATAACCTCTGTATACCATTGCAATTGCATGTTTGGAGGGGGGAGTACCAGCACACAGGAACGATCCGTGGCACCTGGGTGTGTGAGCCCGTCAGTGCGTCTCACCTAAAGCGTAGAGTGTGTGGGTGGTGACTGGGTGAAGCGGAGAAGGAGCCTGGTGTGAGGCTAGGCGCTGCCTCTGAGACTTCCTGACCTGGACTTCCCTGGACCTGTTTCCTTATCTGTCATGCAGCGGTGATAACGCCCTCATCACAGGGCTTCTGTGATGATCACAAAGAGACAGTGTGGGAGTGGGCACTTATTAAAGCCTTTTTGTTCATAATATATATTTTCACATTTGTCGGTTTTGAGATAATATTCCCGAGAGTTCAGTTCTGAACAATCTCTCCTTATTGTCTGTCTTCAAGAGCATGATGGGAATGTAGGATTAGAAAAAAAATTTTTCTTTTGAGTGTCTTTTACTTCTGTTGTTTGGATTATCAGCAGCCCTGATACTTGCAGACAGGCTGCACTTGAAGGAGAAAGATCTTGGCTCACAAAAGTTTAATCCTTTCTGGTTAATGATTGTAGCTTAGCATACTTTACCTATTGCCATTTTGGGTTTCATATTATCTGACCTCACAGAATTGTACCAAACCTGTCCTACCCCTGAGGGTTCTCCACGATTTTTCTCCGGTAAACCCTGCAGTGAGTTTTGTCAGCAGGATGCCTGATGTTTCCATGCCGACGAGTCCTGTTTTCCAAACTGGCTGTTCTCAGGCTGGCAAGAGTGACCTGATTTCACTCCAGAAACATTTTAAACTTCCTGAAAGATTAAATGGCTGTGAGCACTCCCACAGATCCTCTGCATGTTCGTTGTTAAGGTCAGGGTTCATGCTTTCTTTACAAATTTGGTGATTTTTCTGTAATTCTCTGTCTGAGAGGTAACGTCTATCTGAAGCTGTTCTGGAGCTGCCGATCTAAAGGCGTGTTTTCCGATTGTCCCTCCTCCCTTCTAAGGCTTTGATCTCCAGATACTTTGTCAGTAATTCTGGCTTCCAGACCTCCTACCTGTTCTAGAGGAGCATGTAATCTGTGAACAGCCTTGGGAATGCGTCCCGTGGCGTTGACACTCAAGACTAAAAATAGCAAGATGAACCCTGAAGCATTCTCCAAGGAAATGAAATCGAATCACGTAACTGGATTATTCTTGGTTATCTTGCAGATAGCCGCGTGACCAGACGTCTACAAATGGTGGTGAGATCATTTCTTGTCGCCTTTTAATCTGTTGGCAGCTGACTTTCGAAAACATCTTCAGAGTTTTTTCTTTTTTGCTCGAACCAAAGGCAGCCAGCAATTTTGAAGCTTTGCATATTGGATAGTCATTGCGACTTCCACAAGTAACTTTGCAAAGTTCATTTTTCTTTCTTTCCTCATTTCAGACTTTTTTTTGGAGGGGGTGGGGGTAGTTTTTACTTTTTCACAGTGGTTGCTAAGAAAGAATCTTCTCTGTTTATAGCTCCTAACAAATAGTGACAGCTGAAAGACAAATATGGTGCTGTGTTTGCAGGAGGATGGAAGGGGGCCAGCAACCCGCAGCCTCCAGGCACACACACTCACAATGAGGCCTTTGAGAGAGCTGCCTGGCATTGTGTGTCCTCAGATTGCTTGAAATAATTAAAAAAGGTGTATGTCCCATAATTTCAATGACAAGGTATTTCCAGAGATCCACCAGCGTTGTATACATTGATAGGACTGTAAAGTTTTTTGGTTTTTGTTTTTGAATCTCAAAGCTTTTGCTTAACGGGCTGAAACACAGAAATATTTGTATCCATTTTCACAATAGAAATCTTTGACCTTTGGGTCAGACGCTGGAGTGTCACAAACCAAGAAGCCTGGGGTAGGTTTGTTCATGTTCACCTTTCTTTGGGAGAATTTCCTCCATTCCAGTATTGTCCTACAGCAGGATGGTGGTGAATGGGCGGCAGTTTAGAAAAACATCATGCACAAAAAAGAGAAAGTTATGGTGCCTTTCAATCTAAGGCCAGCTATGCACGGGCATTTGGGTTCTTTGTTTCGTAATTTTAGTCTGAAGGAAATGGTTACCTGGGATAACACAGAAGACTCTGAAATGATAACTATTGAAAAGGAGGCCTAGGTGGGCTGAGCATGTCACCCTCAGCCAAGGATCACAGCACAAGGTCGGAATAGCAGGGGGTGATGCCGTGCTGATGATGAGGGTGACATGCAGACAGCCCAGTGGGCCCCAGGCACTCTTAGGATCATCCTTTAAGCACAATCAGTACTCAGCACAGCACTGGTGGGTAGGCATTGCTATTATCCCGATTTACAAGGAAACGGAGGTATTTTTTGCAGAAATACTTTCTCCAAAATGCACAATACATGCCAAAGCTGTGGTTTGAATCCAGGCGGTTTGGTTCAGACCGAGTGCTTAAAGCACACACTCTCCCAGTGGTTCTCAAAGCCTGGGATTTTGTCCTCTATTTCTTTTTCTTTGTTTTTTTTTTTGAGACAGAGTCTCGCTCTGTCACCCAAGCTGGAGTGCAGTGGTGTGATCTCGGCTCACTGCAATCTTCACTTCCTGGGTTTAAGCGATTCTCTGACCTCAGCCTCCCAAGTAGCTGGGATTACAGGCATGCACCACCGTGCCTGGCTAACTTCTGTATTTTTAGTAAAGATGGGGTTTTGCCATATTGGCCAGGCTGGTCTTGAACTCCTCACTTCAGGTGATCTACCTGTCTTGGTCTCCCAAAGTGCTAGGATTGCAGGCGTGAGCCACCGCGCCCGACCTTATTCTCTGTTTATCAACAGCACCTCTAATTCTGGGGAGAATGCCTGTCCTGAAGTTTTTCACTAACTTAGTAGGAGAGAATGCCTTTCCTGCCTCTTCTTTTCCCCTAAGCCTTCTCTGAAAAATGTCTTTGTGTGTAGAATCCTGGAATGACTGGAGGTAACACATGGAACTTTGATGTGAAAAGGACATTGAAAGATTTAGTGTCAATTGTTTCAACACAGCATGCAGCAGAGAATCTGAACTTCCCAATTCATCGTCGCCATTCTGGATTTTCTTTTTTAACCCAGAAGGGTTGGATTCGTCATTTGGTTTGGGTTCTATGTCAGAAACCATTTGCAGGTAAATGGCGAGGCAGGGCTCAGGCGGTCTTCAGAGGGGACATTTGTGAGTTTCTGTTGGGGAGATTTCGATTCCGCTGGAGAGCTGAGATATATGCATTTGTCCATATGAAGCTGATGAAGCAGGGTCGTCGTTGCCTTCAAGATGAAATTCATACTCGGGGTTGGCCAGGCTCCTCCTTGCCTTTTTATACTCCAACAGGTGATTTTGCAAATGTGATTCTGTAATTCTTTCCTGCCCTTCTTCCCCTAGAAAATTCTAGTATAAATTTTCTCTTTTACCAACTCAGAGATACTTTATATTCTCATTCAAAAACAAACTGAAGAGTAAAATACTGGGAAAAACATAAAAGTTTCTACAAACAAGAGAGTAGCCCACACTGTTTGAGGCTGAGTGGAGACGTACTTTTCATCTTATACTCACCTGTGTCATGTGATTATTTTATAAAATGCACATGGTATTACTGTAAAATAGAAATATGGTTAATTAGACAGAACAAAACTTCAACTAATTTTAATATTTATTGAGCATAACATTTGCATGGGAAGGATCTGAGGGTGGCCTTGGGAAGCCCCCACCTGGGCAGTCCGGGGGAGGGGAGACTGATAATGGAGGACAGATGAGACTCATTGCAGGGGCCATAATACAAGCCAACGAGTGCTCCGTGTAGCAGCAAGATTATCTTCCTGTGGGAAGTAAAGTTTCTCTTCAAAGTTTCCTTTCTTGTTAAAGAATAAATCATAAGTGTGCTAATAACTCTTTGTTAAGCCCTATCCTATGTAGCCGTTAGACATGCCATGCATACAGGCACGCAGTATATTCTATGTCCTTGTACTTTAACCAAGATATCTGTGCTGGACGTGCTCACAGGCATGTCCCAGCTCTCCATTGCTTTTACCTATTTAGAAAAGTTTTAAGTTGTTAGCCAATCAGGTTTTAGTTTAGATTGTGAGGTCTGGCTCCAGCCAATGGAGATCAGACACAGCAGTAAGGATGACCCCAAATGCCGAAGGGATAAATATGTCTGCTTTTCCTTTGTTCGTTGTACTCTCGTGGCAAGATGGCTAGTGAGGGTACGCTTCATGCAGTCCAGGAAGTTAAACTTGCTTGCTGAGAGATCCTTTGTCTCAGTGCTGGCTTTTCTTTGTGGCACTGAGCATCTGTTTTCAACATTCTTACCAGAGCACAGAGGAAGCAGTAGGAGGAAGGGGTGGACACATCGGCAAAGAGTTCAAAATTTCAGCTGAATTTTGAAGGATTCATTTACTCATATGCTAGTGACCATGACAGGTGCAGGGTATACGGTGGAGGAAAAAGGCCCAGGCCCACCCCCAGAGCAGACACAGAGCTGCTGAGAGAACCATGAACAGGCCGAGGCCTGAGCTAGCAAGAGGAGACTGCTGTGGGCAGTGATCTTCATGACTGGAGACAGTTGAGCTCAGGTGTTGGTGGCAGGAGGAGCTGTCATTCACCAAGAGTCCAGTCGAGACCAGTCATCTTGAGGGGCACTGACCCAGAGACCAGGGCCATTAGGCCACACCTGCAGGGGCCAGCTTAGAAGGCAGCCCACCCTCCCACCACTGCTGGGAGGACTCCCCCAGGTTTCCTCTGTCCCAGACCATCTTGGGAAGGAAGAAGAAAGGGGAGAAACCATCTGTTAGTGAGTGTACTTAAAGCTTGATGAGTGTTTACCAAAATTAAATTGTCTTAAACTGAAAAATCTGAGATAATATTAATCGCTAAATTTCAGTGAAAGTAAAATTTTACTGCCACCACCTAGCAGGGAGTTCACAGGGGTAACTGAGTGGGTTACATATTGTATGATTCTATTTGTATGAAATGTCTAAAGCAGGCAAATCCACAAAGACAGAAAGTCGATTAGTGGTTGCCAGGGGCTAGGTGAAGGAGGAGGGCAGTAACTGCTAATGGGCATAAGGCTTTTTTTTTTTTTTTTTAAGTGATAAAAGTGTTCTGGGATTTGATAATTGTGATGGCTGCACAACTTTGCAAATATACTAAAAACCATTCAATTGTACACTTTAAAGGGCTATAGCCTGTAAATTATATCTCAGTCAACACAAAAAGATTAGATTGGTTAAACAAAATAAGGAAGCTACAATTTTCTTCACACATGTGAGTAACAGTATGAGTAAAGTCTCATACTGCTAGCTGATAATCATTAATCATTAATAAATGATGATCATTAATAAAACATTGATTTTCCAAATATCTTAATCTGATTCTGGTTCCAGGTTTTGGGGTGCAGGGGGAGCACTTAGCTCCCCCTGAGAGGATGTTTTTCCAGGCTCTTGGTCTCTCACTCACCCAAGAATGGGAGAGGGGACCATGGCAGGTGTGCTAGTAAGAAAATATCGGACCCCAAAGAGGTTTTTTTTTTTTTTGCAAAAAAGTGATTTATTTAGGCAGAGAAAGAGAAAAAGATGAGAGAGAGAAAGCTTCCACGAAGAGTGTGGAGGGGGGGACCCAAGTATGGAATCCGGCCGGATGTGGGGACAGAGACTTTTAACCTGGGAGGAATTCCCACCTTCTCCAAGCCCCCTGGCCAATGAAAAGAATTCCTTTAAACTTTCTGCTGGAATGATTGACTTTTGATCTTTTCCCGTGCCCGTGAAAATTTAAATAAAGACCATTAATTCTCCTGGATGGGGGAGAGGGGGAGTGGGCATTGGGAAGTTCTTGCTCTTGAAACTGCGCCCCCTTGTGGACCCGGAAAGAGAATACATTACCTCAATACCATGTTGAATAATGGTCTATACCTAGCTTTACATTATTTCTACTAAAATAATAAATTTCAGAAATAACTGGTAATCAGAATTCAACTCAACCAGTGCTTGAAGCAAACAGCACTTAGACAATTATGTAAATATAAAGCACAAATATAAATGCACAAAGCGTATGAACCCAATGTGAGGTGCACACATCAGTCCAAGTGCTTTTAGTTGTCGGAACTTTGCCTTTTTATTTTATTCATGCTTTGAAGATAGAAATGAAAAGCTATGTTTTCTAACTCAGAGTGCTTGTTACAAACACACACATTGTACTTCTTATTGACATTAAACAAATTTTTGAATTTTGAAAATTTTCTTTCAGGTCTATTAATATTGCTATAACAGTAAACTTGTAAGTGGAAAATATATTACTGTTATTCTGTTTTAAGAGCAAGACTAAATGTTAGCTTTTTCTTTTACTGTTTCTGTCGTTCCTGCAGTTTGTTGGGCTGGAAACCTCCTAGTCACCACCGACTCCTCCATTTCCTTCAATCCCTAAAGCCAACCAGTGGCCAAGTCTTGCTTATTTTATTTTTGAAACGTTTCTCATGTGTGTTCCTGCTCCTGCTGCCCGATCTGGTCGATCACTTCCCCCCACCGGGACTAGGATCACTGCTGGCTCTTGGCTTCCACCCTGCTCCTCCGGAATCCCCCAGCATCATCTTCTGAAAGCTCTCCTGCTGCCCAGGTCACCTCTGCATGCTGTCCCACCACATTTCACTCTGGTTAAGCCATTGTTTCCTTCTGCGCCAAAGTTTATTTTCTTTACAAAGCTGTATCATTTCCAAAACTTCTTTCTTTTCATAATTCTATCTTGTAAACTAGGGAGTTTTTGATTTAAAAATCCTTTTTAGAAGAATCATTCTTTTTTTTGAAGCTTCTTGATCATTTACTGCTCACTTTTCCTGGAGAGTGGGTTACCTCTGTTAGCTGCCTGAAATCCTTTCTAGAACAAGATGGCATTTGGGGTCTTGATTATTGATCTTGACGTCCTGTAACTTTCATGCCCAAGGCAGGAAGCTGGGGTGCATCAGAACTGCTGCTCTCCGAAGCAACTTGAGTACTTACAGAAATGTCAAATATTACAAATAAAAATACACAAGATATTTTAATTCTTATCTCTCAATTTTTTCCTATATTTTGCACTGGTTTCCTTTAATTCCTTCTTTGTTTCAGCATCCTCCAAGTCTTTGTTCAAGGTCTTCTCCCTTTCCTGATGTCTCTCCATTTTAGTTAGGTATATATTTAGGCGGCCTCTTTTTCTTAAATAATTTTATAATGAAGACAAGGTTTTAAGATAATTTTATTTTTCTTTTATTTTTTTTAGAGACAGTGTCTTGCTCTGTCGTTCAGGCTGGAGGGCAGTGGTGCAATCATAGCTCACTGTAACCTCAACTCCTGGGTTCAATTACCTCAGCCTCCTGTCAGCTGGGACTACAGACATGCACCACCACACCCACCTTTTTTTTTTATATTTTTGTAGAGATGGGGCCTCAATATGTTGCCCAGGTTGGTCTCGAACTCCTAGGCTCAAAGGATCCTACTGCCTCTGCTTCCCAAAGACCTGGGATTACAGGTGTGAGCCACCCGGCTCTTTATTTTGCTTTTATGAATCAAAAACATTTGCCTCTTCTTTCTTAGCATTCATCTAAGTATATATTTTATAGGAGAAAGGCCAAGGGGGAGACCAGGGTAATATTCAATATTAATATACTGTGCTTCAGAAAAATAATGACATAAGCTATTGTTCTGAGAAAGAATGCCTACAACCCTTTATCAGATTAATAACTGAGCATAAGGGGCTCTATTCAGAGAGGTGTTTTCATAAAGCCAGGGAGACCCTGCATACCTGGCTGGAGAGGGAGGAAGAGATTGAGGACAGAGTGGAAGTAAGGAGGGGCCTGGCCAGCTTCTGGTCCTGGGGATGGCAGGAAGATGGAGAAAGAGAAGAACGGTGCAGAGTGAGGTTCCTTTTGACTTCCTCTCCAGAGGCTGTGCTTCAAGTGAGTTACTCCAGGAGCAGTCTGCCCCTCGGGCACATCACAGCTAGCTGGGTGGCCTGTGTGGTCAGGCAGAAAGAGGGCTCTGGGGCTCAGCTTTCCAGGGTGCCCTCAACCTTTACAGGATAGGGATGCAGAGTTGAGAAGCGAAGGATCGACAGCGTGCACAGAGTGGCGAGGGGAGCTGAGCCTGGGTGCGAGCTGGGCCAGAGGCTGGAGGAAGGGCATGGCAGATATTCTGGAGTCTGCAGCCTGTGGGAGCTGACCTGAGGCTGAGTCAGCAGGAAGTGATAATCCTGCCCAGACCCAAAGAGATCGGATTACCAGCGACACCAGCCTCAGGTTTCAGCCTTGAAGGCCAGGAAACACCCAGGGAACAAGGGACACAGACCTTGGAGACCAGAAAAGGCCCAGGTTTTCCCACCACTGTAAGATGTTAACTGCTCCCACTCACCCGGAACTGTGTTGGGAAGGAAGCGGAGGAGGGAGACTATTTGGAGAGAACAAGCATTTTTATCCTGATGAGTGATTTTTTCCTAATAGACGGCTTACATCTTTGGAACGGATTACACTGAAAAGGATTAGACATTTAGTTAATTTTATCTCTCTATATAAACTTCAGTTATATATATATACACATATGCTATATATTTCTATTTATCATATATAGAGGAAATTACATCCTTAGACCGATATGTGTGTAAATTATTTAACTTCGCTACAACATTTTTGGTATATTAAAAGAAATACATCTGAGTTGTAAAATGTTTGAAAAATAAAATTATCCATAAATCACTGAAGATATGACCATAGTCAATGATTTTGTGAATAATTTTCAAGTCTTATATCAGTGTATATGTATTTATTTAATAAGTAGAACCTTAAGAAATTTCTGAGATTTTACTGTTTATAACTCATAAAATTAGAGATTTCATAGAGTCAACCTAATACATCTGGTTTAGGTACACACACACATGCACACATGTACACGCATGCACACATGTATACACGCATGCACCTATGTTCTAGGTGCATATGTATAGCTGTAAAAATATATATTCCTCCTTTCAAAAATGAGATTATACAGTTTTATGCCTTTTTTTAAATTTAGCAATGTGTTGTGAACATCTTTATACATTATTAAATATTTTTCTAGGAGGTCCTTTTTAAATGATTACATGGTATTTCACAGTAAAAAGTGCCACAATGTGTTTATTAGATAAATGATATCTGAATACCTATTCAGATATTGTTAGATATTTAGATTTTTTATAATTATTTGCTGTCATGAATAACATGGTGATACATAAACTTACAGTTAAATATTGGGCATTCAGAATTTTTTGTAGAGTAAATATATGGAAATGACATTGCTAGAACAATGGATACGCAGTATTTAAGATTTTTTTTTTAACTTTTAGCTTCAGGGGTGCATGTTCAGGTTTGTTATGTAGGTTAACCATGTGTCTTGGGGGGTTTGGTGTACAGATTATTTTGTCATCCAGGTAATAAGCATAATACACCGTAGGTAGTTTTTTGTATTTTAAAGTCAGTTTATCAATTTACATTCTCTTAGCATGATACGGAGATGAGTCTTCAATTGCTAACAATTTGCTAGGTGAAAAGCTGTAACTGATTTTACTTTTGGTTCCTGGGATCGAATAATAACTCTTACTCATGTACTTAATAGTGCTATGTTTTCTTTATCTTTTTTTTTTTAAATGATCTCTTCATGGCCTTTGTTTGCTGAGCTCCTGATTGAAACTGCCTGTATGGGAGGCTGAGCTCACAGTGTGGCCCCCCATTGTGAATTCTCATGCAGATTTCTAGCCTCAAAGCCAGTTTTTATGAATTTCTGTTTCTTTGAAATCCATATTTGATTGGTCATTCAGTCTGCTGGTATTTTTACTGAACTATTATTTCATGGACAGTTGAGAAATGGAAGGATCTTGATGATTGGTTGATTTTTTTCATTTCACCAACAAGGATATTGACATCAGGTCACACTAGTAACTTTCTCAATTCACCGGTCATATGAGGGCCTAGTGCTGGGCTCTGGGCTCCTGATCTGGCTGTCTGTTCGTCACCCCTCATCCTGGGAGGGTTCCCGAGGCTGGGTCTCTCGTGGAGCCATCCAGATAGATGCTGTCTAGTAGTGCCTTACCCAAATTTTGTGCTCTGTTGCTTTTCTACTTCTGGCTTCTAACTGTGTTTTTATGTCACGTTCTTCTTAAGAACTGATTAGTTAACTGTGAACCATTCTAGTATCTGTTTTATATAATTTCTGCTTTAGAAATCTCGCACTGATTTTAAACGTATTTGTAACGCCGCATTCTGACTGTCTTCATCAAACATCTAGCTGGTAAAACGTGTCAATGCAGCCAAGAGGATCTAACAAGGTAATTCACATGTTTGATGCTAATGAGAATCAGTCTAATGGTGGCTTCCAAAGGACAAGAAGGGCAGGGAACTAGCCTGTTAGAGCCAACCACGTGCTGGACTATTTGTATATTTTATCTTATTTACTCCTCAGATAAATATTATGTGATGTTTTTTTATTACATCATTTTACAAGCTGACCGAAGTCACCAGTACAGGCCCACTTCCTTAGAAACCTAATTGAGTCTGAGTTTGGAAAATATGCTTTTGATACCATTTACAGGATTGTAATACCATTTATCACATTGGCAAAGCAAGGCATTCACTCTCTTATACTTTATCTTTTTGCAAACTCTGACTGCCAGAACAATCTTCAAATAACATGTCATTATCAGCAGCCAAAAAGGAAGCTTGGAACCCTTTTGGATCTGAAGTTTGCACAGCGGTCCTTGATATTGCTTTAAATCTTTTCTCACCGGGAAAAAATGGCTCCCGAAGTAAGAAGGTTCTTGGTGACCCCATTTAGAAAACTGGTCGTCTCGTCTATGCATCACCAGTGTCGAGAACTATGCTGTGGTTTTTAATACAGCTGTCTAGCAATTTATCTTTGGTAGTGAAAGGAATACCATGGCCATTAGTCCAAGAGCAGATGTCTGCTAAGCTTTTTGTCACATCATCTGACAGCTGACCAAAGCCATAAATGTGTGTGCTGAAGGATGTCGGGTGGGTGGGAGGTCTAGACAGCACTCAGCCCTCAGCGTTCGTAAACATTTTGAGATTTCTCCATTAGCAGGGAGGAGAGAAAGAGTGAGGGAGAGAGAGGGAAAATAATATTTTAGAGACCTCATTATAAATAGTTGGAACAAATAGTCTCCGTGTTTTCCTAGGGGAACGGGCCAAAGATAGACTTACGAGTTTCAACTCATTTCTGTCTGGCAGCCACCAAATGTCTTTGCTGAAGGGTTAGGGTGGAAAATGCCGGTAATTCTAAGGAGAAGCCTGTGTTATCAGCAACCCTGACAAGCTAACAACTGGCTAGTTTGTATAGGAGCAACCTCTGAAGGGGACATTCTTATTTAAAAAGTGAGCAAGTCTCATGCTCCCGGTCTGGTCTATGGTGACGTATCAGGTTCAGAGTATCTTGATGTCTGTGTGTGACTTCTTCTGCTTTAAATTAAACACACTGTATTAATATCGAGTCACCACGATGAGCCCAGTGGAATCATCAGAGTGATATCTTGCTGTGTCAACAGCTCTGTGTCCCAGCCCCCAGATGGCTTTAGTTGAGATGTTGGTGGCATTCAGTCAGGAATTGTCAAGCCTGAGCGCTTTGAATGACAAGCTTGAGTGGAATTTTGGTCTTGATATCCTGTTCCTTGTATCAAAGCTCATCTGTTAAAAAAAAAAAAAGTGGCACTGGTTCAAATATGGGCTAATGTCATTGAGCAGGGACAGACAAAAGTGCCACTGGTTGTCATTGCATTATAGACCTAATAAGATTGATGTTTATGCCAATCTAATTTTCAGACCCATTTCACTTGGTTGATTAAAGAATTGTCGGAGAGTCATTAGAAAATTAGAGCAGTTAGAAAAGGTACACCCCTTCCTTGCATTTTGTCCCAGGAGGTTTTTCTGGGATGAGTATAATCTATACATTCTTGTGCTTATATTTCATCATGGCCTTACCTATACTTGCACTCTGGCGAAGAACACTGATATTTCATAATTATCTAATTAATAACGTGATATTATTAACTTTTTTCTTTTTAAAGACAGGATCTTGCTACGTTGCCCAGGCTGCTCTCAAACTCATCAGTTCAAGAGATCCTTTCAGCTCAGCCTCTGGAGTAGCTGTGACTACAGGCACCACCACCACACTTGGCTTCATTTTCCTGTAATATTTTAACATAAAACATATACGAGTATTTATTTACTGAGTGGCAAACACTGTTGATTGACTGTTTCAATGTTTCCTCTGTCCCTTGTGGAAGGAAAACTAGCAGGCTGCTGACACTTCTTTTGAAGCCTCAGTGTGCATTTGAGATGGCTTCTTAAAGCCAGTGATTGAGAACATGTGATGAAACAAGGTAGATCAAATAGTCTGGTCTTGTGGAACCAGGAGCCAACTAGAGAGCTCAAGAGAGTCTGATTGCCTGAGGCATCCCCTGAGAGCTCTGGATATCCATTTCTTGTTTCTTTTTTGCCTCTTCAGCTCACTTTCCAAGTTGTGCAATTATAATTTGGATATGTGGGTGTTGTCCCCATGGAAGCAGCCCTTGTAAGGCTATGGACCAAATGTTTGTGTCCCCTTCTATTCATGTGTTAAATCCTGGTCCCCAAAGCGCTGATATTGGGAGGTGGGGTCTTTGGGAGGTGATTATGAGAGCAGAGCCCTCATGAATGGGATGAGTGCCCTTATGACAGAGGTTCCAGAGAGCTCCTTTCTCTTTCCATCATGTGAGAACACAGAAAAAGAAGGCTCTTTTTTTTTTTTTTTTTTTGAGACAGGGTCTTGCTCAGTTGCCCAGGCTGGAGTGCTGTGGCATTATCATAGCTCACTGCACCCTCAGCTTCCTGGGCTCAAGTGATTTTCCTGCTTCAGCCTCCTGAGTAGCTGGGACTACAGGTATGTGCTGCCATGCCTGGCTGATTTTGTTGTTTTTTTTTTAATTTTTTGTCTTTGGTAGAGACAGGGTCTCACTATTTTGTCTAGGCTTACTGAGCTCAAATGATCCTCCTACCTTGGCCTCCCAAAGTGCTGGGATCACAGATGTGAGCCATTACATGCAGCCAAGAAGGCTTTCCCTGAGGAAGTGGGCCCTCACCAGACATCACATCTGCTCATGCCTTGATCTTGGACTTCACAGCCTCCAGAATTGTGAGACACAAATGTGTGTTGTTTATAAGCCACCTGCAGACATGAAAGGCAACAGGGAAAGTTGAGATTCTCCCCTTGTAGAGGGCTGTTGCTATCCCTCAGACTCAGATAGAGCTTCTGCTGCAGGGTTGATTAATGGTAGATTCCTAGTCTGTGGAAGTGTGTGCATAATTAACAGCGAGTGAGAAGACCTTGCTAAATATTTATGCCCTGGGAACCTAGAATTTTTTCCTGCGTTACTAAGTATACCACCGGCTGTTTTGATTTGGGTGCTCTATGTGTGTCTGTGTGTGTGTGTAGGAAAGGAGCGTCTTTGTGAAGTTATAAGCTGAATTACTCAACAGTTATTCCCTATTATATCTTGTTTTGATATGCAAATCCCAAATTGAGGATGAAGCTTGGGGGTGGGGGGGATTTCGGTTGTCACTCTCTGGAACAAGATAGATCCTCTGCATTTATCATCCACTAGGAACTGGGGAGCAGAGAAGTGGGTGGAAGTGGGTGTCCCTGAGAGAAGGCCTGTCTAGTCTGTGTGGGCTGCTGTAAGCAGGTACTGGAGACTGGGGGGCTGAAACAATGGACATTTATTTTCTTCCAGTTCTGGAGGCTAGGAGTTGGAGTTGAAGGTATCTCAGGGTTGGTGTTTGGGAAGCCTCTCTCCTTGGGTGTACATGGCTGCTTTCTTTGTGTCTTCACATGGGCTCTCTGTACATGTCTGTGTCCTGATCACTTCTTTTTTATAAGGATTCTAGTTACATTAAATTAGGGCCCACTCAGGTTACCTTACCAGCTTATCCCACTCATTTTACCTTAATTACCTTAAAGGGCCTCTTTAAATGCCCTATTCCAAATACATTCTGAGGTTGCAGAGTTTAGAACTCAGTGTGTGAACTTTGGGGGATGGGGACACAATTCAGCCCCTAGCAAGGACTCACCCCTGGTTTTGTGTTTAAACACACAGTTACTATGAGTATAGACTAGAGATGAGAATATCCCCATCTTTTCTTCACTAGGGACGTGGGCATTACTCGCATTGCAGATGGTGTGAGTGACGAGAAGGCACAATGGAATGCCCCGGGTAAAGCCTGGAGACGCAGCCTCACTGATGCTCCCACTCTGAGCCCAGGCTGGCCTCGTCACCAGTGTCCTGCAGGCTGTGTGTCTTCTGGAAGACGATGGAGTCTTTTTACCCTACCCATGTGGCCTGTGACAGCTCACTCATAACTGAGCTTGCTTCACTTCACACACCTGGCTTTTGCTGATGACATCATTGCCTCTGAGATCACATGGGAGGGGATAGCCTCTCTGCCCTGGGCTGACCTGAGCCTCCGTAGAGATGTTTTTACAATGACCGCTTTGCCCAGAGACGTTCTGCAGAGATCCGTATTTATCTCCAGGTACTCATCCACCTTGCACTTCAGTCCACCTCAGGGATTGTCTGATTCCTTCCTATGTGTATTCTGGCTTTACCTCCAGAGTTTGGGAGGAGGAACTGTTTTCTACAAAGGGTCTGGATCTGCCAGGAATAGGGCAGATGAGACCATCAGGACTGTGGCTCTTAGCTTCTAAATTCTGGATTAAAAAAAAGATCTTTTACAGTGATTTACAGTGGTTTAAAAGATGATTCTCCTAAGTGGTTTGACTTACCCTAGGGCAGGGCTTCTGACCTCAGCAGGATAGTCAGTTTGGGCTGGATAATTCTGAGTTGTGAGGGCTGGCCTGTGTGTTGTGGGTCCAGCAGCATCTCTGGTTTCTATGCACTAGATACCAGTAGCACCCCCAAGATGTGCTCATATATTGCCAGATGACCCCTGGGGGAGTGACAGAGCCACCCCCAGGGAAGCAGCACTGGGCTAGTACATCATAAACATATGCTCAATCTAACCTTTTTGAACTATGTCGAATTTCAAAGTAAATGATGTGTTCTGTCCATTTTGATTCAAAAAATTGAAACAAACCTTCAGGATGGTTTGGATGTTACATCCAACTGCAGTCCACACATTCATTTCTCAGTTTGATCTCTCTCTTCCTTTAGCCATCCGTTCGCTATACGGATGCTTAAAGTATGTGATGGCCGATAGTAGGCAGATGATAAGTATTATTTTCTTTTCTCTCTCCATTTTTGCTTTCCTTTCTCTACCAATTCCTCAGATTGCAACAGATTTTCTAACCTGATAGTATTTTTGTAATTCTTGCTTTTGAAGTTTTGAGTTAATTGTATTTTCATGAATCCCGAGGATTGACTTAGACTTCTCCCTCTTTTTATAGAGCTCGCTAATGTCAAATTGACTTGAAAACATGATTTATTCACTTTATGTCAAAGTCCTGATCAAGCATAAGTAAGTGCAGATTATAAAACAGTATGTTCAGGCTGGGCACGGTGGCTCACGCCTATAATCCCAGCACTTTGGGAGGCCAGGCAGGCGATCACCTGAGGTCATGAGTTCAAGACCAGCCTGGCCAACATGGCGAAACCCCATCTCTACTAAAAATACAAAAATTAGTCAGACACAGTGGCTCACACCTGTAATCCAGCCACTTGGGAGGATAAAGCAGGAGAATCGCTTAAACCCAGGAGTTGGAGGTTGCAGTGAGCCAAGATTGTGTCACCGCACTCCAGCCTGGTGACAGAGTGAGACTCTGTCTAAAAACACACACACACACACTCAAACACCCCAAAACAAAACAGCATATTCAGTATGATCCCATTTTTACCTACACGGCCCCCTGCCACAATAAATGCACATGTTCAGAGAAACAGGAAGATATGTTCCATATTCAAATCCACACCTTACATGGATCTCTTAGTGAAACTGTTTCTTTTTGTTCATTTATAGCTTTCTAATTTTTCCTACAATAAGCATCTAATGCTTGTGAAACTGAAAAAGAAAAAAAAATGCTTGCAAAAGTTATCCTCAAGCTCCCTGTGAAATCAGTACAAGATTCAGCACGCACACACTCGTGTTGTTAATGGTAACAAGAGTTGTATTGGAAATGACACTTATTTTTGGAAGACGCAGGGGACAACTGAGTCACCCATAGTATTTTAGGGAAAAGAATGAAACAAGAAACCCCAAATGAACAGGTGAAGATTTGCTAGGCAGATTTCTGTCTTGTACTGAACATTTTTTGGGTCAAGATGAGATGCATGTGCATGAGCTCAGATGGAACTGTCCTGAGCTGCGGCGGGGCTGAATTTAGCAGTGAGCTCAGGCTCAGGTCACTTGAGTCACCCTGCAGAGAATGACTGGTGTAGCCTGGGGCTTTGTATGCCTAGGAGATGTCCGGTAAGCACACAGCGCTCCTAGAGCATGCTGGGCTCGGCTGTCTCCCAGTGAGTCAACTCACAGACAGGCCTGTGTCAGTCAATACCTGTCAGTAATTGAAAGTACATACTCACTGCTCCTTTTAGAAACCAAACTCAGCTTTCTTCAGGGAAACAGTTTGTGCTGATGGGTATAACTCTTTCTCTTCGTCCTCTGCACAGTCAGATGCTGTTAAGAGGGGGATGTCCATTCGTGCCAGCCCTGTTTGTGAGAATGGTGGAGAGGGAAGGAGGCGGATGGATGCAGCTGTTCAACCCTGAGGCCCAGCTCGATCAACAATGTGGTTAGCACCAAGCTTTCATGGTTTAGAAGTAAGATGGCAGGCTTGGGAGATGGACACATGACATTCTCCATCCGATTTCGATCATGTATTATGTATAATACTGTATATGTCTGGTAAGTTAGTTAACCCCCCAGAGCCTCAGCTCCCTCATCTCTAAAATGGACACAAAGCAGGCTTCCTCTTAGACTTAGTGTGAGCATGAAGATACAGAACACATGTATACAGTCTGGTATACAGCAGGTGTTCAATATTGCTTTCCCTCTGGTCAGTTTCCAAGTTCGTTGCTAACAATAGGCACGGGCCAAGCATTCACAAAGGTTTTCTCTAAAGGAACTGAGAGTAAATACTCTAGGTTTTGTGGCCTAGGAAGCAAAATGAAGGATACTATGTACATTCTTACATAATAAAAAGAAAATGCATTTCTACCAATTGTTATTGATTTAGGAATATAATAATAAAAATAGAGCACAATTTTTTTTTTCTAACATAGAGCTACTAATAAAGGAATTCTTTTCTGGGGAGATAGCATTTTACTTAACTGAGGTTCAGAGTTAGAGTTCCATCAAATGGATTGCCAGTGTTCACCTGTACAAACCATTCTTAATTTTCAGGCCATGCAACAACCAGTCATGAGCTGAATCTGGTCCACGGTCCACAGTCCACAGTTTGGAAATCTCTGCTATCGACTGTTTATTACTAACACCAATCTCTGCTTGTATTCTATCTGTAATCATTAATGGTGAGTAAATAATCTGAATCATAACTGATGAATGAACTGTTAGAGAGCTACCATCTGCAGAGGGGGGATGAAATAAATAACTAAATAAACAGGCACTCGGAAGCTGACAGAGTGCTTGTCTTATTTGATCAAATAATTCTTTTTTTTTTTTTTTTTTTTTTTTTTGAGACAGAGTCTCCCTCTGTTACCCAGGCTGGGGTGCAGTGGCGTAATCTTGGCTCACTGCAACCTCTGCCTCCTGGGTTCAAGCGATTCTCCCGCCTTAGCCTCCTGAATAGCTGGGATTACAGGCCTGTGCCACCAGAGACCAGATAATTTTTGTATTTTTAGTGGAGACTGGGCTTCACCATATTGGTCAGGCTGGTCTCTGACTGCCGACCTCAAATCTGCCCGCGTCCGCCTCCCAAAGTGCTGGGTTTACACATATGAGCCACTGCGCCTGGCTGTGATCAGATAATTCTTTAAAGAGTATCTCTTTGTGGCGAAAATCTGGAAACAGCAGGAAGAAATGATCAGGCCACACAATCCAACCACCTATGATGAGAGACCAAGCAGTGTATGACTATGAAAAGTCACTTAAAGAGGTTCTTTCTGTGTTGAATCAAGTAAGAAATGGACATGCTTGTTTTCAGCGATAATACAGCTAAAGGAGGGGTGAAGATTTGGCATGTATCAGAGGGTCCCCCTCCTTTCACCCTTCCACCCACCTGGATGGATAGGTCAGATTGATCTAGTTATGTGATCCTTAAACACTCCGATGAAAACAAGACCAAAAGAGTATTATGGGGTATAGTCGTCACCCAAAGGGATTGCATTTTAGCAGAAATGCTAAATAGACTAGGAATTATCCTATGGCATAGAAGGCAGCAGAGTGGGTGTTAAGGGGAAGCAATGTGACAAGACATCTCTGATAACTGAGTTGGCAAGAAAGGAATATCCATATGTCTGAATATTTAAGAGATAGGTATGGAAAAGGGTCAAAACACATAGAGCAAGATGGGATTAAGGTTTATGAGAAATGATCCAAGCAGGCAAGCCGGCTCTTTCCCATTCGTGTGGCAGAAAGCAGGGACACCACGGCCACCCATCATTTGAAATTCACTGAAAGCCTGTGGACATTTATAGAAGCCGCCCGGCCAATGGTGCCGAAGCTGCTTAGGGCAAAGATTTTTAAATTTAAGAGTATTGAATTGGGAAAGTGCTTATAAGTCCGTGTAACAAACCCCTCCTTGGAAAAATAGTTGTTTTGAGGCAGAAATATTTTTAAATGTATCGTTTTAGCAGAATGGCAATTTTTAGCCAGAGAACGTTTAGCAAATGAGCTTTGGTGGTGGGTTTAAAAATATTTCTTCTCTGAGCTGATGCTGACACATCTTTTCTCCATTTTTGTGTTAACAGAACACACAGCAAATGCATTTTCTCTTAGTTTAACTAAAAAGTTGGAATAAAATACATGATTTACATAAAGATAAATGTCAAGAAGAAAAAATGAAGTATACTTCCAAGCAAAATTTATTAGACGTCTATTCAAGAAAAAACACAATGACCTTTGCTTGTACGAATTCAAAGTCAATTTCTGGAAGCCAGGTATGAATATTTTTTTCTTTTAAAATCAGATACAGAGAGTAGAAACAGTAATTTTTCTTAAATGTGACAGGCAACAGATATTGAAGTCTTTTCCCATAAATGGCATCATAGATAATTATTCATTTATCAGCAAAGCTGCATGCACTTGACTTAATTTCAAACCCAAAGCCTTTAAAATATAAAGCTGGTTGTGAACTTGACAGAAATCAAGGTAGGCTACTCAAAGATGTTTCTCTACCTTCTTCCTAATGAAATTCCTTTGTAATCAGTCAGTATATATGTACATTTCAGTTTGGCTTCTACGATCTTTTAAGTTCATAGGTTTTTGCATAAATGCTCTGTGACAGAATCATACTATCTAGGGGTGCTTGTGATCTGTGAGACAGGGAGAGGCCGATCTGCTGAAAGTGTTGTCACAGGATAAAGACCAAATCAGGAAACTCCCGTTTTCTCAACAACTAAATAGTCTGTACAAAAAAAGAGCAAACATATGTACAAAATTCTAGAGGCTACATACATTGTGAAAAGATCAATCACTGTCCACAAAGAAATGCCATAAAAAGTTTTATCTATAAGGTGCTCAAGACCCAAAGATGAATAGTTCTTATGCAAAGTCATCAGAAATACAAAGCTAGTTCTCGGAGTATGTGTCATTTAGGCACTGTGAACTATATTACATCTTTCAGGTCCCAATATCATTTTGTAAATTTCTGCTTCAGGGCAGAAAATAAAACCTGAATGATTTAACATTGTTTCTAAAAAGTGCCTAATTTATTCCTAGGAAATATTTTACACACACCAGGAAAATCAGGCTCAACATATTCCTGTCCTCAAATGTAGCCAGGATTCTGAGTTCCATAGAAGAAAAATAATTATTATAGTAAAAATAATTGTATTAATCATAGTCCTTGCTAAAACCGACCTTAATACTTGTGATGCTTCTGTACTCTATTTCTATAAAATGTGTGAGATTCTATTACATTTCCATCAAATGTACAACATATCATATGGATTATATGTTCTCATACAATCTCAAATGTGTATGTGTACACACAGTGAAATCTTACCTACCAGTATTGCTTACAGATACTTGCAAGTGTCTATGTTAGAATAATTCTTTGCACCTCTCACTAACACTGCTTTTACTTACATTTTTTTCAGATAAATAAAACACTAAGAGCTCATTGTTTATGATGCTGATCGTTACATTTTAATATAAAATAGCGATGCAACTTTACAACACAATAGTTTTCCCCTGTAGTCTAGCTCAGCCTCTGTATTCTCACGGTTATCACCAAAGGCTCTTATTCAATGACTGTCTGCACTTCTAAAAAGTGCAAAAAAAATTGCAGAAGAAGATTCCTATTTGAAAACTCACATTCAACCAAGAAAATCGCACTCATCCAAATGAACTTTCCTCCTCTTGTTTTAAACGTAATCACTGTGCATATTACAACATATATGTGCAGGCAAACAATAGCTAAAGTACAGTTACAGTTGTCATATTGTGTAAACCAAGACACTAGGCAAACTTGTGAAAAGAATATACACTGCCAAGCTAAGAATGTGAAAACGCAAACCACAGCATTTCCCAATAAACAATTCTCTGGTTGTCTTGGGGGAGAATATCGCCTGGGGGAGATGTTGAAGTAGAGCCATGAGGCTGGAGAGCCTCCTGGAGATGGTTTTTTTTTGTTTGTTTGTTTGTTTTTTGCCTCAAGTATTTGACCATTTTTAAGTATCATGATTTTCTTTCTGATCCTGCATTCTGATGCGTCAAAGCTTACAGCAGAAAGCAGGAATCCGCACTTTCACGGGAGGCCAGCCTCCACGTCGCCCCCAGGCTCACAGCAGCGGCAGTTACTCTGCTGGTGGTTTGCTGGCAGGTGGAGATGGTGACGGAGCATTGGAAACCGTAAGGCATGACAACGGGAGGCCCGCGGGGTGTCTGAGGCGCGGTGACGCAGGTGCGTGGCTGAAAGGCGGCCTACATAAGGAGGGAGAGTGATTCACAGCCTCTTGACGTAGTTTCCAGGGAAGGTACCAAAGAATTTGGTTCTTCTTGAGGTTCCTGAAAACAGAAGTGAGTAATGAAAGGAGGGTAACAACAATATCAGTTCATACACATGGGTTGAATAATTCCCATTTACAAGGCCTTGCGAAGAGACCAGGCCCAGAGGGGTTTGGAAGAGAAGGTAGGCAACTCACTTTCAGCCCATAGGCAGACAAAATCAGCAGTTAGCTGGTTGCCTGACGCTGTCATTGCCCCTCCAGCATAAACGATGCCCTGCCATCGCGTCCGCCTAACCAGAAATGCTCAGCCTCCCAATCTAAAGGCAAAGGAGGAACTCATCCTCCTGCTGAAGAGGCGGGCGGAGGAACTCAGCCACGGAGGCTGCCACACCAGAGTGGTGGGTGAGGGATCAAGGTGAGGCTGACAGGTGACAGGGTGAGTGGAAAATCCTAAGAGCAAGGCTTCTCTGGCCAGCAGCCTGCGCAACACAGGTGCGACATGAAGGCATCATTAGCAGCACCCGGTCGCTGTCCAGTTTCATCATCTCATAGAAGATCATGCTCAGTGCCGCATCATTTATTTAAAAACAGCACCTCCAGAATCTTTCATCCAGTATACAATTAAAAATTTTCAACAATTTACAAATCATTAAAGAAGAAAAGCGATTAAGCACTATTCGTGTGTGGCAGTTCTATCACTGAGCATGATTTCTTTTCTTTTATATATATATAGTTTATATATATATTTATAATATATATATTATTGCACTTTAGGTTCTGGGGTTCATGTGCAGAGCATGCAGGACTGTTGCATAGGTACACACATGGCAATGTGGTTTGCTGCCTCTATCCCCCCCGTGACCTATATCTGGCATTTCTCCCCATGGTATCCCCTCCCCAACCTCCCTACCCCATGCTCTCCCTCCCCTATTCCCCCCCCCCCAACAGACCCGTGTGTGTGATGTTCCCCTCCCCTGTGTCCATGTGTTCTCATTGTTCAACACCCGCCTATGAGTGAGAACATGCAGTGTTTGATTTTCTGTTCTTGTGTCAGTTTGCTGAGAATGATGGTTTCCAGGTTCATCCATGTCCCTACAAAGGACATGAACTCATTGTTTTATATAGCTGTATAGTATTACATGGTGTATATGTGCCACATTTTCCTTGTCCAGTCTATCATCGATGGGCATTTGGGTTGGTTCCAGGTCTTTGCTATTGTAAACAGTGCTGCAATGAACATTGGTGTGCATGTGTCTTTATAACAGAATGTTTACAATCCTTTGGATATATACCCAGTAATGGGATTGCTAAGTCAAATAGAATTTCTTTTTTTTTTTTATTTTTTTTTATTCTTTTATTTTTTTATTGCATTTTAGGTTTGGGGGTACATGTAAAGAACATGGAAGATTGTTGCATAGGTACACACATGGCAGTGTGATTTGCTGCCTTCCTCCCCCATCACCTATATCTGGCATTTCTCCCCATGCTATCCCTCATAGAATTTCTATTTCTAGGTCCTTGAGGAATCGCCACACTGTATTCCACAATGGTTGAATTAATTTACACTCCCACCAACAGTGTAAAAGTGTTCCTATTTCTCCACATCCTCTCCAGCATCTGTTGTCTCCAGATTTTTTAATGACTGCCATTCTAACTGGCGTGAGATGGTATCTCAATGTGGTTTTGATTTGCATTTCTCTAATTACCAGTGATAAGGGAGCATTTTTCATA